>CM023829.1:20061613-20382328 GCA_013266295.2 Branchiostoma floridae x Branchiostoma japonicum | reverse complement strand
CATTTGCTGCTTTTCCCAACTTTGACAGAAACCTTTTTGCACCACTGAAATATGATAAAATGTGGGAGTGGATTAAAAACAGTCTGAAGCTCTGGAATAATAAGTATCTGTAGTTTTATTGCAACTGAATTGTGTTATTTGACAATACTGACATGATGTGCCACAAACCTTCCATTGCAAGTTTTGTTTGAACTTGAATCCAATGGTACAAATCCAACTTATTTGCATGAGACCACAATTTGTTTTGCACATAAGCTGTCTCTATGGATGAAAAGTATATGTACATGTATATATTCTGTATGAAATGCACACTAATGTACATGTGTACCTAAGGAATTACAAAGTACTACAGATTTTCAGCTAGCCTTCACTGTCTGCACTATCATACATGTATATCATACAGTAATTTTCACTACCATCATCATCTGGCACATCAAAGTATCCAGGGTAGTCAATGTTTGGTACATTTACATGTGATATGTCCTGTATAGAAGAGGGTTCAGGACGTTCAATATCACCAAAAACTTCATACACGATGCGGAGGATCTCTTTTGCATGTTCGGCTCTGAAAACAGGTAGATGGGTGGAAATGAACTCAATATCAAATATATGGGTACAGTTACTAACAACAGCTTCTATTAACTCATCGCTAAACCCAGTACATGCTCCAGGGCTTGTAAAGAGATTTGTGGTATGTTGCAATAGACAACCTTGATATTCATGCAACAATTCCCTCAGCAGGTCCCTGTCACCTGAATCTACATCTCTGAACCTAGTAGGTAGTTTTACAATATTCTGAAATGCTTCAGAAGGTGGAAATGGTACATTACATGCGCCATCTGTACATACACATGTTCTGTGGCAGTAAGTGCAACACAAATGTCCAGGTTTCACACTTGTTGGGTTTTCTTCAAATCGTCCGTACAGACATTTTCGTATGCATTCGTTAGGCTTTGTAGCAACAAGTGACTTCACAGAGGCATCTACTTTAATCAGCTGTGTACCATGATAGTACAGTACTGCATTTACAGCAGATCCATCACGCCCAGCCCTTCCAAATTGTTGTAAGATAGCTTCGGTATCTGCTGGTGGGCCATACAGAATGACACACGACACTTTGGGAAAGTTCATACCCATCCCCAGTGCAGTGGTAGCAACAATAACCCTACAGTTCCCATTTCCACTTAATGCTGATAGTACATTCTGTTTGTGTTTAGGCAATGTGTTGCCGTGAAACATTCCTATCAAATGGTTTTTGGTCTTGTGCTCTGGGTCTCTATCAACCCAGGCATCCTCTCCCAGCTCTGCCTGTAAGTAGTGGTACACCATACCGATCGCCTTAATTGACTTACAGTATATAATCATCTGCGGTGCAAACTCCCTATTGTCTCTTACTGACTTGACCACCCAATCGAAACATTTTAGGTCATCACGTGGAACTTTCATGATGCCAAGTCTTATATTTTCCTTGTTCGGGGAGACATGTATCCTCTGTGCCCCTTGCATGTTGAGAAGACTGATCACACGTTCTCGAGATGGAGTGTCTGCAGACGCTGTCAGTGCTAGGATAGGTGTATCTGGGGAAAGGGAACAATTGTGGACAAATATTCTTTATCATTTCCAGGTAAACGTTTCGTAACTGTGTATCATAAAGATAATACAATGCTTGTGTATTGTAGTTTGTACAACCTTGATACAGATGTAACAGAGTACATGTACATGTGAATGAATATTGTCACATTTATAATCAGTGTACCTTTATGAAGACAAGAAAACCTGCAGTTCTTGTAAATTATGTAAATAATGGGCAGTTTGCATACAGACATATCAGTGTGCCTTCAAAAATCCTTGTAAATGATGTTGAACTGAAATACATACTATGTAAATCTTGTTACATTAAAATTCTGTTCTTCCTGAAAGTATTCTTCTACATTATCCTGTGATATAAACACTGATATTTTTTGTTTAAACATGTGCTACCTCTTATTTATAATACTACCTCTTATTTTAATCTTAGTAGATATGTTCAGTCCCCCATGAACTTGCAGTGTTTTTTTTTACCAAAAGAATCTTACCTTCTTTGACCAGTGAGCGCAGTTCTCCCAATCGACTGAATGCTTCTCGAAAGGCTGGCTTTCCTTTCGTACCTTGGCCCCTGCAAGTAAACAGATAGCCTAATTAATCACTACAATCTTATATTTGAGAAATATTCACAATAGACTACCCTTCAAACTACGGGATGCATGTCTTTTCAATGATCAAATCTATATACTTTACTGTGCTTTTTCCCACCAGTAAAAAAACATAAGACACATAAATATTAATTTGATATGGGTCTAAAAGGAAGAAACAGAAACACAAGATGGACTAGTAAAGATGGACATAGAATAGCAAGCCTAACTACTGCTAGCCTAAAAAAGCTGCATGGCATTCACCTTAAAGATACACATGTTCTAAGCTCGCATGCAGAATAATAAACCAAAGTACCATTTATACATCATGTGGACTTCGTCGACCACGATGCCTACAAGGTTGCGGCGGTAGCGTGCAGACCCTAGCATGATCCTCCATTTGTCGTTAAAGGGGGGCAAAACTAAATTTTTTTAGTCCACTGCAGTATAATAATATACCACAAAGTACAATTCTTACTTGTTTTACATTAGTCCATGACAGATTAGCGTTGTTACACCATTTCAAACTCGCACCTTTAATCTAATTTAATCACTGAGGTCTCACGTCCTTTGACCCTTGTGACGTCAGGCCGCAGCCACCACGCATCTCACAGCACTAAGTATCCTGCGGTAACAACGCTAATCTGTCATGGACTAATGTAAAACAAGTAAGAATTGTACTTTGTGGTATATTTATTATACTGCAGTGGACTAAGAAAAAATTAGTTTTGCCCCCCTTTTTTAGCGCTGTTACCGCAGGATACTTAGTGCTGTGAGATGCGTGGTGGCTGCGGCCTGACGTCACAAGGGTCAAAGGACGTGAGACCTCAGTGATTAAATTAGATTAAAGGTGCGAGTTTGAAATGGTGTAACAACGCTAATCTGTCATGGACTAATGTAAAACAAGTAAGAATTGTACTTTGTGGTATATTTATTATACTGCAGTGGACTAAAAAAAATTTAGTTTTGCCCCCCTTTAAGGATCCAGCTCTCAGGGCTACCGAATACGAGCTGAACGCTTCCGGACAAAATCCTATTGTCACTTTTACCAAGCTGAGCTGCGGTTAAACCGAGTTTTGCTGCTTCCTTCACCTGATCTTCCATCAGGGCGACAAGTGGAGAGACAATAATTACGATGGGGTTTTCCACGCCTGGAAACAAAGAACTTCTTTCTCCCTCCGTCTGCAAGTACGTCTTGCACACAAGAGGCGCCAGCTGGTAAATCAAGCTCTTGCCAAAACCAGTAGGTAACAGAGCTAGAACGTCTTCCCCACTCAGAAAAGATTTAAGTGCCTTCTCTTGTTCGCATTTCAGCTCAGAAATGCCATCTAAACTAGACAGAACCGACGTAATTGCCCGATCGATCGCACTAGCGCTAGAGTCGGGCTCCGCGTCGGCCATGTTGATGATGATAGGGAAGCCACACCGCCAGGGGAACGCACACATAGAGGGCCAATCAGCGAGCTCGCACAAAATCTGGCCGAATATTCGAATTCCAGACGGCCCAGCCGGAAGCGATCCCAGACTGGTTGGTCGATAGCGACTGTGGGAGCGGACGTAAACTAACCAGGATGGTACGATAGCGACTGTGGGAGCGGACGTAAACTAACCAGGATGGTCGATAGCGACTGTGGGAGCGGACGTAAACTAACCAGGATGGTACCCAGGCTACCCAACCCTAATACTCTCCCCGAAAGTTTGTGTGTATTTTAAGGTTGACTGATATCGATGAAATATGAATGTTAAAACCGGTTTATTTGTAATCAGCGCATTAAACCATCATTCGTCAGCAAAAGTGGTAAAAGCTTAATCGGGCTTTTCTTACGACTCCTTTCACAGGTTCTCAACACGCCCAAAATCTGGATGCCAGCGGAACAATGTATCACTACCAAAAATGCCAATCTTGTTTTTCTTTAGAGAAGAATAATTTTCTTCCACTGAGAAAATTATTCTTCACACAAGAAAAAAATCTTGTCCATGAGACAAGAATTTCAAGAAACTGCATTTTAGCATATTTTTCTTGTGGTAAGATTTCTTTTCTTATGTAATTTTCTTGCCTCATTTAAGAATATTTTTCTTGGAGCAAGATTTACTTTCTCACAGTTATTGAACTTTCTTCTCAAGATATTTTTTCTTCAGGCAAGATTTTTTTCTGTAGATCAGAAAGGTTCTTCTAGCAAGAAAACCTAATTCTACCCAGAATACGTATCTTGTGTTAAGATTAAGATTCTTGCTATAGGGAAACCTAGAATCAGTTTCTTGAAAGGTTCCAAATTTGGCAAAAACCCTTCTGTTCTCAAGAATAAATTTCTTCTACCCAGAATACATAATCTTGTACTAAGAGTAAGTTTCTTCTAGCAGGAAAGCCTAGAAGCAGTTTCTTGAAGGTTCTTGTAGCAGGTAAACCCTTCTGTCTTCAAGAAGAGATTTCTTGTACCCTGAAAACGTATCTTGCACTAAGATTCAGGATCTTGCATGGGAATTTCTTTCTCTTCTTAAGACTGACATTCTTATTTCAAGAACATTTTACTTGCATCAAGAAATAGTTTCTATTTCAAAATTCTTTCCTTTCTTAAAACATAGTCTTCTTACATCAAGAAAATGTTTCTTGCACTAAGATTCATGTTCTTGAACAAGAATGCCTAGTGTGAGAAATATAAAACAGAAAATAATGTTGTATACCAAATTCTTGTTAGGATTAACAATTATTTTGACAAACCAAATGACAGTATAGTAACGTTTATTACCACATTCGTTACGTATAGGATATATCTACATGTGTAATAAGACCATTAAAAACATTCTTTGAATGGAAACAGTTCAGTATACAGTAAACTTTCAAACTATTATACAATTATTAATTAACTACACGAGTCATATCATATGATTATAGAAAACATATATCACATTTAGATATCAGGAAACCCTGCAGTTTTGGCATTCATTATAGCATTGGCATGGTCACAATCTTTGGACACCTGAAAAGAAAGGAAAGACCTTTGTTAGGATGCACTGAAGGCAAAAAAGTCAAAAGAGGATGTGTATGTTAATTGATTACTTTAAAGCTAAACAATTAAAAATTATAATGCAGCAGTACACTGTACTATACAATTTACCTGAGATATGTATCTGTATCTGTATAGCCGGTATAACCGCCCTTCGGCGTAACACACCAGCTTCGCAGGCACGCGTAATCAAAATCAGTGGTATTGTAACAAAATTTGGCTTTGAAAACAGTGGACCACCATGTAGCATTGCAGAATGGTGGGGAGGGGGGCACACTTACCTTCTTTTATATCTGTCTGGTTCCATGATTTTTCTGTTGCAACGTTGGTTTGTTCTGCAAGCTGACCAGGATCACCATTGCCTCAGATGTACACTAGGTCCTTTTCACCTTGATTTTGACTTGGAGTCTGACATAAGTCATTACTGACACAAAGAGAAGTGACCAGCACTGCCACATCTGACTTCTGTTCAAAACTCCCTAGTAACTGCATTCTGGGATTTGAATCAACCAATCAGGGATTCAGAAAAGGTCACATGACAAATCAGTATTCAGCCTAGAAAGTTAAGAAAAAAGTTCTTACATCATCTTAATATAAGAATAATCTTTCTTAAACTTGCTGGACAAAGAAAACAAGAACATTTAAGAATTTAAAGTAAAGTATATACATCTTTAGCCTAATTAAATTCTTGTCTTTTCTTAAATGTTGCTAAGAATGGTCTTTCTTAAACTTTCTGGGAAAGAAAATCAAGAATGTTTAAGAATATAATACTAGCCATTTCTTAAGCCTAATCAAACATCTTATATCTTAACTTTCTTGTTTTTTTTTCTTATCAGTGTTTGTCAAGAAAGATAAGAACTTAATTCTTGTATTTTCTTAAATGTTGCTAAGAAAAACAAGAATGGCCTTTCTTAAACTTTCTAGGGCAGAAAATCAAGAATGTTTAAGAATATAATACTAGCCATTTCTTAAGCCTAGTCAAAGATTTTATATCTTAACTTTCTTGTTTTTTCTTATCAGTGTTTGTCAAGAACTTAATTCTTGTATTTTCTTAAATGTTGCTAAGAAAAAACAAGAATGGTCTTTCTTAAGCTTTCTAGTCAAGAAAAACAAGAAACTTTAGAAAGAAATACTAAGCAGTGCTTTGTTCTCATCATAGATTTAGATATCTTAAATTTCTTGCTTTTCTAATCAGTGTTTGCCAAGAAAGACAAGAACGAAATTCTTGAATTTTCTTAGACATTGCTAAGAAAAACAAGAATGGCCTTTCTCAATTTTTCTAGGTAACATTAACAAGAAAGTGTTTGCCATACGCAAGAAAAAAAAACTTAAATCTGACCACTTTGATGTCAGGTAAGAAAGGAAATCTTACATGAAGATTGTATAAGAAAGTCTGAGGAAATTTTAAGATTAAAAGAATTCTTATCTTGTAACTAAGAATCTTCCCTAGAAATATTGTCTTTACTGAAGAAATTTTAAGATTAAAAGAATTCTAATCTAGTAAGTTTTAAAGAAGCCTATACTAGAAAAATAATCTTCACTCAAGAAAAATGAGAAAATTGTTCTTGGTGCAAGAAAGTAGGTATAAACATTCTTATTTTTTTTAATTTTTTTAATTATTATTCTCCCCCAAAGAAAAATTTTCTTCCCACAAGAAAATAAGAAAAACAAGAAAAAGCATTTTTGGTAGTGTACACAGTGTGGCTATCCCAACGACTTCACCTTCAGATATTATCAGCAGTGCTGAACGACCAGACACCCTTCGGCCCTGCAGGGAAGGGACGGCCCACTGCTTGTGAACGAAACAAGGTTGCAAGCCAGACTACGCAAAGTATTAAACGCGAATGAATCACACCCTACGAGATACAAAAATTCTCTTTGGCCAGCTTTTCTTACAGTCTTTGTCATGCCCCCGAATGTCTGCGTACAGCTTCACCAGAAAATCTCCTGAAATTTCTAATCTGGAAGGATGAGGTGGGGAAAAATATAATTTACAGAACAGACTTCTCTTTTAAATCAGAGGAACTAAGGCAGGACACAGGACTGTATGACTGTCCCTCTAGATTGGCCTATAAAAGAGTAGACTCCTATATTGGAAAACTCAAGGACATCTTCAACTCAGAGGGTACAGTAGGAGAGTGGGACCCCTCTACTGCTCACGGTAACCCAGCCACAAGCCCGCTGTTGAAGGCTTACTTAAAGGTAATCACACAAGAACAGCTAGTGGCAGATGTCCCACCCCGGCAGGCATCTCCGATATTTCTCTTAAAACTAACCAAATTATCGGCTCTTATAGAAGAAAGGTTAAGGAAGGAGAGCTCACCGGTAGCAGCGTTCATCCTTGCAAGAGATCAGGCATTTTTCAAGACACTCTTTTTTCTCAGGGGACCCAAGAGGGAACCTCTTCAGTGTGAAAACAGACGAGGTCAAAAGGCTTCCATCAATAGGCTTATTGTTCAATCAAGTTTGGGGAAAGACGCTGCGAGGTGTCCTGTTAGGGGCTTGGATCTGTATAAAGATATAGCCCGTCAGTTGGGAACGCCGCTAAACGGGACCTTTATTTTCCCACCTGCGACAAAAGAGGGCAAAATTGCGGACAAGGAAACAGCGACCATCACAATGGAGACAGCACTGAAAAAAAATACCTAAAAGCCTTAGACGACAATAAAGGGAGACCTTACAGAGCTTTCGAGCAGGATGCGCAATCACCCTAGCAATGACGGGCATACCGAAGCAGCAAGCCATGGACCAAATCGGGTGGTTTTCCGAGGAAACACCGACGTATTATACAAAGCTATTAAAAAGTTGTAAGAGCAGGAGGGGTGTCAGCGGCGTTGGCCTCGAAGGAAGCGGAGCAAGCAGTACGTGATTTCGATAACACTAATGATGTAAGATACTTAGGAAAAGCATTCTCGACACAGTAAGGGTGGAGGATAGAACATACGAGGACCGGTGGGTAGGGAAGAGAAAGAAAAGGGGAAGAGCATGCACACGAACACGCGCAAACAGGGCGTAGCAAAGAGGGAAGAATAAGTAAACAGTAAAACAGATCATGGTGTTGCGAGTCATTTTTTCGCAAAGGGATGGAAAGAAAGAAAGAAAGAAAAAGAAAGACAGAAAGAAAGAAAGGAAAAAGAAAGAAAGAAAGAAAGGAAGAAAGAAAGAAAAGAAAGAAAGAAAGAAAAAGAAAGAAAGAAAGAAAGAAAGGAAGAAAGAAAGAAAGAAAGAAAGGAAGAAAGAAAAAGAAAGAAAGAAAGAAAGAAAGAAAGAAAGAAAGAAAGAAAGAAACAGAAGGCGAAGAGTTTGAGGAGGAAGATGAAAATGGGTAAGGGAAAATATTAGAGATAGGGAAAGGTGCCCAAGGGATTGCATAAGGTAAGTCAGGAAAAGGAAGGCAGGAAAATAACCAGATGTAGCGATGGCGGAAGTCGGCAGTTTCCTCACCACTCATTCCGAAGGACCTATGGCTGCGCATGATAAATAGGATACTACTTGTCATGCGCAGTGATAGGGCCAGTGGAATCACGTGATGCCCTCACTCTATATAAGGGCAAGAGGAGTAAGATATCTATCAGTAAGCAGTCCAGAGGTTCTCCGTCCGCCAGACGGAGCCTAAAGCGACACACCCGCCCAACCCTCGACATTTTCGGCTGGCAGCCGGCGTCCACTAAAGAGAGGCCGCCATTACCTTTTTGACACTTTAGGCTCCAGACGGCAGTTTCCCCATCACTCATTCCGGAGGACCGATGGCTGCGCACGATAAATAGGATACTGAGTTTATGCACTAGCAATTAGTGATTTAACGGTAAAAGCGCCGTCTGACGATGTACATAAACATAGCCGAGACAAGTACCCAGAAGACCGTTACTGCCGACGTAGCAAAAGCTCCGGATCCCCCTGGCAAAACACAAAAACCTTGCAGACATTTTTGGTTATATCTTTTTTAACACAGTTCAGTGTTCGAGCCGGACGAGGGCCTGTTTATGAAGAGACACAGCCTGAGGTTATGATTAGATCGTGCAGTAAAGACGAGTTAGAGGAAGAAGACGACGCACCGTAAAGTCTCAAGGAAGACAATTCTAAAACTTCATTTAACATTAAAGAAGTCAGGAAGAATCCTGTAAAAAGGTCAACACAAACAAAATGTCGACGACGGCGACACCAAAACGACATGCAGATATTTCAGCCCAGTATTCAATCATGCTGATGTTGAATGCTATATTCCAAAACATGATAAATCACGTAGGGAAATATTTGAAAACCGATGATGATAAGATGAGAATTGTGATGAATTCACCCTGACTGGACTACCCAGTATCGACATGTATGGTCAACAAATTGGAAATGACTAAGATTCTTTCTAAAGTTGAGCGCGTCACACAGTCTCACGAAGACGTTGTGATTGGCAACATAGTCCACTGCTTGTTGTGCACTTGTACCGACAGAATCACTAAAAGAATAGTTGGCAGCCATCGATTTCACTTCAAGACAAAATTCTCGCAACGTCGCACCGAGTTGTAAAAAGACAGGAAGGCATGTAGCAGTGATCTGTAAGTCGTGTACTCAAACAAATGGATGTTCAAACATTTTCCATTTTGTTGGGGTCTATAAAGGTAATGGGTGTCTTCTGACCTTTAGCTAAGTATGGTCGGTAAGTATGTTTACTTACAAATATCAAAAATATAAATCGCTACAAGTTTAAAAATGAGAAATTTTAAAGACTTGCCATTTCCTTTTATTTATTTATTATAACATTTAATAACAAGACATGATGGCAACAGACTCAAGCTACATTGCTTATTTTAGTGTTGCCATTTTAGCAAGGAGAACTCAATATGCATATGCTCAGTTGCGAATGTTATGTTCACACAAGAATATATTTTTCTTCTCTTTCAGACGTGTCTTGGAAGTTTGGTTGTGTATGCCACAAGTCAGAGCAGTCTGTGCATTAACATTTAAAATCATAGCAATCTAACCACTGCCACGTGCAGTATCCGTTTAGCTGACCACTGTACCTTCACTCAAACCGTGCATGTAGTACGCGTTCAACTGGCCACTGTACCTGGACTCCAACCGTGCATTAGGTACCCGTTCAGCTATACACATTAACTTGGCTACACTTGTGCATGCAGTACCCACGGAACTGACCTCTGTACCTTTACTCTGGCCATGCATATAGTACCCACTCAGCTGGTCACATCGGCCTTAGTGTAAAAATTTTAATGTCTCATTACCATAAAACGTTGCATGTTAAAAACTTATGTTGTAGTCTTGACGTAATATTGAAAACACAGTTGTCATGAAAACAAGTTATTTATTTTATCATTTTTTCCAATGCATCGCAAATTAAAGATTGTATGTAACGTATTAGTTGTGACTTCTGCCTCATTATCCACAATAAAATAAGCCTGTAACTGTGGAAAATATAGCCCATCACCCTATGTAGAATATTTTTCAAACCCTTTCTTTATATTTTTTACGCAATAATATCTATTTAATTGTGCACCTCACAATTGGTCTGACCCCAGCAATTGTCCCCCTTTTATAAAAACATGTACTTTCCATCTCAATATTGGGCATAACAACTTCAAGCATTTGTGAAATTAAAACTAAACTTTAACTGCCAACACTACAAAGACTATTGGGTAAGTCCCAATATTCTTTGTAGTGTTGGCACTTGGCAGTTATAGTTTAGTTTCCATTTCATAATGACTTGTACCAACACAGATGAAATTTCATGCTAACTTCAAGCATTTGTTTATCACTTAATTGCTGGAGACAGGCCAATTCAAACATTTAGGTAAACATCACTTAGGCAAATTTTACTTCAATAACTGGAGAAAACCTTTCGCAAACGCAAAAGGCTAAAGTGCCAGTTTTTTTCTAAAGCACTTGTTTGGTTTGGTTTACGTTCAGATATTTAACTGTCTTCTTAGTAACGTCAGGCGTCGTGAATGTCTTCTTTTAAAAAGTCAGTGTACTGCGTTATATGTTTGGAGAAACATACCATTTCCATACGACATAGTGTCTCGTTGGTAACATCTGTCTATATGCGTAATACAACGATGAACATGTTTGGTGTGATGATGTAGCAAATCTGGTGTTTATGCAGTAGCCATTAGTGATTTAACGGTAAAAGCGCCGTCTGACGATGTACATAAACTTAGCAGATACAAGTACAGTACCTAGAAAACCATCACTGCCGACGTAGCAAAAGCGCCCCCTGGCAAGGCACAAAAATCTAGCAAATATCAATTTTTGGTTATATCTTTTTGAACTCATTTCACAGTTCGAGCCGGACGAGGGCCTGTACACGAAGACATGGCCTGAGGTTATAATTAGATCGAGTACTAAAGGAGACGACGTAGCGTAAAGTCTCGGGGAAGACAATTCTGAAAATTTCATCAACATTAAAGAAGTCAGGAAGAATCCTGTAAAAAGTTCAACGTAAACCAAGTGACGACGCCGGCGACACCAAAGTGACATGCAGATATTTCAGACCAGGATTCAATCATGCTGATGATGAATGGAATGTTTGAAAGCATAATCAATTACGTAGGGAAATATTTGAAAACCGATGATTATAATATGAGAATTGTGATGAATTCACCCTGACTGGACTACCCAGTATTGACATGTATAGTCAACAAATTGGAAATGACTAAGATTCTTTCTGAAGTCGTGCGTCATGTACTTAAAATGGATGTCCAGACATTTTCTATTTTGTTGGGGGTCTCTAAAGGTGTTGCGTGTCTTCTAAACTTCAGCTATGAATGGTTGGTAAGTATATTTACTTTAGAATATCGAGAATATAAATCGTTACAATTTTATAAATGCATGCCATTTGCTGACCCACTGACTCCTTGGTAACTTCAGACTTCACTAATATGGCAACAATAAAACTCCCTATGAGAAATTTTGAAGACTTGCCATTTGGTTTTAGCAAGGAGAACTCAAAATTCATATGCTCAGTTGCGAAGATTATATTGACACAAGAAATCATTTTTTCTCTCTTTCAGACGTGACTTGTAAGTTTAGTTGTGTATGCCACAAGTCAAAGCAGTCTGTGCATTAACACTAAAAACCATACCAATCTAACCACTGCCACACGCAGTATCCGTTCAGCTGCCCACTGTACCTTCACTCAAACCGTGCAAGTAGTACGCGTTCAACTGGCCACTGAACCTGGACTCCAACCGTGCATTAGGTACCCGTTCAGCTGACAACAGTACCTGGACTACACTGCAACTTTACTTATGCATGCAGTACTTTTCTGTTCACAGTAGCTGGGCTTAATTGTAAATATTAATAAATACCCTTACGTAAAATAATATTGAGAAAGGTTTTGGAAAATATTTTACATAGAGTGATGGAATTATATTGTTTCTACAGTTACAGACTTATTTGATTGTGGATAATGAGGCAGAAGACACAATTAATACGTTACATACAATCTTTACTTTGTTATGCCTTGGAAAAAATGATAAAATAAATAACTTGTTTTCATAACAACTGTGTTTTGAATATTACGTCAAGACTACAACACAAGTTTTTAACATGAAACTTTTTATGGCAATGAGACATTATAATTTTTACACTAAAGCCGATCTACTGTGACCAGCTGAGTGGGTACTTCATGCATGGCCAAGGTAAATGTACAGAGGTCAGCTCCGTGGGTACTGCATGCACACAAATGTAGCCCAGGTACTGTGGTGAGCGGGTACCTAATGCACGGTTGGAGTCCAGGTTCAGTGGCCAGTTGAACGCGTACTACTTGCACGGTTGGAGTCCAGGTACAGTGGTCAGCTGAACGGATACTGCGCGTGGCAGTGGTTATGTTGCTATGGTTTTTAGTGTTAATGCACATACTGCTTTGGCTTGTGGCATACACAACTAAACTTCCAAGACACGTCTGAAAGAGAAGAAAAATGATTCCTTGTGTCAGCATAACATTCGCAGCTGAGCATATTTAGTCTGAGTTCTTCATACTAAGAGCAAATGGCAAGTCTTCAAAATTTCTAATAGAGAGTTTCATTGTTGCCATATGGATGTATCCGTGATATTTCCAAATTTGCCACGTATAACCGGTGACATCTAGCGACATTTACCGAAATAGCACATCTGTCCGCCCCAGGGTGACATTTCAACAGTGACATCTACTGACAATTAGCGAAAAAGCTCATCTGTTATAGCAGGCTCCGTCCACCGTTGCACACCGCGTAAAGTGATAGTACTACCAATGTAGACATACACATCGTCTGAAGTTACCAAGGAGTCAGTGCGTCAGCAAATGTCAATAGGTCAACCATTGATACATTTCTAAAATTGAAGCGATTAATATTTATGATTTTCTGAAGTAAACATACTTCCCAACCATTCATAGCTAAAGGTCACAGACACCCAACACCTTCATACACCTCCAACAAATGTAGGAAATGTTTGAAAATCCAGTTTTAAGTACACAACTTACGACTTCAGAAAGAATCTTAGTCATTTCCAATTTGTTGACAATACATGTCAATACTGGGTAGTCCAGTCAGGATGAATTCATTACAATTCTCATCTAATCATCATCGGTTTTCAAATATTTCCCTACGTGATTGATCATGCATTCAAACATACCATTCAACATCAGCCTGATTGAATCCTGGTCTGAAATGTTCGCATGCCGTTTTGGTGTCGCCGTCGTCGTCACTTGGTTTGTGTTGAAATTTTTTTACAGGATTCTTCCCGACTTCTTTAATGTGAAATAAAGTTTCAAAATTGTCTTCCCCGAGACTTTACGCTGCGTCGACTTCTTCCTCTAACTCATCTTTACTACACGATCTAATCATAACCTCAGGCCATGTCTTCGTGCACAGGCCCTCGTTCGGCTCTATCTGTGGAATGAGTTCAAAAAGATATAACAAAAAATTAATATCTGCTAGGTTTTTGTGTTTTGCAAGGGGGCGCTTTTGCTACGTCGGCAGTGACGATCTTCCAGGTACTAGTATTTGCTAGGTTTATGTACATCGTCAGACGGCGCTTTTACGTTAAATCACTAATGGCTACTGCATTAACACACGGTTAGGTACATCATCACAAAAAACATGTTCTTCGTTGTATTACGCATATAGACAGACGTTACCAACGAGACACTATGTCATAGGTTAAGGACATTTTTTTTTCCAAACATAAAACGCAGTACACTGGCGTTTTTAAAGTAGACATACGTATATACACGACGCCTGACGTTACTAAGGAGACAATTAAATATCTGAAAGTAAACCAAACAAGTGCTTTTTAAAAAGCTGACATTTTAGCAAGGTTTGTAACTGTTAAAGATTTTCTCCAGTTATTGAAGTAAAATTTGCCGACGTACTAGTAATGTCTACCTAAATGTTGGAATTGGGTGAACTTGGGTGGGAAACACTATCAGATAGACGACATGTTTATCGACTTTGTTTATTTCACAGAATCGTTCATGGTTTAACTCGCAATTACCTGTCTGAAATATTACCCGCAGCCATTTTTTCATCATGTGCATATGACCTACGCAATAAGATGAACTTAAGATCTCCTAGTTACTCAACCAATCGTTTTGCTAAGTCTTTTGTTCCGTACTCGACACAACATTGGAATAATCTTGATTTGTCAGCACGCTCTTTAAACTACTGTCATTTCCAAACCGCTATCCTCAAAACCATTCGGCCTGTTAAGTTCAAATACTTTAGCCATGGTCCTCGTCTTTCCTGTGTACACCTCACGCGCCTTCGCATTGGCACCTGCAGCCTAAACCACAGTCTCTTCACTCGAGGATTAGTCGACAGCCCAGCCTATGGCTGCGGGTGCCAATGCGAATCAGTGTAGCATTATTTACTCCACTGCCCTATGTACAATGCCCAACGCACAATTATCCTTGGCAAACTCTCCAGGCTCTTAGGACACACCCTCAACTTTACAGCTTTGTCTGACAACGCCAAAATTTTCATTCTCCTCCGTGGTAGTCCCTTATGTTCACTCATTGCAAATTCCAATATTTTGACGTTAACTCAACAATTCATTACCACATCAAAACGCTTCCAATAATCATTCTCTTTCATCCTTTTTCTGTGTCCTACCATTTTATCTGTTTCATCATTGGGTGGGGAATTGGACTGCGCTCATAAACCTTTCTGTATATTATCATACTGTACCATATTTTTGTTATTCCTTATTTCTTTGTACTTCATTTATACAGTGGTAGCGTCAAAATAAGTCATGTAACTTGAGTGCGCTACCCTTTCACGGTGGTCTGTTGCTACGGTATTCTTTCCCATTGCTAGGGGCGTTCGAAAAAGTATCGGGTTACAAGACGAAATTTTTGGGCTAACCGTAAAATATTTGAAAATAAACAAATGGTATGGAAGGGAAAATTTCGTCAAAATAAAATAAAATTATCGCCCTTACATACTTTTGATGTTTGATTTTTACCTTAAATGGCTGATTTTTCATAATTTCGCTCCGAAAGACGACTTTTTTCGCGTTTGCGAAGCGCCATGTTTTTAGGCAAACACTGAGCAAGATTGGCTACATATATTATCCCCAATACTTAATTTTTATATTTTTGGACGGCTAGGGAGAATATCAAAAGCTGTGCCTTAGGAATTTTTTAATTTCTGATATTAAGTGTAGTTTTTGTCGACAAATAGGTGAAAAAATGGCATTTTTGGACATTTTTCGTACTTAATTACCCATAATTAAAAATCGGGGGCATTTTTAAAAAATCCCTAAGACACAAGCCTCGGAAAAACCGTTACAGTCATTTTTAGCCGTCAATACGGTATGTTGGACTCTCCGTGCTTCCAATCTTGCTCGAGGTTTGCACGCATGTCATGCGGCACGGATATGAAGAGGGGGACATTCATGCCAGCGTGTACAAGTATTGCGACATTCAAGGTCACCCACGATCACGGCAGTAACTTCGTTACATGTTACATGTCCACTACAAATGACGGCATAGATGGACTGTCCAGAAAACTGTTTATATTTGTACAAATGTGATATTTTTTTCTGTTTGGCTGCACCCGTGTGAAAAAGAGCCTGAACACGCGGGTGACCGCAGGGGATCCCAGATCGAACACCGTTCGGTTTGAATTACGTCACATCGAACATGGTTCGGGTTCTAAAGCAGGTGGGGAGATCGGGGCCCAAATTTTACCACCGTGTTTGTCCTGTACCACGTCATATTTGTCCGAATAAAAAAAAAATGTTGGAATTGTCCTGTCCCCAACAATTTACTGATAACCAAATGCTTGAAGTTGTTATGCCCAAGGTTAAGATGGAAATTACATGTTTTCATAAAAGGGAGACAATTGCTGGGGTCAGACCAATTGTGAGGTGCACATATCAATAGATATCAATTGATATCATTGCGTAAAATAATGTTAAGAAAGGTTTTGAAAAATATTCTACATAGAGTAATGGAACTATATTTTTTCCACATTTACAGGCTTATTTGACCGTGGATAATGAGGCAGAAGACACAACTAATACGTTAAATACAATATTTAATGTGTGATGCATTGGAAAAATGATAAAATACATAACTTTTTTTCATGACAACTGTGTTTTTAATATAAAGTCAATACTACAACACAAGTATTTAACATGCAACTTTTTATGGCAATGAAACATTATAATTTTAAACTAAACGGATACTGCACGTGGCAGTGGTTAGATTGCTATGTTTTTGAGTGTTAATGCACAGACTGCTTTGACTTGTCGCATACACAACCAAACTTCCAAGACACGTCTGAAAGAGACGAAAAATAATTTCTTGTGTCAACATATTTTTTTTCATATTACATATAAATACAAAGTAAAACCTTGTGGCAAGCCCCCCTAATACAAATATAATAATACATACTTAAAGTGTAACAGGTTACAAAGAAAGTTGGTCTCGAATATTATCGACTGAAAAAAATGTTACAGAAATAAGGCTTGTTATTCGAAGATACATTTTTAAAAATATCATATTTTGCATATAATAAACATTGATTCAAGTGTCTAATATTTTCCTGCTTTTCAATTTTACCATACATAATATCCGTTTCCGTTAGTACAATACGTTCTAGAAAGGTGTCACGCCACCATGACACAAAGTCATTCCAATAACTAGTGACGTAAACACAATCTACAAACAAGTGGTTTAGGTCTTGTTTGTTGTTACAAAAAGGGCATTTGTCTGAGTCTGTAACTTTAATTTTCTTTAGATAGCAATTTGTCGGCAAAAATCTATGTATTATCTTATACTGAAAATACTGTAGCTTAACATTCTTAGTACATATGAAAGGTAAAGTACACATTTTCCAAATTGTTTTCATGTTCGAAAGTTTTTAACAGTTCGTCTTGGCCCGTTGGGGGTTCATACGTTTGTTTACATATATGTCATACAGCTGTTTACAAGAGAAAGTCTGTGAAGCGATGGTTTATTCCACCGAATCACCACTCTGATCCTTTTTACTGTATCTTTCCAAATATTAGGGATGGCTGATTTCAGGCCAGAATATCTAAGCATATCCACAGGTGTAAAGGTTATTTCATGTTTCTGAGCCAGATCACCCAGGAAGATACCACCGCTTGACATGACATCACATATTTTCACAATACCAGCTTGGCACCACCGGTTGTGCAATACAGATTTCCGGCCTACTAATATAAATCTATTGTTCCAGATAATTTGTTTACTTATGTCATCTTTGGATTTGGAAACCGATTGCACAATCGACTTCCAAGCCTTGTGTTAACATAATATTCGAAACTGAGCATATGAATTTTGAGTTCTCCTTGCTAAAACCAAATTGCGGGTCTTCAAAATTTCTTATAGAGATTTTCATTGTTGCAATATATTGGAAATCAAGTTCTGTGTTTTCAATGCACATTTTAATTTACTTACTAGTAAATTGAAATAGCTTCGATATCAGAAAAATTTTTGTGTGAACTGGATTGTTTGAAAACACTGAATTTTTCCTCAAAAAAATATGGTGACAAATGAACAGCCGGTAACGAAAAGCCTGTACAGGGGAGCGTGTGACCCCCCCCCACACACACACACACACACACACTTACAGCGAAAGTTTCTAAGAAATAGAACGAAACAAAATATTATGGCGATAAGATAGAGACACTACCGACAATACACTTAAAGATTGACAAGCATTTGCCTTGCATTAGCCTTGCATGCACTGAAAAAAGGGATCCTGTCTCACAATTGTAATCCAGAGAGGAGGGGGGAGAGCGGTTGTTTAATTTTACGTTCAACAGCTGGTCAAAACACAATGTCATTTATAGTCCTTACCCGTATAATTTTAAGCTATGCTATTTTGATGCGACTCTATGCCTAATACTCTTATAATTGCTGATATCTTATGTCGCGAAAGGATAATAGACCTATCCTGGCGCGCCTTTCTATGAAATTGTACATCCGGGATTTTCGAATTTGCCACGTATTAACGGCGACATCTAGCGACATTTACCGAAATAGCACATCTGTCCACACGAGGGCGGCATATCAACAATGACATCTAGCGACAATTAGCGAAAAGCTCATCTGTTATAGCGGGGTCCGTCCACCGTTGCACGCCCCGTACAGTGTTATTACTACCAATGTAGACATACACATCGTCTAAAGTTACCAAGGAGTCAGTGGGTCAGCAAATGTCAAGAGGTCAACCATTGATGCATTTCTAAAATTGTTGCGATTTTTATTCATGATATTCTGAAGTAAACATACTTACCAACCAGTCGTAGCTAACGGTCAGAAGACACCTATGACCTTTATAGACCCCCAACAAAATGGAAAATGTTTGAACATCCATTTGTTTAAGTACACGACTTACAGATCACTGCTATAGGCCTTCCTGTTTTTTACAACTCGGTGCGACGTTGCGAGAATTTTACCTGAAGTGAAAGCGATGGCTGATATACTCGTTTAACGGCTCTGTTGGTACAAGTGCACAACAAGCAGTGGACTATCTTGACAAGCACAGAGTCTTCGTGAGACTGTGTGACGCGCTCAACTTCAGCAATAATCTAAGTCATTTTCAATTTGTTGACCATACATGTCGATACTGGGCAGTCCAGTCAGGGTGAATTCATCACAATTCTCTTCTTGTCATCATCGGTTTTCAAATATTTCCCTACGTGATTAATCGTGTTTTGGATTATACCATTCAACATCAGCATGATTGAATACTGGGCTGAAATATCTGCATGTCGTTTTGGTGTCGCCGTCGTCGTCACTTGGTTTGTGTTCAACTTTTTACAGGATTCTTCCTGACTTCTTTAATGTGAAAAAACGTTTCAGAATTGTCTTCCCCGAGACTTTACTCTGTGTCGTCTTCTTCCTCTAAGTCATTTTTACTACTCGATCTAAGTATCACCTCTGGCCGTGTCTCTGGGTGTAGATACCCTCGTCCGGGTCCAACACTAAACTCTTTGTTCAGAAAGATATAACCAGAAATGAATATTTGCTAGGCTTTTGTGTTTTGCCAGGGGGCGCTTTTGCTACGTCGGAAGTGACGGTCTTCTAGGTACTGTACTTGTATCTGCTAAGTTTATGTACATCGTCAGACGGCGCTTTTACCGTGAAATCACTAATGGCTACTGCATGGACACCAGATTACCTACGTCATCACACCAAGCATATTATATAGACAGAAGTTACCAAGAAGAAACAATTTTATTTCAGTGACAAAAATCAACAATTTCACCGACGTACCAAGAAGACATGTCATAGGGAAAGGGCATTTTTTTCCATATACATATAACGCAGTACTCTGACGTTTATAAAGTAGACATATACGACATCTGACGCTATTACTAAGGAGACAGTAGGGTCAGGAAAATGTCCAAAAGTAAAGCAAAAATATAACACGGTACAGGGATAATCTAATGTAGACATACACATCGTCTGAAGATACCAAGGAGTCAGTTTGGTCAGCAAATGTCAGAAGGACAACTAATAATGCATTTTCTATAATTTTAGCGTTTTATATTTATGATATTCTCAAGTAAACATACTTCCCAGTTATTCTTGAACATCCATTTTTTAAGTACACGGCTTACATATCGTTTTTCTGTCCTTCCTGTTTTTCATAACTTGGTATGACGTTGCGAGAATTTTTCCAAAAGCGATGACTGCCAACTATTCTTTTGACGATTCTGTTGGCACAAGTGAACAACAAGCACTGGACTATCTTGATCTGTCGTTGTTTGAGTCTGCTTGTGCAGGATAGTGTGCATCTCCTGGACGGACAGGGTTGCCAACACAGAAGTGCTCCGTCCAGCAAACATGCCTGGTATTGAAGCGTTCATTATGAAAGCTCAGCTGAGATGGGCTGGCCATATGGTTCGAATGAACGGCACACAAGACTGCCCAAGACAGTGTTCTACTGTGAGCTTGCTTCTGGGACAAGAAAGGTTAGATGTCCCTACAAGCGCTTCAAGGACTCGTTGAAGTCGTCTCTTGCTGCATGCAACATTCCACATAGAGAATGGGAGTCCATTGCTGCTGTTAGATGTGCTTGGTGACATGCTGTGCGAGAAGGAGTGGAGATTTTCGAAGAAAGCAGGTTTGACGAGCTGGATAGAAAGCGACAAGACATCAAATCAAATCATCAAATCAACTTTATTGCTCAACAATTGTAGCTGGTACAATGTATGGCAAAGAAACAACAAAGGTACATACACAAACTAATACTAAAATATGATTCTATCGGGCTAGTCCATAATGATACTAAAGCTAATCTATTGTGTTTTCTTAGGAAGAGTATTATTACATTTTGTAATTCAGGGAATATGTCAGCTATTTACAATGTGATGTCGCTTTTGTAGTGATTCATAAATGAATTTTCCAACGTAAACTGATATCTGACAGGAAGGGAAGAAGACCCGACCCCAGCACCAGCATCGCATGCCCAGTCTGCGGCCGCATCTGTGCTTCTGCATTTGAGACGCCACTGACGTCATCATCTACTGTCGATAGACATCCAAGAAGATATGAACTATATCCATCTTCACTCCGTGACACATTCATGGGTACAAAGTAAACTATGACGTATCTCAGCAAACAATACCGAGCGGCCCCTGTCCGCTTTGTTTGTTCGCCCGCACACAGGAGACAATACCTTTCTGTCGACTTTATCGTTCCAATACTGTTCTTTGACTCGTAAACGTGACCGGTTATGACATCTACCTATACTGATATGAGGCGATATCTCCCGTGTTGGACCAGTCAACCTTGCAAGCTCTGCGGCCATATTGTATAAGTCCGGTATGGTCTTATATCAATACCTGCTGTAAAACCACCAGACGCAGATATCCTTTGATTTCGTGGAGCCATGTTTAAAGGAGGATAACTCGAGAACCGGTTGACGGATCGTCGTGATTTTTGGTATGTAAGTAGGTTAAGTGATGCTTAACATAATCATATGACAATTATGCAAATCTGGATGCAATTTACATAATTAATGAGGAAATTCTTTAAATCAGCTGTATTCCATGATGGGAGTATTCAAGCTTGTGATATATGTACTGGAAAATGAGAGAAACATAGGCAGATATTGATTATGTAAATGAAGACTTACTTTGCATAATTAATGAGAAATGTTATAATTCCATAGTGGTAACTGTCTGGAATTTCATACTTAGGGTAGCTACAAGAACATTTCATAACTTTTTGTAGTCAGTATCCCTTTAAAAACGCTTATATACCGTATGAGATGAAGCAAACGATGGTGATCATGCAGAGCGAGAGCGAAATTCTTTTCTTTGCTCCCATCGTTTTTTAATGACAGTAGAGGCAAGGGAAGTCGGTACACAACCGGTCTGCTCCTGGTTGTCGAGTGGCAGTTTTTCTGTTAAGAGGTAATTTGCCTGCTGTCTGGAAAATATTATTTTCTTCATTTCACAAGGCTCAGATAAAGTAAGTACAAGAAAATCAAAGACTTTAAAGTACCATGGCAGGGATTTGAACAGCAAAGTGTAAGTGAAAAGTAATAGTGAAAGTGAAAGTGATATCGAACCAGTTTAGCTCATTCAGTGATCACTGAAGAGCTATTCTTCCACTGGTCGTGACAGAGAAGACAGACGCTATGTACAGTATTTACAGGTTCATTGTACCGGGTAAATTCCCCTAGCTCTTATCGACAAGCACAATGAACAGTGGACCACGGCTTAACGTCCCGTCCTAAGGACTGCAACCCTCTCCAGTAGCGTGCATGTCGGGTTAGCGACAACAGCTGGGATTCGAACTCCCAACCACTTAGTCCAGAGGCAGGGTCGCTAACCACTGGACTACGCACGCTACAGCAAAACTAGCATTTGACTACCATTTGATCATCATTTTATGTCCGTTGGCGCATTGACGCTAGATTTACATTAAGCCTAAAGATTGTTAACAACGAACAACAAGGGCTGATATACAATTAGAAAACATAAGATACCCCTTCTTATACCCCAAGAAAGAAAGTCTAGTCCGTCAGTCGTCGAGGCTACTAAAAGGACGGTTGGCATTGATCCGTAAAAAACAACTGTTAGATGACAGCTGCGTCCGAAGTCACTCATAGAGTTTAGGGATTTACGGTTGGTTCAAATGGAGCCTTTTACCCCACCCCCCATTAACGACAAGGATAGATAGCAATCAGTACCAAGGACAGGGCTATGCCAATAATAGTAGTAGTAGTAGTAGTAAGCCTTTATTTAAACTCGAAAGCTTGTTCGGTACAACATAAGACCGCTTTTCAACAAGGTCGAGGATGAGGGCGGGGTCACGGATTACAAACAAACAAAAAGTTATAATCAAATAAATAGTAAATCATCAGTCCATTTTCAGTCCAAGTGCCTTATCACATTCCTAAAAGTTCCCAATGACTGGGCCGATCGAACTTGTGGTGGTAAGGAGTTCCACACAGTCGCCCCCGTGTACCTCAGTGACCGCCTATACACCTCCAGTTGGGGCCTCGGTATGATAAGGTTGTCTGATGTGCTCTGCCGGGTGGATCTGGTGGCTTCATCTCTGTACCGAATGAAAACCCCTCGCATATGTGGAGGTAAAGAGTTGTCTAAGCCCATATACACCAGCATGGCTTTGTGTTGCCGATGTATGGTTTTCACAGACTTCCACCCAAGAAGAGAAAGGACATCCTGTGATGGTGTTCTATACGGTGCTTTTAAGATCAATTTGCCCACTCGGTTCTGCATTCTTTGCATCTTATCATATTGTACAGAAATGGCACCATCCCAGACAGTACAGGCATAGGTTAAATGCGGTAAAAAATATGGTGTTATATAAGGTGACCAGTGCAGATTGTGTAACAAAAGGTTGGACCTGGCGCATTGTTCCAAGCGCGCGCTTCAGTTTAGACAAAACATGAATAACATGAAAATCCCATTTCAGTTCGCTATCTATAATGACTCCAAGGTATTTAAAAACGGGGACTACTTCAAGGGGGTTTCCATTCATTAATACTTGTAACTGGTCTTTTCCCCTAAGCCGATGCCTTGTGCCAATAAGCATGGCTTTACACTTCTTGGCATTGACAGAGAGACAATTAGCCACAAACCAGTGATGAAGACGGTCCATATCAGACTGAAGAGCCCTTTGTATGGTTTCTAAGGATGGCTGAAGTATACCACCGTGTCATCAGCATATAAGGCAATATTGCAGTGTTGTATGCATTTTGGCATATCATTTACATACATTACAAACAAAAGCGGTCCCAAAATGGAGGCTTGCGGCACTCCACATTCAACATTACAGAAATTGGATGTTTGTCCATTAACAACAGTGCAGTGTGATCGCTCACAGAGGTACGATTGGAACCATTTAGCTGTAGAGCCAATGATTCCAAAGGCCCTGATTTTTTGTAGAAGGATGTTATGATCAATGGTATCAAAAGCCTTTGACAGATCCACAAAGACTGCACCAGTGATTTTACCTTGGTTTATTTCTTCATACCATTCCTCTGTAACTAAATGAAGGGCTGTTTGGGTTGAGTGTTTTTTGCGAAACCCAGACTGTCGTGCAGAGAGAAGGTCATTCTCAGTCAGAAACTGATAGACTTGTTTGTGAACTGCACGTTCAAGTATTTTGGATATTGCTGGAAGAATGCTAACTGGTCTGTAATTACCAGTGTCTGTTCTATCTCCAGCTTTGAAGATAGGGACAACTCGCGCTTTCTTCCAGTCCGCAGGAAACTCAGAGATGGACAAGGAAGCATTCAAAATGCTGGTCAGGGAAGGTGATATAACAGGGGCAGCAATCTTAAGGAGTCTGCAGTTTAGCCCATCAAGACCAGTGGCTTTGTTTGCTTTCATAGAAGAAAGTTCGGACAAAACAAAAGCCTCTGATATGGGTTGAAAGGAGAAAGTCACTTTACTATGTTGTATAAACTGCAAGGAATGAAATATGGATTTGTACTTATGTAATAACCCAGCCAGTTTGCCAGCTACTCCACCAAAGAAGGAGTTAAGCTGTCCTGCTATACTGTAGGGTGATGATAATACTTCACCATCATGGTTGACTAAGGTTGGTATTTCTGTGGACTTTTGACATCCGATCAGACTCTTGAGAGCTTTCCACATTTCAGAAAGACTGTTCATGCCTGCTGAACTGTGGATAATATTTGTGTAATGATCTCGTTTAGAGTTCAGTATTATCTTCTTGGTTCTGTTACGCAGTGTCCTGTATACCTCCCAGTCTACAGGTGACTGAGTCCTTTCAGCATGATGCCTTGCATGATCTCGTGCATGCATCACTTGTCTCACTTCTTCTGTGAGCCAAGGTGGACAGTTGTCACCCCTGACCCTGAACTGCTTAACCGGGGCATGTACATCACATACAGTGTTAAACAACTCCTTTCAGGTTTCCCATTTGTCATTCACAGAATCAAAAATATCTACTGTGTGCCACGGAACACTAGCAAGATCCGCTTGGTATGCCTTGTTCAATCATTCCAGCTCTTGACTGTAAGACATAAACACTTCTACGCAGAAGATTGGGCATACTTAGTAGTCCAAAGCATAAGCTGCGCAATGCATACTACTTTTACACTATGAAATTTTTTGTGTGTGATTGTTTCCCAATCGTCATAAAACTGGAACACAAGTTTTGAGACGTCTGTGTTTGTAAGTCTCATCAACATTATTTAAGGGAATTATAACGCATCCATGTTGGTATATTATAAGATTAATGCCCCGCCCTGAGGTGTATACGGCGTCATAATTCATGTTCGGTTCCTATGACCACCGAATGAACGACCGAGTCCGACGCCGTATACACCGAAGGAAAGCGGGGTATTAACGTTATTATCATATAGCCAATCCAAACTTTTGCTGTTGTTTTTTTATTCGCCCTTCCTCCAGCTGTCCATTCAAACAAGTACGTTACCTCTCTTCCTTCTTCCTCTGGTGCCGCCGGGTGTTCCCGGGCGACCACGCAGCTAGTATCGAGTTCAAATCTTCTGCTTAATGGTTAAATTGCACATCCATTATGACGTAAAATGTTCTTATAGACAGATTTTGTTGTCGAACCCGAATCACGTTCGACCTGACGACATTGGAACAGATCTAGGTCAACGGCGGCCATTTGTCATTTATCGGTCGACGCTGATTGGTCAATATCGTTACGGACCTCCGGGTCCGTATATCGGATATTAACGAACTGGGTTTGAGGGAAATGCAGCCTTCTGATTGGTCGACGTCTTCTGGCTATATGATAATTGCTGTTACTGTTTGATTGTTGTTAGGATCCGTGCACATACATCACTTATTTGCTGATTTTTTAACAAACATATATGTTGCCCAAAATGCAACGTGAGCCTCTTTTTTACCTTTTTTAGTTTAGTAGAAGATGATAAGCCACATGATCCTAAAAGATAGAAAATCCCGTCAATGAGAAGTTTTTTGTGTCTGAACAAGATCAATCCCGTTTTTCGCCTTGTTAAATTACAATGGTCGTAAAATAATAGACATTTCTTATAATGACGCACATTACAGTGACTGTCATATTTATGTCGAGTAACTTATTTTTATTTTATCGGAAACAATTCTCTTGCATTGTAACTTAGCATGTTCACTGTTAAGTGGAAGACTGTACTAGAACTATTTAACATTATATATAACAGTGATATGTTACGAATCTAGAAAGATATATGTGATATCCAGTAGACGAAGGATGAAAAAAAAACAAGGGTATAAACGTATGCTAAATTCATAACTAAAAGTAACTTAGGATGTTAGCTTCGGTGGACATTTTTGTACAAGATTATTATGAAATTACAAAAAAATGCAATCATACCACGTGATGTTAGGAACATACATGAAGAGAACGTCTGTTATCTTTTTATGGTCTTAATCTATTACACTCCGAACGTTTGAACGTTGAAAGCCGATACGAACGGGATGTTTCCCCAATTTTTATTATATTTTTAAGACACATTAGGGCAGAATGTTTATTTTTACACTATTGCAAATTAACTGCTAATCTATGACATTTTGTTCTGGTCCCTCAAATGAATTACGTGCAAATCATTAAGCGTTCAGCAAAATCAATACTTGATACAAATGTTTTGGAGTATCTTGTAAATGTTTAAAGGGTGGCTAACATATGTAGCTTACTTTATGAGGCTCAGCCGATGCATTTTATGTATGCACAACTGACCGAGAGAAAAATGTCTTAGTCTTATTCTTTTTTTCATCACCCTATGATGTAGTTGTAAGAGCTCTAAGTATATATCATTACCATTTGTTGACCATTAACAAAAGCCTACGACTTTTCTGTTATTAGTAACCTCCTTTCATTTGCATTTTTCTTTTTTGAGCTCATATTAGGTTTTCTAATTACCTTCACTAAAAAGGTTATGTTTTCGTGGCCGTGTGTCTGTGTGTGTGTGTGTGTTAACAGCATAACTTGAGAAGGCTAAGATGGATTATCTTGATACTTGGTAGGTGGATAGGTCTTGATAAGACCTCGAAATGATTAGATTTTGGGACCCCTGGCGTCTTGTTATGGTACTGCAGCGGAACTTCCGGTTTTGATATCTCGTGATCTGGACATGCTAGGGAAATGAATTTTGAATGGTAGGTAGCTCTTGTGCTCGGGAAGAAGTAAAGTAAGTTTGAGCCCCCTAGCACTGTAACTGCAGGATCATTTGTATGAAAATGTTTAAAGTGGGATAACTCAATAACCGGTCGACGCATTGTCTTAATATTTGGTACGTAGGTAGCTTTAGTGATGATTGACATAATTAGATGGCAATTATGCAAATTAGGATCTAATTTGCATAGTTAATAGGGGAATTCTATAATTCAGCTACCTTCCATGATAGGACTATTATATCTTGTGACATGTGTAATTAAGAATAAGAGGAACATCGCCATATATTATTTATGTAAATGGAGACCCAATTTGCATAATTAATGAAAAAAAATTGCATAATGGTTGATGTTGGTAATTTCATACTTGCGCATTTTGAAGTTGACTTGAGGTAAACATCATTCAACATCACTTATTCAAATCATCACCTAATTTGCATAATTTATGAGGAAATGCTAGAATTACCTTCTTTTTTAAGATAACACTGTCATTGGGAGGAGAATATGATCAACTGATGTAATACATGCAAATGAGGATCTTATTTGCATAATTAAGGGGAAAATCTATAATTCGTCAGTCATAAAGGGTAACCTCATTTGGCGAAGGTATGAGGTTGTGGAACTATAGTTGTAATATTAAATCTAAAGCCACTGGTTGTTTCAGATTTGCAGATCGTACCTGCATGTAATGTAAACAAATGGGTAACATTAAATGCTAAATTTCTTTATTATCCTGTCTAGATGTTTTTTAACACACACACACACACACACACACACACACACAAACAAACAAACACACACAAATTAAACATATGATATCAAACAACCTTTCATATTCTAACAACAAACACAGTCATGAAAACACACAGATTTATATTAAACTGCAAGCATGTACGTATATTCTAGAATAAGCAAAGAAAATAACGTTTTCACAATATCGCCAGTCTCAATGACAAACGGCAGATTGAACAGTGTGGGCAGGTATATCATGAGTACAAACTTATTCATATTCTCTCGGTTATAGCAACAGAGCCTTCATATAAGCAATATATTGCTTTACAGATCTTTTAATTTATTATCTTTTGTAGATATTTTACCTAAATCTGCCAATGTCTGTTCAGGCCCATATCATATCACGCGATGGTAAAAAGTTAAATATTTTACCTGATACAATATCATGATTTCTTGACATAACGACGGAAAATGTGTTTCTTTCCTCCAAAAATATTAGCATTCATATAGACAACACGGCGTTACAAATCTGCCGACCTCACTGAAGTACAGTTGGTTGTATTTACGTTACAAGCTTTGTAAGTCTTGTAGACTTGTTGCATTTTTTTAGACGTTACTTTAAGTCAATGGCAACAGCAATGCAGGTTTGTTGTCGCACACTATTCATCTGTAGCGTAAGTCAATCAACTGCCCATGACTGGGGTCTAATACCGTTACCTATGGATATACAAGTAAATACTTATGGAAGATAACAGACAAAAATCATCACATTAAGTGACATGTTCACTTCCACATTATCATCATTTCCGTTGGCACATCGGTGCTGTCTTATAGATAGACTAAAATTAAGCTAAAGATTATCTGCGACGATCAACTGAACTGAACTGATATACAGTAAATATACAGTCAGAAAACATGGCATCCGCCAAGAAAGAAAGAGCAGTCGTTAAGTCTGCTCTGTAGGCTGCCAGAAAGGGCTGTTGGAATTGATCTGCAAGAAAGCACAAGTTAGATGTCAGCTACGTCAACTTATATGGTTCCTTTATTCACGACAGGCCCCATAGGGAGCTTCAAAATCAAACTGCATGCATAGGCCGTGTGTTAGTGGAAAGCAATCAGCACCAAGGACAGGGGTATGCCACTGTTAAACACAGTATTTCATTTTCGGCGATTCCAGGTTTTCACTGTAAGTCATAAACACTGCTACGGAGAGACCTCAGCATACTAAGTAATATAAAGCATAAGATGCACAATGCATACTACTAGTTTGATAAGGAATGATGCAGTGTGATTTTACCAATTGTCATTAAACCGGAACATAACTTGGAAGACATTTTTTGTGGGGTTGCAAGCACCATTTAAGAAAC
Organism: Branchiostoma floridae x Branchiostoma japonicum; assembly: GCA_013266295.2. Taxonomy (NCBI): domain Eukaryota; kingdom Metazoa; phylum Chordata; class Leptocardii; order Amphioxiformes; family Branchiostomatidae; genus Branchiostoma; species Branchiostoma floridae x Branchiostoma japonicum. The sequence goes on along the minus strand of CM023829.1, from coordinate 20,352,937 downwards.
TTTTCACAAATCTTCTAGAACAATTGCCGGCCTGTTAACGTGTAATTGGTGGTATAATAGGTAAGCATACACTAATCATTTATCATCAATTTTAAATGTATATAAATTGTAAAATGTGGCATTTGATTATCGTACTTTGGAAAATACATTTCCTTTGTTTTACATTTTAACAGTACGTTTAATTCGGCATCGATGCAGGTGACATATTTATTAGATAGGAAACACATGTGTCTAACATTGCGTAAGGCATTTTACTTTAATTGCGATCGTAGGGTCAGTAATTAAGCTCACCTCACCGGTCCCATAGCTGTCTTCACAGCCGTCGGGGTAATGTGGCCCTCAACAAGAGTTCTCAATCCCTAGCGGTCCTCTGCCAGACTAGTCAGCTGGCTTACAGGTTTTCCTGTCCACTCCTTTAAATCGCTGGTCCAAGTCCGGCGGGGGCGCCCCTAGGCCGCGCACCCTCTGCCTTCCCTTGTAGTGTGGTATGGGCTAGGGTGCCCTTTGCTCTGGTTGCGTGACCAAACCACTGCAGCTTTTTCTTCCTTACCAGCGACAGGAAGCTGGGAAGAGGGCCTGCTAGCGATCTAATACGCTGCTCTACTTCTTTGTTTGTGGTGTGAGAAGAACAGTGGATCTATAGTAATGTCCGGTAACAGTTCATCTCAAATGCATTTATCCGTTTCGTGGTTTCAGCGTTTAACGTCCATGTTTGCGCCCCGTATAGGAAAATTGACAACACTAGGGAGCGTAGTAGGTGGATTTTTGTTGTTGTTAAGATGTTACCGCTAGACCAGATGTGCTTGAGTTTTAAAAAAAAAGCTCAGCATGATGTTAAATGAGCCACAGCTTACTTGGAGACACCTATCTAAAGTATGATTAGGGTCAAGTATTTTAAACTTGGAAGATGTGGTTAGCTTGATTGTACATTTGCTTGATAACCGTAGCAGGGAGAGTAACAATAGATACGTTTCGCTAGACTTACTTTAGCAGTATTTTGCACCTAAATTTGCGCATGTTTTGTGCGATGAATTTGCACGTGGTTTGTACGTACGTATCCCAAGTGGTACGTCAGAGCTCTGAGCCGCTTTAGGTAAACGCCGGCGTATAGCCACAAACCGTATTCACGATTATATAATAGCGTGTCCAGTCGAGCCCCGCATGCTGCTGGTTTGATTGATGTATGCAGACGTTCGGCAGTCATTTTGCGATTTTTCACACCAAAGGTTCAAGGTCGGAGTTTAAATCTGACCAGGGTTCAAAATAGTGCGGCAGTAAATCGCCAGATCTGGGTGGTTGTCACGCTAAGTTTAACTTACAAAACAAGTATTTATATGGGATTTCCAAAACCATGGCCCCTGGAGCAGAGACGTTCAGGAAATATTCCATAGAGTTGAACAAGAACACATTTATCTAAACAAATTAAGAAACTCTTTTATTTGTACAAACACGATTGGGCGTCGAGTGTATTGCTAAGCTAACAACATACAAGCCCAAGCTTAAAACATACTCCGTGTTTAAAGATAACTACTGTACAGAAAGATATATTACTACGTACCTCCCTAAACGACAAAGAAGCCTCTGTGCTCAGCTGCGAGCTGGAATTGTACCATTTAGTATTGAAGCCTGGCGATACCAGGGAATTCCTGAAGAAAATAGAATCTGTGCCATGTGTTGGCTGAATGTTCTGCTGCCCCTTCTATGATGATTTCCGTAAAAACCTTTTTCGAAAAATTATTACAAATGTCCCGTGATCATATGGGAAGGGGGCGAAAATAAACTTAAGTGGCTCTTCAATAAGGTGGTATCTGAACTCGCCACGTATATTTATTAGCCAAGCCTTGGAAAAGAGAAGAAGACACGTGTATCCCTTAAGCCTAGGTCACAATTCAAGAAATGGGCCAGCTCGGCTAGTTTTGAAAATGTTTGACAGGCATTGCAAATTCTGAAAAAAAAATCCCCCCCATTTATTATTTTTTCTTTTCCCTCCCTGCGGCTCTTTTACGGCCCTCCCCAGCCTACGCACCGGCTCTCCCCCGGTAAATATCACATGGTCCCTTACAAAAGCTCCAGACGAAGACATGTATTACTTACGTGATTATATCAATCTTGTGTCGAATGGATTGCTTTCTTAGTATATGTTTCCTTATAATTCGGGCTATAAGCAATATTATTCGGTTATTAGCAATAACCTACATATGACGGGAAGTGACCCGGCCTGCCACCCGCTCGTCTGCTTCCAATTAGCTACGCCCACAGAGTGGATCAAAACTCAAATAAACAAAGTCTATTTACACAGTTATTAGCAATAACCTACATATATGAAAATGAAAATCGTAGTGAATTGTGGAAATCAGGTCCTTCTTCATATGACTTTGACTGCTAGTAAATCATGTAGCTCTGTATAATGATGTACTTTTGGGTTGCTCTAACAACATGTTCGGCACACTAGCATGAAAGTTTAAATATCAAGTAACTGCCTTTAACGATACCATTACACATTAAATGATTACAGCAAAGACATTGTCAATGGGACAAGTGCCATGGGCAACACTTGGTGATCACTGACTTTTAATCACTAACTTTTAAAACTTCCATAGTATTGGACAGGTAGCTCGTATGCCTATCGCCACAGTAAGCTACGTAATCTGAAACAACAATAACAATGTGTCTTTGTGATCTTAGCTTGAATTTTCCAAAGTAGACTAACACATGTAAGGGCAATGATCCCAGGCATTCTGAAGCCGTGTCTAGTGTGGAGAAATAAAAGTATTACAATGTTGACGGATACCATGGGGATAGTTTTGTTTCGCAAGTGAGAATTGCGGTGTGCATCGTTATGCCGGGCGGCGGGAAGCTCCTAGTTTAGAGCCAAAGAGAAAGCCCGCTCAATTCACGAAAGACTAGAATGAGGCTAAGAAGTTACAAGTTACGGCTTATACGTTACAAAGACTGATTGCATTGATCAAAAGCGGCCTCTAGCAGTTCAATGAAGGACTGGAACTTTATAAAGGATAAACTGCACCTGCTACTGCAGTGATTTTTTTGCCGCCAAGGAGAATCTGGGTGTGCGCCGATAAGCCGGGTGGCTAAGAGCTTTTAGTCTAGAGCCAGAGACAAAATCTGACGAAACCAAGATAGACTAGACTGGATACCAGGATAATAAATCACAAGTTACGGCTTATATGTTACAAAGGTGAAGTGCATGGATCAAAAGCGGCCTCTAGCGGTTTAATGAAGAACTGCACGAGCATACTGGATAAGCTGCTTCTATTACTACAGAGATGTTTTTGCCTCCAAAGAGAATTGGGTTGTGAACCTTTTAGCAGGACGGCGAAAATCTTCTAGTCTAGAGCCCCGAAGAAAGCTCGCCCAATGTACAACAGACTAGGCTGGATACAAGGCTAAGTTACAAGTTATGGCTTATAAGTACCAACCTGAAGCTGGCCGCTGATTGGTAGCCTGTGATTCAGCTGCTGTTTCGTGACTAGTTTGAACATAGCAACTAATTCATATGATGAATACGCCGAAATTTCCTTAATTCCACTCAAAACGAAAACGCATATCAGGAATTGTTGTAAATGCCTCTAAGGCTTTTGATCGCGTAAACCACTGGGCACTGTTCACTGTGCAATTTTTTCTGTTGCTCTCCATCCGTTAAGAGACACCTGTTTATAACGTATTGCGCCCAGCTATATGGCGCCCAGTTATGGAGCTCTGTTAGCTCAGGTGTTCTGTCTAAATGCCGAGTTGCTTACAACAACTGCTTTAGAATTATTATGAATTTACCTCGGCGATGTAGTGCGAGCGAGATGTTTGTCTACCACTATACTGACAAATTTGATACTAGGAGGAGGATTTGTTATTCTTTCTTTAAACGATTACTTTCCTCCCACAACGCAATTATCATTCGCTTTCTAAGATCTGACGCCTTTTACAGGAACTCTTTCTTCCGAAGGACTTACAATTTACTGTGCTTCTAGGTTTGTTACCTTCGCCAATAAGGTTATGTTTTCGTTGGCGTTCGTGTGTGTGTGTGTGTATCTGTGTGTGTGTGTGTGTGTGTATATGCTTCTGTAAACAGTATAACTCGAGAAGGCTTAAATGGATTGTCTTCATATTTGGTAGGTGGGTAGGTCTTAATGAGACCTCGTAGTGATTAGATTTTAGGCCCCTTGGCGGCTTGTTATGGTACTGCAGCGGAACTTCCGGTTTTGATATCTCGTGATCTGGACATTCTAGGGTCATGATTTTTGAAGGGTAGGTAGCTCTTGTGGTCGGGAAGAAGTGACATAAGTTTGGGCACCCTAGCGGCTTGCTCTGGAACTGCAGGAGCATTTGTATGAAAATGTTCAAAGTAGGATAACTCAATAACCGGTCGACGGATCGTCTTTATATTTGGTGTGTAGGTAGCTTAAGTGATGCTTGATATAATTAGATGACAATTATGCAAATTATGATCTAATTTGCATAATCAATGAAGGAATTCTATAATTCAGCTACCTTCCATGATAGGACTATTACACCCTGTAATATGCGTAATTAAGAATGAGAGGAACATCGCCATATATTAATTGTGTAAATGAAGACTTAATTTGCATAATTAATGAGCAAATACTATAATTCCATAGTAGTTGCTGTTGGCAATTTCATACTTGCGCATTTCGAAGTTGACTGGAGGTGAACATCATTCAACATAACTTATTCAAATCAGTACCTCATTTGCATAATTTATGAGGAAATGCTAGAATTACCTTCGTTGTTAAGATAACATTGTCATTGGGATGAGAATATGATCAACTGAAGTAATTAATGCAAATGAGGATCGTATTTGCATAATTAGGGGTGAAATCTATCATACGTCAGTCATAAAGGGTAACCTAATTTGGCGAAGGTATGAGATCGTGGAACTCTTGTTTTCTGTATTATTTGTATGTGTCTAGAGTTTTGTATTATTTTAATGATGTACTGTGTTTGATGTGTTTTTTTTACCTGAAATAAAGAATGTATGAATGTAAATGGCCTTTTTACAACAGTCAAATATGAATCTAATTATAGGTAGTATAAGACGGCAAGTAATCCTTCATCGTTTAAAAGTACCTTCTGGTATTATTTATGTCTCAATTTATATTTGATCGGTTGTTACAGGCCATTTGAGGAATTTTGGAAATTTCAGCGGATTCCACATCTGATTTAGTTGCTATGTTAGGTCTAGTTACGAATCGGCGGCTGGATTGTAGACTACCAATAGGCGGCAAGCTTCAGGTTGATACTGACCGTAACTTGAAGGTAGCAGGATAAAGTTTCCGCCATATATGTGGGAATTTCTATGTTAAGAACCAAAAGGTGACCTAGTTCGACGCTCGTTCGCCTTTGATGACCTCTTTTATTAATGCTATGCGGAGGTCGTGTGAACTGCAGCCAATGAACAGTACTAGTCGGTAACATTATCCACGCGGCAATCTACGCTGACCAAACATCATAATTCAACTTTTACAACTTTTCTTACAAACAGGAATCTCGGCAGCTTTCTCATGTATACGTCACACTACGCTGTGCCCGAACTACTATTACGTACGCCCATAAATATTGTGTCAGGCGACCTTGAAACTTCTCAGCCTGGTATCCAGTCTATGATGGATTGGGCTCAAAGGTGCACACTCCCAATTCTCCTTTGCAAAAAAAAGAAAATCAATGTAATAAGTGGAGTAGCTTATGGGGGCACCCCCTAGTTTATTTTGGGTTACTATTATTCGATTCTGCACACCCTCAAGTCTAACGACCGTCTCTCTCAACAAATGATTTCGAAGCAAACAAACTGTGTATGGGAATAAAGGATATTCTTTTAGCTCCAATACCACAATTTTTTTCCTTTTAAATTGTAGTAAAATTCAGGTAAGGAAATGATTTTACGATGAAAAAAGCAAAAAAAAAGAAGAAAAAAACGGGCATTTTTAAACCCACAACTATAATGAATACATCAAAACGACTGACATTGTCGGAAAGAGAAAAAACCTTTATGTATAAAAAAAATTAAAGGAAATCTTATACCTGAGATTTTATGTATGTCTGATCTTGGAGTTACAGCAAAATCAGACCTTACGTGGGATACCCATGTTGCAAGATCAGTGGCCAAAGCTAACGCAATGCTTGGCTTTGTAAAGCGAACCGTAGGTTTCCACTCCAACACTGACATTCGGTTAACACTGTACCGTTCTCTTATCAGAAGTGTGCTTGAATATTGCTCTCCACTATGGAGCCCTACATCGCAAAAATCTTATCATTATCAATTTTTACCGCCCAGTACCACGGATCCCTACGGCGGAAGAATTGGTGTGTGCACCGTTATTCAATATGTTAGTGCAGTCTTCATTGAACTGATAGAGGCCGCTTTTGATCAACGAACTTCGTCTTTGCAGATTAAAAGCCGTAAGTTGTAATTTCTTAGCCTGATATTTATTCTAGTCTATCTTGGATGGGGCGGAATTTCTGTCTGGCTTTAGAGGAAGAGCTTTCCACCGCCTGGCATAACGGTACCCCAAATTATCCGTAGCGCCAAAAAAAAACCTCAATGTAGTAACAGGAACAGCTTATGCAATATGCTTGTGCAGTCCTTCGTTGAACTGCTAGAGGCCGTCTTTGATCCATTCACAACACAATTGTAACTTAGGCCACACTGATTTAATTTTATGGATGACGTCCTCTGGGGACCACAAAACTAATGCGAGAGGGCGAAAAAAAAATCCAGCAAAAAAAAAAGAAGGTGCTTAACCACAGGAATACAAAGCCGGTATTGCGAATTGAACCACAGGACACAGTGACTGCATCAAACAAACAAGTTTTTATTTGCAAGAGGTAGATGTAGATAGTCTTGTTCAGGTCTCATCCTCCTTCACAGGTTTCTCCTTTGCAGCTTCCTCCTTAGCAGCTTTCTCTCCCTACAGAAAAAAGTAAAAGGTATTGCTTGACCTACATTGTAGGTAGATATATACATAGTGCTTTATAGTTTATACTTTATACCCTGTATAAGTGCATACAACAAGGGAATTGAACAGATGTGGATTTTATTTCAAATGAAAGTACCCAGCTGAAAGTTAGTGGTCATCTTCTTCATCTCTAGATCTCTTCCTCTTCATCTTTCTCTTCACTCTTGTTCGCTCTTCAACACCAGTGGCTTTGCACACCTACAGAAAAATGACATGGTATGCAAAATTGATTTACTTGGAATGTATGTTTCCAAATAAAATTGAAATAGAGTGTATTGTAAGTTACAACATTACTAATGCAGGTGAATGTACAATTAACCCTATCTAGACCGGGAATGTACAATTAACCCTATCTAGACCGGGCTTTTTTGGCATTCGTGGGGCCGGGGGGGGGGGGGGCTCATTCGCCCCCCACCCTCAGAACTCGTGAACGGTATATCGTATGATCAGCAAATTTTCAGAGGATGGTGTGCTACTAAAAAAAAAATCATAACAACAATTTTTATGTCGTTAGGACGTAATATGACGTCATTATGACGTCATTAATGTGATTTTATTGGCCCAAACCGTCCATATAGGTTATTCTCTTAAAAGGCAATGGTACAAAACATAACTTTAACAAAAAGTGTTTATGATAGAATATTAGGGTGTACTGAGACTTATGTTGCCCATAGCAACACCGGTGACGTCATAAAATGACGTCATGCATATTTAAGATATCCGCCATCTTGGATCATGAATCTTGAATTTTGAAAAAGTTTTTTTTTAAGATAAAGTCTAAAAATACATTGTAAATAGACTAAAGACGCTCATATGAACCTTTTTTGTAAAAAGAAATCGAATTAGTGATGAAAGTTTAAGGAAAATTACCCGTATATACCTAATCTAATGATATGGTCCGCCATCTTGGATTTTGACCAATGACGTCATCAAATTAGCATAATTTATGCATTTTTATTGAAAAAAATTACATGCAATTACATTAAATGTTATCAATATTAGAAAGCATGTGTAACTTGACATAAAACCCTGAAAAGTCTATTGTTGAAACGAAAATTACTGAATTTCGCAAAAAATGCCTGTCAGAAACCCGTTGCCATGGCAACACAAAAAATTATGGACTTATAACACAGATACGAAATTGTTGCCAACTATATTTTAGGAAAAGTCACCAAGTTTGGTGGTTCTAGCGCAAGCCGTTCTGACGTTATCCGACGTCAAAGTTGGCGCGGGCACTTTTAGCCCCCCCCCCGGTCTAGATAGGGTTAAAACATGAGGTACACAATAATATTTAACCTACCTGGCACACTGGGTGAATGGTCTGAAACTATTGCAGTTTCTCTGGAGGGATGGGAAGCGTGTCTGTTTCCCCACACTGCCAGCATACCAGTGGCAGAATGGTCAGTGCCCTAGACTTCACTCGCGCAGAGTAGTAATACACCTCCACTGGTGCACTACATGACAGAGCCCTGCACAAAATGGATGTGAAAAAGAGAAATAAAAATCATTTTTCATCTGGTGCATGTTATGGCGATGCTGTGTAGGATTGTTATATGACTGTTTAAAAGTTGTCTTGTCATACAAAGAGCAGAAGTCGTCTGGTAGATACACAGATCTTTCAGCTAGTGTTTTGAGATGTGGGAGAACATACCATACAGCATTTCTCAGTTTTACGATGATCTCTCTACTGGAGCTCTCATTTGCTTTGTTCCTCTCAAATCTGTTGTCAGCAACACACAAAAAAGACAGATTTCAGATCAAAGCTTCAAAAATGCATTATTCTGTCCATATACTGCACATCATTCCAATCACACTTCAGAAAACTCTTATAGTACTAGATACAAAACTCATGTTGATCACTGAACATGTGGTAGTAAAATGGACCGAAACAGATATATATATAAAAAAATGATAAATATATAAACAAACCTGAAGTTTTGCCGTTTCATGATGTCAACGATGTCATTGTATAACCGTGTGTCTCCTCTGACGGTGTTGCTGCCAGCCACACCCAGTCCCCCACGCCCACCCCCAGCATACTCTGGGGATATCATTTGCTGCTGCCCTTTATCCCTGGATGCCATCATCATCACCTTTAAAAAGGCAGGAGGATAAGGCGGATTTTAGATTTTGTTAAAAGGCATACACATTAATATAATAATTGAGGACAAACTTACTGTATTGTATTGTATTGATAATACAAATATTAAATTTAGTTAAAAATTAACAATAATTTGTCAACAAGAACCTAGAAAATAACTCAGCTCTAAGATGGAATAATGTAGACACAAATAATGCTTTAAAACTCTCGGGAGCTCAATATTTAAAAAAAAACACCCAACAGAAAATCAACAAAAAATTTGCATGAAGAAATGCATATTGCTGGAAATTTGCCATATGATTACAACATCATAATCTACATACAACAACTGTAACTCATAATTTGACAACTTTATTTTGTCTGTATCATAACACGTGCACACGCCCCTCCCCATAAATTTTGCTGCGTTCCTGGATCGAAATCAGAAAAACAAAACAAACAAAAAGATAACTGAACTATTCTTACCTCAAAAGCTGACTTCCGCTGGCAGTCTTCGGCTTTCGTTGTTACAGTTTTGTTTACCTCAATCCGGACAAAACAGCCGAACTGAGAAGTGGCCTGACCAACTTTAAGGCCACCGTATACCTCAACTCCTCTCCCATTTCTCTCATCATTGCAAAAGAATCGCGTGATGGCCGCTCTGGAAAGTACGTCTTTGAAACTATCCGGGCGAAACTCGCTGGCTGCCACGAGTCGCTCGTAGAGCTGGGCAAACGAAACATCCCCCTCGCCAATGTCGAAGCATACCAGTCGACGACAACGCCTCCAGTTTTCCTGATACTGGCGTATTTTGAGGTGGACGACGCTGCCTCCATCTTGCAACTTCGCGCTCTACATTGTTTTGTAGCTAGTACGCATGTGCAAAAGGTTCATTTACGACAAAATTGACGTTTTGCGGTAGTACAAAAGAAGTTTTACGATAAGCCGCTCTTTTGCGGCATTTATGAGTCGGCAGTCTGTACTGAGTTCCAGCCGAGTTTCGGAGTTCCGTTTTTTTTTTGGAGAACGGGCGAAAATCAATGCGCGCGCGGATGTCATCCATAAAATTAAGTCGGTGTGGCCTTATAAGCCGTAACCTGTAACTTCTCAGTCTGGTGGATCATTCACCAAATCTAGTCTTTCTTGGATTGGGTGGGTTTTCTTCTGGGATTTGGACTAGAAGCTTTCCGCCGCCCGGCTTGACGGTGCACACGCCGATTCTCCGTAGTAGCAAAAAAATTACTGGAGCAGCTTGTCCAATATGCTGGTGCAGTTCTCCATTAAACTGCTAGAGGCCGCTTTTCATTCACGCACTTCTTCTGAGTTTAAAATCCTTATAGTCATTCAGGCCCACTCTTCCTCGTTAACCTAATCCGGTCCATAAAATCTTAAACTTTTGGTTAAACTTGATTCTTAATCCATTTTTACCGTGGCCGACAAGAACAAAATTTTACACCGCAACTTTTGGTGTTTTACACCGCAACTTTTGGTGTTTTACACTGCAACTTTTGGTGTTTTACACTGCAACTTTGGGTGTTTTACACTGCAACTTTTGCTGTGTTTTACACTGCAACTTTTGCTGTGTTTTACACTGCAACTTTTGCTGTGTTTTACACTGCAACTTTTGCTGTTTTACACTGCAACTTTTGCTGTGTTTTACACTGCAACTTTTGCTGTGTGGAAAACTTACACCCCTCCCCTTTTATAATGGACGGTCCCCCTGTCAGGTCAAAGTGACAACGATGGCATGCAAACAACGTCGACTGAGTTATCCTTTTCGTGCATAAGTTTTTTAGAGGAAAAGCTTGGCTACGTTGTGACGTTAGTTTTTTTCTAAAGGTTTTTCTAGCTTTGGCCTATAGATCGGGATAAATTTAAAAAATGTTTCGACCAGGTCCAGTGATTACAAATTATGTTGCTTTTTGCTGCCATGCGTCACAACAAATTTATCAAGGACGTCAGATATCCAGCTCCAGACATCAACAGCAATGACATAAAAGGGGAAACAGTGCTACATGTCACAATCAACATGTGACAGAAAGAATCGATCCCTCCTTCCCTTACTTATGGTATTGCTTGACTTAATAGCACAAAATGTGACTATATTAATATGTACACAGACGTTAATACACAAAAGTACTCCAGGATTTTGTTTAAGTCCACTAGCACTTAATCATTGTTACCATGTGAAATGGTAAGCAGCCCCAAAACTTATATCTGCTCAAACATGTTGAATGGATTAGAATTAAGTAGGAAACATCGTTGTCACCTTTGACCTGACAGGGGGACCGTCCATTATAAAAGGGGAGGGGTGTAAGTTTTCCACACAGCAAAAGTTGCAGTGTAAAACACAGCAAAAGTTGCAGTGTAAAACAGCAAAAGTTGCAGTGTAAAACACAGCAAAAGTTGCAGTGTAAAACACAGCAAAAGTTGCAGTGTAAAACACAGCAAAAGTTGCAGTGTAAAACACCCAAAGTTGCAGTGTAAAACACCAAAAGTTGCAGTGTAAAACACCAAAAGTTGCGGTGTAAAACACCAAAAGTTGCGGTGTAAAATTTTGTTCTTGTCGGCCACGGTACATTTTCTATCCCGTTTAGGGAGATAACAGATAGCTCGGTAATCCATTAAAGGCATACTCAAGAGCAGCAGCTTCTTCAGTTTTTCAGCGAATGTATGTGAGGTGGATCAAAAGCGACAACAGCACTAGCGATTTGAACATAAAGTGCATACATATGTACACAACCTGACAGAGTGACCTGACAAATACAATAAACGCATCGCGTTAACTTTTAACGCCATACAACATTCACTGATAAACCCATCGCAACTGTTAAACACTCACAGAAAAATATCACTAAGTTCATGTTAAGTTCTACGTACTTGGTACTTACAGATTTAAGCATGCGTTTGCTATAAACGAAAAAGGGACCATTACAAATACAGTTAAAGTAATACCCCTCATTGCATATAAGATCTGTTGGGTCACGCTTTTTGATTTATACTGCATATGTCATAAAATGACGTCATGCATATTTAAGCTATCCGCCATCTTGGATCATGAATCTTGAATTTTGAAAAATAGCTTTTTTCAAAATAAAGTCTAAAAATACATTAGAAATAGACTAAAGACGTTCATATGAACGTTCGTGCGAACTTACGTGCGCTGACAAAATAAATAATTTTTTTCAGTATTTCTGGCGCATAGTCGTGGAGAGAACGACATAGATTTATCATATGCATGCCTGATGTAAACATGCAAAAGTCGCTAAAATGGCACCAGTGCATGTAGGTAGAATCTGAACCGAATAAACGGGCATGATCTTAACGGATCCTAATCGTAGTTTAACATTGATCCAGCACAGAAATAAAACTTCGGGACTGTACGATATTTACCAGGGGGGAGGGCCGGTGCGTAGGGGGGGGGGGGGGGCAAGGAAAAATAAAAAGAGCCGCGGGGAGGGCCAGGAAAAAATAAATGGCTTGGGGGGGGGGGAAGGAAATTTTTTTCTCAGAATTCACAACACCTGTCCAACATTTTCAAACCTAGGAAACATGTCCCTGTGGAAAGTCCCCTTGCTCTCAAAAATGCAGGAAATGCCATCTTAGAAGGTTCGATATGTTCACAATTTTCCGGGGGAGCATACCCCCGGACACCGCTAGGCAGCAAGCAGCAAAGGCGCTCGCCTCGCGCCTACGGCGCTCGTTGGTCCCTTGGACAGTAAGAAGAATCCCCCAAGCAAAATCCTGGCTACGGCCATGCACGTGTATTTGTTCTGCCATGCTTGTCGTCGGTAAGTACGCGTACTTTGCAGAGCTTTTAGAAAGTGTCGCATCGTCGCCGACATCAAGAAAAGGTAAGACACTGGGGGTGGAACGTACAATCTTGGCAATTGAAGACCACGGGCGAATAAAGTTTGTATGATAAGTTGAAATCAAGAAAAAATCCCTATAATATCACTCCCTCAAACGTAAATCTATATCAAAGCCATGATTATCGGCATCGCGCCACCAAAGTTCCCGCCGAACACTTATTAAGTCTCAAACGGAGCACCTTGTCCAATATGCTGATGCAGTCCTTCATTGAACTGCTAGAGGCCGCTTTTGATCCATGCCCTTCACCTTTGTAACTTATAAGCCGTAAATTTTAACTACTTAGCCTGATATTTATTCTAGTCTACCTTGGATTGGATAGATTTCTCTCGGGCTCTACACTATAAGCTCTTTGCCATCCAGCTTAACTATGAACATCCCAATCCTCCGTAGTGGCAAAAAATCACCGCAGTAATCAGGGCAGCTTATCCAATCATATGCCTGTGCAGTCCTTCATTGACCTGCCAGGGGCCGCTTTTGATCCATGCATTTCACCTTTGTAACTTACAAGTCGCAACGTATAGCTTCTTAGCCTGGTATCCAGTCTAGTCCATCGTAGATTTGGTGGCTTTCTTTGGGGCTTTAGACTAAGGGCTCTCCGGGCCCGGCTTAACGGTGCACACCCCTATTCTCCGTTGAGAAGTAAGAAAAAAATAGTCAAATATAATGGTGCAGTCCTTCATTGACCTGCTGGAGGCCGCTTTTGATCCATGTACCTTGCGTTTGTAACTTATTATAAGCAATAACTTAGCCTTAGCCTGATATTAATTCTAGTCTGCCTTAGATTTGGCAGATTTCTCTCGGCATCAAGACTAACAGCTCTCGGGCTAAAGACTAACAGCTACCTCTCGGCCACTCGGCTTAAAGGTGCAGACACCAATTCTCAAAACATATTCTGGTGCAGTCCTTTTTTGAACTGCTAGAGGCTGCTTTTGATCCACGCATTTTACGATTTGGGGCTTCAATTTCGCCGGAAGAAGGCGCAGGTAGAATGTCGAGATCAGTGTGGGTTTCGTCGTGTTTTCCCAGTCAAAACAAGAAACAAAACTCCCGCTAAATAGACCCCTATTACATTTTAGATCATAGTGATTATGTTTTCGATCAAAATATTTGTAGATATGCACGATGTGCCCATGTTTTAGCCGTATGCTTCCTCAATTCTTGTCGCAAGCCATGTGTGTGTACGGACGGCGTGCGTCGGGCACGGTGGATTTTTTTGTCGGTCGGTGCACAGCGTTCAGCGTAAATCGCGATTGGGCAAAACTATGATACTTCTTAATACTTTTTAAATTATAGTACAAGTATCATTTCTTTTATTGAAATATTATTCTGATATGCCGACGTCACAAGATCGAGATCGCTTGCCCTAATGGTTGTTGACTGGGGTTTCTGTGCCCCCTAGGGACCACCAAAAAGTGTCCGCTGGTTGCGTTTTACAGTTGGTTGCCTGGCAGACGGCCCTTATTATATAAAATCGGAGGGGACTGTTTGAATGTGGTTGTTGACCACAGTTGGTTGCCTCATACAGGTGGTTCGATTGACAAGTTTGACTGTAGTAGGTAGTTGCCTCAGGGGAGATATACATAATGAGATGCATATTATGCAAATCAGGGTCTAATTTACATAAAAATGAGGCAAACATATTCTCTGATTGGCTTGATGATAACATGTCCATGAATCTGGGACACATCTGGGACTGGAATGTACTATGTAGGTCAACCTGCAACATGATCTGGCAGTCATGCTGGGGTCTTGAAAACAAAAGCTGGTTTAATGCCCCGTTCAGACGAAAATGCCTGAACCGCAATTCTGGTAAATCGCATTCCTTACATCTGCTCCACGTGCCACGCGTTCCTTCTAAACCGCACACGAGCACGATTCGCCTAAACTACATCCATTGTTGTTTGATAAAAAAACGCCAGGTAGCGTGTTATCAATATCAGAGGTCAACGACATGTTTGCTGGTGCCCCAGTGTTTTGCAAAATGTTGTAAATATATACAGATACTAAAACATACCAAAGTTACTTATTCACAACAAATTGTTTAACACAAGCCGACGTTTCTATGACCATCTGTCGTCCTCATCAAGGCTAGTATGACTGGTTCAATGTGCACTGGAGCTAAGAGTTACTACTTTACTGTGTACTGAAGCTAGGTGTTACTGTTTTAATGTGTACTAAATCTAGCTGTTACTAGTTCACTGTGTGCTGAAGATTGGTGTTACTGGTTCACTGTGTACTAAAGCTAGGTGTTACTGGTTCACTGTGTGCTGAAGTTAGGTGTTACTGGTTCACTGTGTGCGGTTCACTGTGTGCTGGAGCTAGGTGTTACTGGTTCACTGTGTACTAAAGCTAGGTGTTACTGGTTCAATGTGTACTATGGCTAGGTGTTGCTGGTTTACTGTGTACTGAAGCTAGGGTTTACTAGTAACAATGCAGTCCTAAACGTAAAGTAATTGTGGTAGGAATTCTTACAACATAGTGAGACACACTTGTGCTTCAAATTGTTGCATAGAATATTTATTTTTAATCAGCAACACCGAGTTTTTGATTTCGGAATATGTTGACCTGCAGGGACCCGTCCTCTTGTACTGTAGTTTAAGTGTCAAAAAGGATAAAAATCTAGTCTCTTTTTAAAATGTGAACTTTATATCAGGGTCAAGGTCAATTAGATGTTCTGCGAACGTACGTGCCTTCGCCGTCTTACCACCAAAATCCAAGATGGCGGACCATTCTATCAGCTTAGGTGTAACCAGGTCATTTTCCCTAAATTTCGTCGCTACTTTACTACGTCGCTCAGCCCGTGTGGGCTTATACGACACCGATTAAGAATACGTATGTTACATTAAATATGCATGGTACATAAAACAAGAGAAAGTCAGGGGTACAGAGATAACATAATCAACCATAAACTGAACACACTCAAAAAGGAACGAGTAAAGCGGGTACAATACGCATGTACAGAGTGATCACTTCCTGAATATCAAATCACAGATGCAGATAAACAAAATCAGTAGGTAATAAACAATGAGTTTATGACGTCACTTTGATGCAGGTGTTGTTGCTATTTGCAATATAAGTCTTAGCAGAACCTATACCACAACCAGGGACACTCTTCAATATTAAATCCACAGACAGCCTGGACAGTAAACCCTGCTAGTGCGAATGAGTTAATGAGGCAATATTTAGTCTGCCAGTTTCCAAAATCTATTTAGTTGCTTGAGTAACTGTTTTCTTGTGTATCACATCACCTGGATGACAAACGTTAATCGACTTACGATAAGTAGTTTATGAGTTACAGGGGGCGGTCCTTAACTGACCATTGCCCCCCTCCCCACACGTTCCCAGGATGACAAAAATCTCGGTCTGAATAGGGTTGATGGGTGTAATCGTCCTGCATACCACGACTTACGTGTGAATCGCAACGACATTTCTAGGGATTTTTTCCACTAAAGACGTCTGAAGGTTTCTCAGCGTCTCTAAAGAACCAGCAAGTTTGTATCCAACCACTTTCATCGCGTGTCTGCAGATCTCCTGTATCCTGGAGACTTCATGAAAACTCAGCAGGGACCTCCATTTCCTTGCGGTTGCGTAGGCGTCGTGGTTGTCAGTACTATATGAGTCATGAGGTTTCTCTTTATGTGTGTTCTTCTTCACCCATTGAAGGACTACCCTATCAAGAGGCACGCCCAAAAATCCGTATAACTTTTTTGTTAGCAATTCAGGATGGTCGGCGAAGTCCTCGTACCGAACCAGTGTGTACCTCCCCTGCCACGGAAAACTCGCGTCCTATTATAGCAAAATGATGAAGAAAGTCAACAATGTCTGGAATGCGGCCTGCGTATAAAAAAGTTAAAGATTTTAACTGAACATTCTTGGATGGGGGTTCGGGCTCTTGAGACAGTGACGGGGAATTATCGTGTTTGGTCAAGACGCATCGTGGCCAGCTATTGCAAACTGAAAGTTTCATTATATTAACCCTAAAACCACCGTAGGTTTTTTGCGACAAATCTTACCGTATGGGGTCAAAATTGACCCGATAATGTTTTGCACGAATACGGTTTTTTGTGTGACTCTTTTTGCGATTTGTATGTATGTATAGTTTCATTAATCTATAATGGATAGTTTGACATGATTAGGTGTCAATAACTTCTGCTCATTATCATAATTTAATTTAATTTCACTAGAGGTCCACAGGCAGCCCTGTTGATGACCTTTGACCCCAATTCCATAGGCAACTTAGTCAAGAGTCACAACTATTGAGTTTCCTGATTCAATATTGCGTTAATTCAAAGCATGAAGTCATGACAGCATAAAGCTCAAGCAAACATATCATCTGGAAGAATTTTAGGGACAACAAAAGACGCTGATGTGTTTAAAAATGCATAACATTTTTCTGGGGTCAATTTTGACCTCACTGGACAACGCATAAACTTTCTAGGATAACTCAATAAACAATAAGCCAATCTCAGTAAAATGTATGAGAACTTATAAGACATATGTACAAACAAACTCATAGGAGGAATTTCGTTTTCGATAAGAAATGTCAAAATGGCGCATATTTATATACGTCTGGGGTCAGTTTTGACTCCATACGGTGGTTTGAGGGTTAAATCATTGAATAACAAAAGTCCGCAACATCAACATCGCTGTCCTACTGAATAAAGTTTCACAATCGAACGGAAATTGAAAATAAATAAAAAATTCTAACCCTTGTAAGAGTATTTCGAGTAATCCAATTGCAAATGTCTTCAATATCACTTTCATTGGCACGCCTCCGGACATTTCGTTGTACCCTATCAATGAAAAATTAATATATATAAACGTAAATAAACTGAGCATTAAACAAATTAAAATAAAATAATTACTACTCCATTACAAGTTGCACATGTTTAAGTTTCCTGAAGTATTTTCCCGCAGATACCAAGATCAAAGTTTATTGTCCATCATCGGAATTGAAAAATGAATTTTGGGAAGAGGTAACTTTAAGTCATTAAAACCGAAAATCTCCAAACTCCACAATAAAACTGTCCCAAACTAAAGGGAACACAGGACAACAACATAAACAACAAAACTTGTTTAAGGTGCACGTTAAAGATCCCACCACACTTATCAAGAATAGTAGGGGCACCAATCACTAGGGTGTTTGTAAATGGAACCATGTATATTATATATACTGTACGAGACTGGTGTGATACATTTAAAAGTTCACCAATTAAAAGAAAGAAAGAAAGAAAGAAAGAAAGGAAGAAAGAAAGGAAGAAAGAAAAAACAATGAAAGAAAGAAAGAAAGAAAGAAACAAACAAACAAATAAACAAACAAACAAACGCTGTCTTCCTTTAATGACCATTGCAACCTCGAGGCTGAGCCATACTGTTAGGGCTCTATCCATCAGATTTTATGATGGCCCCTATAGAACATCACATTGATACCTTTCATTAAAAATCGTCATCGAAAAACACTGTATGATACAAGACAACATACATTTAGATTAGTCGCAGAAATGCTGTAGTCAGATGAGGGCTAAACTCCTAGCAGAAACCTTAAGTAACTAACTATAAAGAACATTTTTTTTAATTTCACTTTGCATCTACATTGCCCTTTTAACCCACCTGGATGCAAATGTGGCTCGTGGATCTCTCACCAAGTGGACTATCTTTAGCTGAACGGTCGCGTTAGTAAGGTAGTATTCTAAGGAATCAATATTTTGTAGCCGTATTGTCTTTACTGCAGAGTATGGTATCCTTTTACAGTATGTCATCAACTTAGGGACGATCTGTGGCTGCAGCACCGAACCACACTCTCCAGTCGGCCAGTGAAGGATTTCATCACAAAATTGCATTATGTGTCGGTTGGAATGGAAACTAAAAAAACTTCTTGATGTTGTGTACTTAATGAATTCATTAAAATCACAATTCAAAGTTGCCCAAAGTGCTTTAACAAAACTCGTGTTAGAATTCACCATTGAATGAACCGTTGGGTATTTTTGTATTTGTCGCAGGGGCTCGAAAATGTAGAAGAAGGAAGGGTTTTTGTTAAAGAGCTCCCCAAGAACAGATGACCCTGTCCGCATTTGAGATAGGACCACCACAGCCAGTCGACGAGTCGGTAGGTCAGATGCGTTTTCTATGTGTGTGTTTTTCTCATCGTATTCCGGGAAATTGTAGTTCCCTTCGTTCTTATTGGTGAATGGGTGAGTAATACTGTTTGCTCCAACTTGTAAATTTTCTCCTGGCAACATGGGATCTGGCGACAGAGTACAGGCGTCTTGCAATATTTCTTTCTGCAAAACGGCCTGTTGCACTTTAAGACCTTGTTCCGGTCCCTGTTGGCTATGATAGACGTCTGCCAGGGTGGTGTTTAACATCACGATACGTGCCCTAAACAAGTTCACGTGCCCCAGGTACGCCATCGTGCACAGGCCAAATAGCACAATGACCAGCACAGCAGGACCCAGTGATCTCGAACTCACCCCACTGCCAAGTTGCATCTGGAACATGGAAAGATGCATCATGAAAAATGCATTTAGTATGCACACTTCAACTAGAATTGACCGTTGTCAGAAAACTGCATTTTTAACAGAAATAACAAATCAAGTAGATATTGAGGTCTAAGAATACATACATTTCTTATATACCGAAAACTCACTAACAAATTATGTAAACTAGGACTTTTTCCAAATACATATTATTACAATAATGTATGTGTTACAAGCTCCGATACCAACAGTTGGTTTGTTTGGTCCTTTTCTTCAATTCTCAAGTCTTAAGATGACAGCTTCTCCTTTAAGTTACTTCTAATCCTATCTTATATCTGCCCTCACCTGGGTAGCATTACCCCTTCTTGACTCTACCATTTTACACACCTGTATGGGGGGGGTATTTCAACATATAACAAGTTTTTGAGACTCAAGTTTTGGAATGGATCACGTTTCGGAATTGAACATGCATTCCACTTTGTATTATTCCTAATCATGTATTAAAATGGACCGAAAGAGACCAGGCAATTAGAGTATTGCAGAGGTCAAGATATGAAAGGCGACCTGAGATTTAAACACCTGATGTAGACTTGGTAAACCGGTATAATCAGTACTGGGGTAACACCCAGTGGTCAATTTTACTTGACTTACTTGTTCAGCTGTATTATATTATGAGGCTAGGACTACTCAGTTGTTACTAGATTGCAGCATAATAAAAAAAATGACTACTAAAAACGTCATCTCCATGGGTAAGTATTGGCATGCATTTTTCAAATTTCGTCTGCCAATATATCAAAGCGAATGACTACTTTAAAATGCACCATTTATGTTTTATACATGTCGCAGTATACATCAGAGAATTGTTTGATTCATTTTTGGGCCATTTTTTTTACCTCTGTTGCCCTGCTATTGAACTCAAATGACCTAAAATTTTGTATGGCGATACCCTGAACATATGGCCACAGAACGTAATTCAAACTTTCGGCATACTACTAGTACATCACTTGTGGTATTTGTTGGTAAATGTTAGATGTCATATTTACCAGGAATTTACATACCCATGGTAAGTTGTTTGGTGAATCCCAGATTTCGTGCAATGTGTTGAATCGAGATCAGTAAAATTCCGCTTCTGGTATCTTTTTCGGATCTGTGGAAGTGAGGCAGCAAAATCCCGCTTCTGGTATCTTTTTAGGATCTGTTGGACTCGGAATTCACAGGAGCAGTCCCAAGTGCGAAATTCGGAGATCCGAAAAATCCCATTTCTGATATCTTGTTCGGATCTGTGGAAGCGAGATCCGCGAAATCCCGCCTATGGTATCTTTTTCGGATCTGCGGGACTTGGAATTCACAGGAGCATTGCCAAGTGCAAAATTCCGAGATCCTAAAAATCCCGTTTCTGGTGTCTTGCTCGAAACTGCAGAGCTAATATCCGCGGAGTCCCACTTCTGGTATCGTTTTCGGAATCTGCCGGAGACTCCACAGCAGCAGTGCATTGAAGGTTATTTTAGAATCCGCTAAATTCTCGGCAGCCGGATTTGCTGAAATCCGTGTTAGTACATATGACGCCATGAGGGGTATTTATCGTATCTGTCAGGATCCGAGGCAACTCCCAACTCGCAAAAAATCCGAAATTATAACATATCCGAAAAAGAGTATTCCTTGCGAATATCATATTTGTATCTGTGGTTTCTCAAGGATCCGGACGTATACGGTGCCGGAATTTTCGGATCTGCAGTGGAACTTTGTATCCGAGTAAGGATTACGGATTTCTCCGGATTTGCTCGGAAACGTTACGTATCCGCCATGATGCCCGATTCCAGATCCGCAGGATCTCCTAGAATCCGAGGCCATTTCGTGCAGTGATGTTTTTTTTACAAATACAGCTCTTGAGTGACTCTTTCTGTGATTTGTTTAATGTATTGTTTAATAAATGTAGGAGGGAAATTTTACAAATTAAAGTGTAAGTCATTAATGATCATTAAGAAAAAAGTGGTAGTCTGTAATGCAAGCACAAGCGTCATTTCTATTATATAGCTTTATTAAACGTTATTGCTTCTATCTTTACTACAAAATAGTTGATAGAACATTCTTCCATCAGTGACTGTTTTTAAAGGTCAAGACACGTACCTCCTAATTTTCGATGTGAACTGTACATCTTGATCACGGAGTGAACTAGTCTCGCGAGAACACGAGACTAGGTCGAGACTTGTGCCGGTGTTATGGCCTCCCCCGTGATCAAGATGAACGAAAATTTGGAGTTACGTGTCTTTACCTTTAAAAACAGTCACTGATTAAAGAATGTTCTATCAACTGTTTATCTGACATAACTTATGAATCTCTTCAACGATACTACAAAACAGTTATTACCGCTATGAAAAAGGTAGGTATTGTTTTTGGTATGTTCGTGTGTGTGTGTGTGTGTGTGTGTGTGTGTGTTTCCGTATGACCTTTAGGTTAGGATGTAATGTATGTAGTTAGATTCAGTTTGCCCTCGGGTTGCAAAGTGATGAAAACAGAATCCAAATTTATAAGGGAAAATCCATTTTATTCCCTTTTTTTCGACTTGAGATTCAGAAAATGAAGTTTTCAATTTCACGGAATTGCAGTCGTTTTGGCTGGTTATTTAGAAATCCAAGAAACTCATATCTAGATATTCAAGACATATTGAGTAAATTTCCTCATAGAGAGTTTTGATTATTCAGACATGTAGGGTGGATTTCTGGAATTGGAAGGCGAAGATACATGGCCTTTGAGTAATTTTACTCAAGACAGGCATACTGAGTAATTTTACTCAAGACGTGCATTCTGAGTAATTTTACTCAAGGCGGGCATTTTGAGTAATTTTACTCAAGGCGGGCATTCTGAGTAATTTTACTCAAGACGGGCATTCTGCGTAATTTTACTCAAGACGGGCATCTTGAGTAATTTTACTCAAGACGGGCATTCTGAGGAATTTTACTCAAGACGGGCATTCTGCGTAATTTTACTCAAGACGGGCATTCTGAGTAATTTTACTTAAGACGGGAATTTTGAGTAATTTTACTCAAGACGGGCATTTTGATTATTTTTACTCAAGACGGGCATTGTGCGTAATTTTACTCAAGACGGGCATTCTGCGTAATTTTACTCAAGACGGCCCTGCGCTGCCATGAGCTGAGACCAGTGGCGATTGCCCTGCGCTGCCATGAGCTGAGACCGGGAGCGATTGCACTGTGCTGTCATGAGTTAAGACAAGGGGCGTTTTTCCTGCGCTGCGATGAGATTAACAGTGGGACCAGGGCAATTCCTCGTCCCTAACAGCGCTGCTTTTAGCCTCGTCCCAACAGCGCTGCTTTTAGCCTCGTCCCTAACAGCACTGCTTTTAGCCTCGACCCTAACAGCGCTGCTTTTAGCCTCGTCCCAACAGCGCTGCTTTTAGCCTCGACCCTAACAGCGCTGCTTTTAGCCTCGTCCCAACAGCGCTGCTTTTAGCCTCGTCCCTAACAGCGCTGCTTTTAGCCTCGTCCCAACAGCGCTGCTTTTAGCCTCGTCCCTAACAGCACTGCTTTTAGCCTCGTCCCAACAGCGCTGCTTTTAGCCTCGTCCCTAACAGCGCTGCTTTTAGCCTCGTCCCAACAGCGCTGCTTTTAGCCTCGTCCCTAACAGCACTGCTTTTAGCCTCGTCCCAACAGCGCTGCTTTTAGCCTCGTCCCTAACAGCGCTGCTTTTAGCCTCGTCCCAACAGCGCTGCTTTTAGCCTCGTCCCTAACAGCGCTGCCTTTAGCCTTGTCCCAACAGCGCTGCTAAAAGCCTCTTCACCGACAGCGCTGCTAAAAGCCTCGTCACCGACAGCGCTGCTTTTAGCCTCGTCCCGACAGCGCTGCTAAAAGCCTCGTCACCGACAGCGCTGCTTTTAGCCTCGACCCTAACAGCGCTGCTTTTAGCCTCGTCACCGACAGCGCTGCTAAAAGCCTCGTCACCGACAGCGCTGCTAAAAGCCTCGTCCCAACAGCGCTGCTAAAAGCCTCGTCCAAGCAGCGCTGCTAAAAGCCTCGTCCCAACAGCGCAGCTAAAAGCCTCGTCACCGACAGCGCAGCTAAAAGCCTCGTCACCGACAGCGCTGCTAAAGGCCTCGTCCTAACAGCGCTGCTAAAAGCCTCGTCACCGACAGCGCAGCTAAAAGCCTCGTCCCAACAGCGCAGCTAAAAGCCTCGTCACCGACAGCGCTGCTAAAAGCCTCGTCCCAACAGCGCTCCTAAAAGCCTCGTCACCGACAGCGCTGCTAAAAGCCTCGTCCCAACAGCGCAGCTAAAAGCCTCGTCACCGATGGGGTGGCTAAAAAACAACAATAAAGAACAGTCACAACACAGCAGCCAGACATAAGTATATATCATATAATGTATTGAATTCGACATACTATGATATAAGACAGGGCGCAATAAACTCAAAGATTGGAGCTTTAAATCAATCAAGTGTACTGAGAAGTCAAAATATAACAGTAGAGCAACCCAATGTTTCTTATGAGTTTCCCGATTTAGAACACGTACTGCTTAACGTAAGATATTACTTCGTGTGCCCAGAAACTCTTGATACTGCTGTAATGGGCGAGCTAGGTATGTTCCCACTGTATATAGACACTCAAACGAGACTGATTAAGTATTGGCTAAAATTATGCAACATGTCTAACGATAGAATTGTTAAGAAAGCATACGATACTGCTGTGGTACAAGATTATGAATGGACTTCCCATGTACAAGATTTACTGTGCAGGCATGGTTTTCAAAATATTTGACTAAACTCTAGTGTAGACGCCAACTTTTTCGGAAACACGGAACGACTGAAGGACACATTTCTTTCCAACTGGAGACAAAAAAATAAGAAGCTTTAGTAAACTTGAAACATACTCCAAAGTCAAGAAAACCTTTACCATGGACAATTGTCTTTCAGTAATTCAAAACAAATCCTTTACAACTAGTATAAGAAGGCTGAGAATTGGCGCACATTGCTTAGAAATTGAGAAGGGTCGTCACAAAAATATACCAGTCCCAAAGAAAATGTGTCCTGCCTGCAAAGACAAAGTCGAAGATGAACACCATTTCTTAATGATATGTCCTTGCTATAACGAAGAAAGGGGTGTACGAGAGAGAATGGCGTAACTACTTACAGGCTTCTTTTGCCTTCACCCACTCTTCGGGCGGCAACGTCATGTCGTCCCGGAAGGTGACAGTTGTCACTATGTCCCTAAAAGGACGACCCGTCTCTCCCAACGGTTTTCCATTCTCCCATTCTCTCTCGTACACCCCAGTTTTTTCGTTTACCAAATACCAAATCAGACGCAGGGTCTGTCTGGCTTGGTTGACGGCGACGACTCGCCCAAACCAAGGCTCCCGGTCCTCGCCGCTTTTCGCCAATTCACTGACCACTGCGAACTGGCCAACTTTGTACTGGCTCTCCTGTGAACATAATGAAACAAATAGTTAGTTAAAGTAGCATTTTTTGTTCAGAAGCGGTGGGCACGTAATGAGAAACGGTTCTAGAAAAATTTTGAAATGTAACCACCTGATTGACATATACCCATACAGCCTTACAGTGTTTAGGAGGTACATTGTGATTCATGACATGCGACCTCTGAAAGATGATTCGATAAATTACTACTCACCACCTGATCTTTTCTCCTCGACTTTCTAGTCGGCCCCTGTGTCAAAAAAGAGAGATTGGTTGGAATGCGTGTATCACAAACGTAATAGTTCTTACCATTTCGTCTTTTTACTGCAATTGTATGAATGCTAACTGTAGAACTTCGTATGATTGACACCAGTTGTGTCTTTGCGACATCTTGAATAAAATACATGATTACAATTAAATGTGTCTTAGCAGGAACACAATACAATAGCCTGTTGAGATCAGTTGTGTGGTTATATTAAGATCATGTACACACATTGTGAATTATACATAATGCTTAACACGTGATGCTACGCTTAGATTCTGCTTCTAAATACATTTTAAACATCGATCATCTTTACATACCGAGGATGGTTCCTCTTCAGTGCTCTTCCTCTTCCTGCAATGAAAGCAAATCAACATGACGAACGTTAACTTTCTAACAACAAGAGGACTTAAAACACGCCAGCCCTGTCCTGCCAAAAGTAAAAGTTCTTTCTCAATCCAGTATGCTTGAGCCATTTGAGTAGACTGTCTGAAGATTGACTCGCTATGGTTTAGCGACACATTCCTTTACTTATCTGTTTATTTTTATGCAATCTGCTTATCGTAGTGATGCATGTGGTTTATAAATAACGTGTATAACAGAGAAAGCTATACAGATATGTCTGTTCTAACCTTGACTTCTCGTTGCCTTCCTTAGTAGCTCCATCCTGTTAAAAGAGAAAAATTGTTTACCTATTTTTTTCGACGTGATGTAGATGTGCATTCTCGAAGCTGGCCAAATACTGCCATCGCTTTTAGTGTACAGAGACTAAACATTAACTTTGCACTTTATAACAACAACTCAAACATTTCAAATATATTTGCACTTAGATTACCTTGATTTCCTTGTTAATAAATGTTGGTTGCAAAGCATCAATTGGGCTATGGCTTAACAGTAAAATCCACATCAGGTTTAAGATAGATCTCCTTTTTTAAAAAGGTGATCTATCTTAAACCTGCTGTAAAAAGTTTTTACCTTTTCATTCTGCTTCTCCAGATTAAAGAGCATTCCAAGGGTTTCCTCGTTTGCGTTCTTCAACTGTTCTTCGAGGATCATCCGCTTCGCCTGCTCTTCAGCAAATGCTTCTTTCAGCTTTTCCAGCTCGTTCTTAACCTGTATACAGTCAAAACAGCCATAAACCTAGTCACAAAGGCGGCTTGTTGGGATATAATGTAGGATTCTTTCACTCTAATGCATGGCTATATTATCGAAAAGTAGTAAAAGTAGGTACGAAAGTCTTAAAAATGTCGTGATGGTATTTCGTTAGTTTGGAATGGCTTTCAACTTATTCAAAACTAAGCTGTACATGCACAAGAAAGACCAAAGACCAATCGATTGATACAGTGGCGATTACAGAAGGTGTACTGAGGCCGTACGCCTCCGAACGAAATCCTACGGATTTGGGAGCACGCAGACACGCCGTAGAATTTCAATTCAGGAAAAACTTTCTCTGCGTCCGGGCTGCCGATTCTACCCCGTACGAGCCAGTACGGACGACGTGCGTTCTCTATACAGCCAATGAGCGTACAACGCACTGACTCTGTGAGTCTATTTAACTTTTCAGGAAAACGTGGCAGGCGTGGCCTCCCAAAAAAACTTACGGACAAAAAACACGTACGGCGGGTTTTAAGCAAGGGTCACAACCCGCCGTACGTGCTTTTTGTCCGTACGTTTTTATGGAGGCCACGTCTGCCACGTTTTCATGAAAACGTGGAAGTCAGTACGCCTTCTTTTGTAATCGTCACTTACGGAACCGAAACGTTTCCCACGTTTTTTCCGCGTAAACAGCACGTACTTGCAAGTACGGCGGGTTGTGCCCCTCGCTAGCGACTAAACGGCGACCTCTCTGCGTTAGGCAAATTTTAGAGCGCAGTGCAGTCGCAGCAAAGCCGTGGCCGCAGTAGAAAGGGAGAAAACCTTACCCCTCCTTTTTCTTTCTGCAACGTCTTGATTCCCTACAGCAACAGACACGATACAGGTTAAACTGTGGCACAATCTGCATTTCAATGACCTTAAATGACCTAAATGAACTGAATTTTACCCATCATGCAAACCTTACATCGTTAAGCTAAACATATGTTTCCGGGGAAAAGCAACATCAACTGTTAAACGCCCGGTATACACCTTCGATGCTTATACGTAATCAAAACCTGACATAGAATGACGTGATAATCTTTTTTTATGTCTCACGCATACCTCCTCCAGTTTCCTGTTCTTTGCCCTTTCTTTCTCCAACTCTGCTTCGTCCTTTCTTTTACTCTGTGATAAGGCATATTTAAACCGCCAGTCATGGAAACGTCAGAATTTGTGCTTTAAGTTACAATCAAAACAGATCATGCCTAATCACATGTACATCAAATAATATGCAAAAAAGATTTGTTCAAAGACTGTAGAGGGAGCCAACGGTATAGTTACCTTCAAAGACGCCAGCTTGCCACGCAGGGTCTGTACCTCTGCCTTTAATTTTTTTATTGTGGCATCTTTTTCCTGCTCGGTCAGGCCGTCATCGTTCTGCATGGAAATATGAATTAACGAACCGGTTCTTTTTTATTTGGTTAGTCCATTTCCTGTAGTTGATTGGGATTAAGTCAACACACACCCAGACAACCCTCTACCATTTAGATTAGAACATGAAGTACAGAATGCCCTGACCAAAAACTGCCACACTCCTCCTGAAACTCATACCAGTAGGGTAAAAATGTCGGATGGAGCCCGGATCAAAGAAATTGTTGGAATTACAGAGAAATCACGTTTCATATAAAAATAGATAGATTCAACGCCAAGTGAACGTTTCTGCCTTCATTATGAGGGAGGCTTTTATCCGCTCTGTTGGTGATTATATCACGAGGCGTTGGGATTCGCAGGTTGAAAAAGGCTCTAAGCATCGTTTGTGCCGAGAGATCTAAGACTAAGCCGGTTTATGACATGCTTAACAACTTTTCTTTTGACATTTTTGGCAAAAATTCTTTTTAACCAACTCCACTTGTCACTACTTATCCATATTCTGACGACAAGTGTTTAACAACCGTGCAATACCCCCATGAACCCGTTGGTTTTATCTATTAACCCTAAACAGTACACCTGGGGTCCGCGCGGACCCCAGCACTATATATTCTGTAATAGTTTTTTTGTTTCTAAAGATTTTTTTCTGAAATTTCAGGTAATTGTCACCCACAATGTTGTGCCTCAACACAGTGCCGAAAATTCCGTTTCCCCCATTTTTAAAAAATTTTGTATCTGATTTTCTTTTGGGGTCCGCGCGGACCCCAGCCGGCTCTCGATCGTAATAGATACACTGGCGTTCTTATACTTTACTTTTTTTCTTATACTTTACTTTATTTTTAGACTTTTATGATAAGTGACACATGCTTTCTAACATCAATAACATTTTATATAATTTAATGTGATTTTTATTAATAATTTATGCTAATTTGATGACGTCATTGGTCAAAACCAAGATCCAAGATGGCGGATAATTAAATATGTATGACGTAATTGTATGACGTCACTGGTGTTGCTAAGGGCAACATAAGCTTTAGCAGACCTTATCATTTTATCATAAACACTTTTTGTTAAAGTTGCGTTGTATACCATTAAGTTTTAAGAGAATAACCTATTTATAACGGTTTTAGCCATTAAATTAATTTGAATGACGTCATAATGACGTCATACTACGTCATAACGACATCAAAATTGTTGTATTGATTAATTTTTACTAGTACACCATCTTCTGAAAATTTGGTGGCCATACGATATACCGTTCCCGAGTTCTGAGGGGGGCAATAAGCCCCCTCCCCCAGTCCCACGAACCTCCAAACCTTAAAAAACGGGTATTTCTTGATTCCTTCTTTTCTTCACCAAAAAATTGGAAAAGGTAACAATGTATGATTTTTGTGCGTAATGTGGACTCAGAGGTTCACACATCGATTCAGCAAAACAATTGAGCTGGTAGCATACTGATAATTTCTAAAAATTAGCAAAAAACTGTTTTGGGGTCCGTGCGGACCCCAGGTGTACAGATTAATCAGTCCGGGAAGGTGTACTGTTGAGGGTTAATCAGACAACCCTATATCTTATTGTGTAACAGAAAAATAGTGACTTACAGCCTCCAGCTCAACCTCTTCGGTTATCTCGTCGTCCTCGCCTTCCGCGGATGCCTTCTCCGATCTCTCCTTCACCTTCTTCTTTTGTGCTTTGCTCTTTTTCTGTGCGATACAATCTATAATTTATTAACTTGCTCATCACAATCGCAGACAATAATCCTTAATTTAGTCTAGCCTAAACATTGCAAAACCATTTCTTCCATTACACTCAAAACAAAGGCAAGTGCTCAACTGATGTAGCGTTGGTATTTTGTATACTTTTTTGTTGACAGAGATGTCATTTCAGATCCCTTGCCGCTTCATGACTATAATATCTGTAATGTGTAATTGGCAAAGAATCACACAAGCGATTGAGCAATGATTTGATGTCACAAAACCAACTTTATTGGTCAAAGGAATGTGATATATTCAGAAACTAAATACGTTTGTAATTAGCTTTTTTTTCTTTTCATATTCCTTAATTTTAAAAGAAAAACTTACCAGTTTTTTTATTTCTTCTGCGTAGTCCGCATTGCCTTCTACCAGATCTTGCAAAAGTGATGCCTGTTCTGCGTGGTCGAGGTCGGAATCGGTCAGGAACTCGAAATGGAACGGCTTAAGTTCGCCATTCCTCTGACCGTGGATTTTCTTCTGGCCCCATTTCCTAGCAAACTCGGTGACGCCGTTGAAAACGTCACACGGCGCGCTGGCCAAGCAGATGGCTCGTCTGTGTAGGTTGTTGAGCTGCTTGCGCTGTTGATTAGATGAAATATAGGCATTACGATATGTTCAGTCAGATTTTTATATACCTATTACAATACCAGTAATGTTGCTTAAAACTATTATCCTGGGTACCGTCCTCCGTTATTTTAGTAGCCATTAACTCAATCTTTTCGCTGGCAAACCACGCACAGAACCAGCAAATAGATCGAGCAAGCGGTACCTAGGATATAAAACTAAAGCGATGACCTAATTTGAAAGGTCACGTGAAAAAGTGAGGCCAATTCGAAAAAGACTGGTATAAGAACAGGAAATAGTACAGGGGGGGGAAATGAGAAAAAAATACATTTTCTCACACTTTTTCCTGTTAGTTCCTCCTTTTTTTAGTTTTGATACATTAACGTTGAACGCACCTTGTCAGTTCGCTTACATCCCCCGCAGCCGAGCATGATGGCCAAGCCATCCTTCCACGCTGCAAGGGTTGCCCTTTCCGTTGGTGGCTCAACGGATGACATGTCGTCAGGTCTACTGTATCCTGCCTTGTTATAAAGGCTAGCCCTGAAGCTAGTTAACCTGTCCAGCGTCGTTTCAGGTTTAGAACAGTTGATGGCGTTGTTGTGGTCCATCCCGAGGCGCTTTGCCATGTCGTCAGGGAGGCCGCAGTACACGTTCAGGCGAACAGTCGTACTGTCCAGCTTGTCTGGAGTCTCCTGAAGAATCTCCTGCAGAGCAATCCTGGTATGGTTACCCCCGATGACCTCGTACTCGTAGTTGTTTATGTCAGCCTCTTCAAACTGCTCAGCAGTGATGTTCCATATATTCCCGATAAGAATTGTCGCCTGCACAGATGTACGGACAAACACCTTTTTAAGGTTGTCTACATGCTGGCGATCAGCCACTCTCACTAGCCGCTTCCATGCTGGCTGCTTAAGTTGTTGGATTGGAATGTTGTAGGCTCCTGTAAAGTTCAAAATATGCAGTATTAGAAGGATACATAGCGCTCTATCCGTCAACAATAACTACTTTACCTGACAACATCTCGAGTACATAATTGTCAGAAACAGTTAATACATGTAACATATTTTCGACAAGAATTCCACGACCTCATACCTTCGCTAAATGATGTTAACCGTTCTGACTGATGAAATTATACATTTGTCTCATTGATGAAAATGAAATTAAGTTCCTCATTCCATTTCAGTCATGGATTCTCTCAAATGATATTCTCCACGCAACGACAGCCTTATCTAGCCTGGTTACCAAACGTATTTGTAGCTACAAATACGTTTGGTAGCTACAAATACTATAAATAGCCTTATCTTGACAAAAAAGACTATTTTGGCAACCCTCACAGATTATGCAAATATTAGCCCCTGATTTGCATAACTGCCATCTAATTATGTCAAGCATCACTTAAGCTACTTATGTACTAAAATCATGACAATCCTTCAGCCAGTAATTGAGTTACCCTCCCTCAAAAAGTTTTAAACGAATTGCCCTGCAGTTCCAGAACATGGCGCTAGGGGGCCCAAAATCAAGTCACTTCTTTTCTAGCCCATGAGCTATCTACCATCCAAAATTCGTGACAAAACCTGCGCAAAACCCGGCTTCCTGTTGGATGTTTCGTCAACACTGCATCAAAATTTTCTTCGCTGCATTACAGATATTTTCGAGACAACAGATGGAAACTATAGGCGGTATGTCATTGTCATGTATGCGAACGCGACTTAACATTATACCCCATGCCGAAGTGTTTTGCATATTAGGTACCAGGTATGGCCGAGATTTAGTACGCTCTTTCGACGTCATTTTACTGTTATTTTACTAGAAGAACAAACCAACTAAGAATTTCAGGAATTCATGTACTAACCAACGAAATGTCGCTTAATTGTCTCCATGACATCCCCTGGCAAGGTAGTTTCCTTGCTGCTGGAGGTGGAGGGGTCCTTGTCCCTGCTGCTGGAGGTGGAGGGGTCCTTGTCCCTGCTGCTGGAGGTGGAGGGGTCCTTGTCCCTGCTGCTAGAGGTGGAGGGGTCCTTGTCCCTGCTGCTGGAGGTGGAGGGGTCGTTGTCCCTGCTGGCGGAGGTGGAGGGGTCCTTGTCCTTGCTGGTGGACGTGAACGGGCCCTTGTCCTTCCTGGCCGAAGCTGGAAACGCACACATGCGTTAGGACTAGCATTTGAATAAAGCCATAGGATATAAACGAGCGCGCTGCTTGGCCGCTTTGTCTAGTATCAGGGTGAAATAAAACGGCCCATTGGGGCGTGAACCTAACCTGGCACCGCGGGACATCCCGCGGCTATCGGGCTATTTTCGCCCCTGCATGCAGCAGGGACTCAAGAAGAAACTCTACCCTGTCCCCGCTGGAAAAAAAATCGCCGTGACCTAACCGTGAGAACACTTGAGGTACCCAACAGTCAATCGGAACAATTTTGTTACGTCACAGACCATGGCCAGATGCACAGAATAAAGGTGTGTAATTCGTAAGACCGGGTCAAATTTGTGACGTCACATATCAGGTGGTTGCGTGAACTTTGTATTACAAGGCATCGTCAGAGCATCTGCCGGGTACTTGCCGAGGACCGACAAATGAGAGTGACAAAATTTTCAACAAAATGCTACCGAAGGAAACTTTTAATTGTGACCACGGCGCAAATGGGACCATAAGACTGCTCTTGAACTTCAGCCGACCTTGGTTGGTAAGCTAAAGTCGGGTGCCCCTGTCACATAATTAGGTCCGGTCGGACCTTCCGGACGAATTTGTTCCGATCTCCAACACAAGCGTGTGTGTATGAGCGTGTGCGTGTGTGTGAGTGTGTGTGTGTGTGTGTGTGTGTGTGTGTGTGTGTGTGTGTGTGTGTGTGTGTGTGTGTGTGTGTGTGTGTGTGTGTATGAGCGTGTGCGTGCGTATGAGTGTGTTCCTGTGTGCGCGTGTGTGTGTGTGTTTCTGTGTGCGTGTGTGTGAGTGTTTGTGTGTGTGTGTGTGTGTGTGTGTGTGTGTGTGTGTGTGTGTGTGTGTCCCCGCGCACGAGTGTGTGTGCGTTGATGTCTGACAAATCACAACATAAGAACTAGCACACACCGTTAGAAGATGTATCATCAGCCACAGTCAGTCCGGCAGATCTTTTCCAGGCAAGCTGGAAGGCCGACCGTGAGGCCTTGCGAGATGCAAACAGCTCACAGAAGTCGTTTGCGTCCTGCTGGAAATCTCGGAGGGGCACGGAATATGCTGGTCCTATCTCGAGACTGATCTATGTGAAACAAAGAACACTTTTATTTTAAAAAAAAGGAGAATGCAATCGACTCCCACACCCCAATTTCAATGTATGTCCCCGCAGATGGTTGTTAGCGTTGATGCTATCAGGCGGATTTGAAGGTTCAGGTTTTAATTAACGTTACATAGTTGGATCTGATGTATAACAAGTTACCATCACAGATATAATCGGTGACACGATAGTGCGCTCAGTCACGAACGCCTCTAAGGAACCAGTGAGATGTATACAATATAACCTAGTCAGCTCTCGTAGCGTCACACTGCAGATGTAACCCACAGTAGGCTTTAATCTCCAAGCAGATGTATCCGGCTCATTCTCTGTTTTACGCCTGTTTTGCCAACATTTTTGGTACCATTTTGTATGTACGTAGTTTCAACGATTTGTCTGGGAGAATTACAGGCGTAATTAAAATACGGAAATGGGCCAGGTCCTTACATCTGCTTAAAAATAGAATGGGTAAGCTCCGCCACCCCACCGGGCTAATTTAGCACGCCCCTAAGGTTTCCTTGGAACACAAATAATAGGGGTGGGCTGGGCGGATAGAATTAGAAGCTTATCAGTACAATTCAGGTCATAATATACGTCTTGAAGACCTATGGCGATTATCTGACATAATCGATTGAGCATTTCCCGACAGAGACGGACCACGTTTCTCAAAGAACTACTCCTCCTCTTGTCCCTTGACGTTTTGACTAAAGGTAGAAGTTGTTTGGACCTGCTTCGGGAAGACGGGAAGAGACACAGTCTTCCCAAATCAACGTCTACTTGGGACATAAATAACTGGGACCTAGAAAATGTTCCATTATGACACCGATTGACCTGTACTTTGACTACAGATACCCAGATGGCCAGCCGCATGATTTGATAACCAAACTCTACGGGTGATAAAACTTTTTTTCTGGGACATCTGTGCAAGCTAAGTTAGCTTCAGTCCGGTCCAAATGATCCGGCTATAAACATATCTCTCGAGTCCCCGTAGGTACAGTATACGGGTTTTGACTCACCAAGCAGAGGTTGATTGGTAAGATTGAGGGCATTGAGGCCTTTTTCTATGTCCCTTTTTTTCTGACAGCCGGCCCGAATTCTCTTGCGTGTTGGATAGGACGGTCTATAAGTCATAACTAGCCTGACTATTCGCGCTCCTGTCGGCCGGCTGTCCCGACGGTTGCCGCCCCCACTAAAAAAAACCCGGCCGAGAGATTGTAAACACAGGCTAGTCTACAACATTTTGGCTATGATAAGATCTGCTTTGATATTAATTAACGGAAGACTGAATGGATCAACAAAATGGCTGAAATCATGAATTAACACAAGAACGAACAGAACTAATGAATGAACGCAGTACCGAGTTCCATGCAATGTCTGGGACAAGGTAGCAGCCATGCATAACTGTATTTTTAATCTTATCAGCCACAGATGTTTTGCACGTGGACAGGCCAAACTTTGTTTTTCATGCTACCGGTCAGCTCTTCTGACTCCCCACCGCGACACCGCATATAAGAAAAAGGTCTTAATTTTCCCCCACCAACCATTGCCAACCTCTGCTTGGAAAGTAAGCTCTTCGAGCTTTTTAGATGTTTTGCTTTTGAAGCGGATCTCTAACTATAAGACCGGACGAAAGCTAAAAAAAAAAGTTGGCACCCGGGCTTCTACTTCTTTGTTCCAAGTCCAACATGCTCACAAGAAAACATCACCGTCATCGATCTGTCTCAACCGAAACTGTGATCTCCATACAGACGTAAGGATCCGGCTTATTCTCTGTGTTTTACGCCTGTTTTTTTTTTTTTAACTTTTTGCAACATTATTGGTATCATTTTCTGTAGTACTAACGACTTGCCTGGGAGAGCGGGAGACGTTCAAATGTTGGAGATACAGAGCCTCATCAATCACATCTGCTTGAAAATGTGGGTAAGCTCGGCGTTCGGCCACCCCACCGGGCGCCAACCCCAAAGGCTTTTCATTGTTCCAGAAATCATGGGGGGGGGGGGCAGGAGCGGGTCAACGTTTCTTTTGGCGAGCTAATTTTTTTCCCCTGGGGAGGGGAGGGGAGGGGAGGGAGACGTTTCTGATCGCAGTTGATCGCACACGCTTAAAACTCTGGCCGCCTTCCCTAGCACGCCTTCTCTGAAACGCCTGTTTTTTTTTCCGCTATGATCAAACGGGATAGAATTAATCCTCCAATTGCATACTATGGAAGGTGGCCA
This sequence comes from Branchiostoma floridae x Branchiostoma japonicum, assembly GCA_013266295.2. NCBI lineage: Eukaryota > Metazoa > Chordata > Leptocardii > Amphioxiformes > Branchiostomatidae > Branchiostoma > Branchiostoma floridae x Branchiostoma japonicum. The sequence continues at coordinate 20,317,556 of CM023829.1, read as the reverse complement.
GAGTTCAAAGCGTATGGGATCTACGGCGATCAGACCGCACCGGGAAAAAATCAGCCCACCAGAAACGCCCATCCGCGAACGCCTGCAAATGAGGCTAAAACCCCGTCCACTTTACAGTTTAGGTGAAAATGGGTGTGCATCCATTTTACGTTTTGGACTCCTGACCTCCGGCGGCTAGCCTGGATGCCAGACCCATAGCACTGTCTGCACACAGAGACATTTGGGCCTAGTGTGCTATGGGTCTGGCATCCAGGCTACCGGCGGCCTAAGCTTCTTGGAAACCTGCCCGGAGGCGGGAGCGTGACCAGCGCGGATGGACACCGGACCAACTCAGCGGGGAACATCTCCCTATACTTTACATGTATGTCCGGTAATTTCTTGAAGGGTGAGTCACAAGTAAAGAATTGGTTTTCACTGTGAGGATGTAACCACAGTAAATGAGCAGCTCTCATTGTGTGTTACATGTAGACGTGACCACCCAACCCCAACCCCCTACAGTGTAGTGCCCGAAGAAGGGGTGGTAGAGAGGGCAATAGCTGATGACATATAGAGTTACAGTGAGCCCAGCAGTGAGCCGTGCGTGTGAGACCTGGTGGAGCTAAGGGACCCTACGTTATTTACCGGGGGGGGGGGGCGGTGCGTTGGAAGTCTGATCAAAAAAGTTTTCCCTGGCCCTTCCCCCCAAGCTAATTTTTTCCCTGGCCCTCCCTCCAGCTAACAAAATTTTTCCTTGGCCCTCCCCCCTCCCTGAAACATTCAAACTGCCCCCAAAAAACTATTCAAAGATGATCGAAAATGACACAAAAACAACTATTGTATACCAGTACAAGGTACCAAAGCCACAAATTACTGTAATGTTTTCTGTAATAAGTTACGCACTTTTCTAACTTTTCATGCTTCAAGCAGGTGTCGGAAGTCGACCTCAAACTCGGGGTGCACAATTTAACACAGGCTGCTACCCCCGAAAAATTGGAAGTGGTTGCAAAAGGCAGAATGAAAGCCAGCGGCCCTCCCCCCAGGTAAATATCGTACAGTCCCTCATCAGACCCCGGCTCGACTCCCTTCGGCTGGGGGGAAGCCACACGCCCCGATCACAGATTTTGTACTTGTGGGGAGTAGTGACAGCCTGGGTACCATCCGATTTGTAACGATTTTTTTCGGGGTAGCCGTTACAAATCGGATGGCACCGAGGCTAGTGTAGTGACAGCAAAACAGGGCATATATACAAAGCCGCAGGGTTCGAAATACTTATTTTTCTCAGGTTGCAACCTGAGCCAAAAGCTAGTTTGCCCATCATTATTCCACTATGCCCTAGTTAGAATGATTTAAAAAATAATAATCATTAGCTATTCTACTTACTAACTTGACAACAAAAGTAATGAACACACAACTCTCAAATAAAATTACACGATTTCAAAATAACGCCTTGTACGTATGTGTACATTGAGGTAAAACGAACTATGCAACGAACATTAAATTGAAACATACGAGGCTACGAGAGATACTAAAAGTTTCGACTTTGCAACATTATAGCCTGGTAACTTCAGATGGCTAGCACCGTTACAAATCGGATGTCACCCACACTAGGCCGAGGTGAACACAGCTCATGTCAGCTTGTAGCCACAACCTCGCACAGAAAATGACTTGCACGCGAGTGCGAGAGTGGGTATTTCGCACCGTGAAAGGTCACTATTTTCCCCACCCAACCTCTGCTTGGAGAGTAGTAGGTAAAATGTCCCCTGATTTTCCCTCCACCAGGCTTTCCCACGTAGTAGCATTTGGCGAAAGTTACCTGCGGCGCCTCGACGTATAATATAGTGGATCATTGGGAGCGGGCTAAATCTACCAAAGATCGACCCATACAGTCATTTTATCCAGTATGGTTTGTTTATGATCAGGTGGCTGGTCAGATACAGCCAGTGTCGTAATGAAACATTTTCTAGGTTCGGATTGTTTATGTTTCTGATTCTATCACCGTCTGATCACTACAAATATAAGCCGACCTGGGTTATAGGGCTATTTATTATTTCAAACAGGCAACAGCACGGGGCGGGCCAAACGGGAACGGGTGGTAATCCCCAAGCAGAGGTTGTGTGTGAGTCAGTCACAAGTGTGACCTTGTCCCGTTCTTCTGACAGCCGACGGGATATTATTGTAAATAATCATGAAGAAACTTTTAAATTAGCGTCTAACTGAGGTTATATGAAACACAGGAAAACAGAAGAAAGCTGACCCGCAGACCCCACTCTTAATCATTAGTAGAACATTTTGTCAACGCTACAGACTTTACGTTAGTTAGAGAAAATCTGGTACCACCGTACACATGTGTTGCAAAAAATATGCCCAGCCCTGGACATAGGTAGCAGTCATGCAGAACCGTCCATCTTATCAGTGACAGATGTATCAAGCAGGCCAAACTTTTTTACAGGCTACTACATGTAGGTCAGCTCCTTAGCCTGGGTCCCTGCGTTTTTAGCTTTCTTCCGCTTTGGTTAGGGATCATCGTAGTGAGGAACGAAAGCTAAACAGGCTGGTATTCAGGCTACTGCTCCTTGGCTTCAGCACAAACATACCCGCAAGGAGATGCCCCCTTCCCTCCTTACTTTAGGTCCATTCAGGGGAGGGTACCCTGGGTGCCAGCCACGTTTACGGGCCGCTAACCCCTTCGCCCGCGGACAGGAGTATATCGGTAGGGCCGATATACTCCTGTCCGCGGGCGAAGGGGTTAGCGGTCCGTAAACGTGGCTGGCACCCAGGGTAGGGGAGGGGGGCTGAGGGAACATTTTCCTCCGGATAAGCTGTGCTTGGAACCTTGCAGTAATTTGGTGAGCACATAAAGAAAGCGCCAACCACTGAGCTAACAGAGACACACAGAAAAGGGCCGTGCTTTGCGCCAAGAGAGACTAACATACAGATGAAGCAGAAAGTTCACACAGAAAGTTATCTACCATCCACCTCTTGCCCATAACTTCTTATCAATACGGGGATGCCCTCGATACATTTTTGTATGAAGGCAAAAGGCACGATGGATAACATGAATAAGCCGAACTAAAATTATCGATCTCACTTACCTTCATATATCCAGGGGAATTGTGTTCTGTAACATCCACGACTGTACCCAAGTCTTTTCCATCTCCACCAACCAGCACGATCTTGTCGTCTTCCTGGACCTTGCGAAACCACCATTTACGGAGTTTCATCTGAATAATGGTAGACATGGTTGCGTACACGCTGCTAACTGAATATCGAAAACGATCAAAACTTCGGAAGAACGCGCGAAGTATCAGGCTCTGAGAAATATGTGACCAAACAACGGCAAGGAAAGTGGTACAAATGTGGATCAGATCAACCTCAAGCCGCCGATGCAAATGACACTCCTCCTCCAATATATCACCCTGTCAGCCGGCTGAGAGCCACATCCCTTACACTCATCATACCACCCGGATCAGTATACACGTGTTTCTGGTATGGGCCGGTCGGCCGTGTTTTCCCAGATAAAAACTCGAGATGATGTTTGAACTATTCTATCCGCTCCTATGTATGGCAACTCTTTTAGTCATACAGTTCTTTTCCGTCTTGTGTCGTGAGGTTAGTACCGCAAATTCAACAGATGGAACGATTTTGTACAGCATCGTGCCACCGAATGGACCACAATTTGAGATAGGAATTCGAGACGCATCCGTCAGTAAACTCTGTGGAGAAGTGTCGTCTTTGACTGGGATACCAGAGTCAGCATTTCAGCTTTTCAAGAATGGCACGAAGGTAGGTTTTCATGCTTCTTTGGCCCTTCTTTGTTTCATGTTTGTTTAAACGCCCTGAGTGGTGCGGGTGTTGCAGAATCATTGGCTTTTTGGAAAATTTAAATTGCACTCAAAGAAGATTATGTGAATACTGATGACATTTCAAAGATGAAAACTCGTAGGATATACTTGATGGTGTTTATTTTTGGCGCGTTCCACTGTAAATATATATATAACTTCTCCGTGGGCCAGCTGGAGTCGCTTTACGGACCCCGCCGTAACTCTGGCTTCCAAGGTGACGTGTACACCAAATATGGCCACTTTGTTTTTCTTTCTTCTGACCAACCACTATGTCTTCTGTCCTTAGATCAACGATGAGACTCTCATTGAGAATGGTGGGGTAATCCATGTCCAAATCCCCATTTTGGGTGGAATGCCGCCGAAACGAAGGAAAGGGGTGAGTAGAACTTATAATCTCGATAGTTTTTGCCACCACTCGATATTAATCAGATGTATGTAGAATCTCCTGTTCGCCATGTCATTTTTAAAAGTTTTTTTTTACTTATATCTGAAACACCTGTTGTGAACATGGTTGCATAATCATAATAATTCATATCAGTGTCCATCTCCAAGCAGATGAAAGAATCGGGCTCATTTTCCTTTCCTATCTTTTATATTTCACCTCTACGCTTTCCTGTTATTGTATTTTAGTAGTCACCAAAACTAGGAGAATGTGAACCGTTACAAGAAATCACTAAATAGAGAACAGCATGAGCACTTTAAAAAAAGGAGACGTTGGCAACGAGAATGAGTCAACCTACATCTGCTTGGAGGGTTTCATGTAAACACGGCCATGGTGGTCGCACATATGGTTTCCCGATTGTCCCGGAGTAGTCTGCTCCTGACCACTGGCGCCTGGTCCAGCCAGCGCTCTCGCTCCTCAAGGGAAGAGATGGTGCAGATAACAATCTGTGGAATGTCTATCGGAATCCATTCCCACTGCTCTCGGCTAGACTTGTTTGACTTTCTAAGTATCTTTTTCCTTCGTGTCAGATGAGCATAATAACGATGATACAGTATGCACTTATCACTTATGATTTTTTTATGATTATCAAAGAGAAATTCTTTGAAGATAATATGGGTAACATTGTAACAGTGGGAGGTTTAATTATAAGCGCTACTATTAAACAGGTCCGTCTTCGGGGTCTGGACCTTTTAGCCAAATCGTTAGAGCGCTTGGGTCGTGCACTGGTGCTCGGGATGGGCCGTTGGTTCGATCCTTTTTGTTCTTGTTGTTTCAACACAAAAACCTACGATAACAACTTGTAGATGCATATACCATCGCGGTAACCACGACAAGCTATGCTAACATGCCCCTTCCGAACAAACAGCGACGTGTACAGATTAGTTTGTTTCTTTTACGCACAACCAGTTACTATAAACTCCTGACCCCCGGCAGGCCAAATTGCTTTCTTGGAACACTGTCCAACAGGGATAGGCGCACTGCAGTTAGCCTCTGCTCTACCAGGCTTCGGACAGGGAAAATTGGCCAAAACAGACGGATTGGTCCGCTTAGAGAACAGTTTGACGTGCGCAACCCGACGCCTGTCGGGGTCACCAAACTGTTGTCTCAGTGGACCAACTCCCCCGGTATGCTGTCTGTCTCTTTTGGCCAATTTTTCTGCCATTTGCCTCCGCCTTCCGAAGCCTGGTAGAGGCTACACTGGAGTGATTGGGCTCTGCATATTGTATACGGTCCATGGAGAAGGGGTCAACGTGAACAGGATAGCCTGGATGCCAGACCCATAGCACACTAGGCCCAAAGTTCCCTGTGTGCACACAGGGAACTTTGGGCCTAGTGTGCTATGGGTCTGGCATCCAGGCTATGAACAGGAAGGAGTTTAGTGTACGATTCGTGGATGATCGGTATTCGATTCTTGTCTCCTCCCCTACAAAAGTACACCAAGCTGTTGTTTTTGAATCAAGGTTGCAAAACTCACTTAGGCCAATAATTTATTTAGAGGAGCTACCAAATCTGACAAGAGGGCAGGAAGACACACGTGGTTTTATGTGTACAAACTTTCTCACACGGATGGATGTATGTTGTATATATAGAGAGAGTTGTCACATTCAGCATCACACAAAAAAAATACAGCATTTTTGTTCAGATTGCCCAGAAAATTAATAATTATACCGATTGATTGAAACTTCTCGATCATACAAACACGCACAAACCGAACAGCACGTGTTATTTGGGTTCTGCTAAGTCAGAAAAAGTATGCAGAAACTGAGCGCACAATATACATTTTCTTGACTTTGTAGCAAATTACTTAGAGGTTTTGGGATACGCAGTAGAACGTGGTAAGAATCTAAGATGAATTCTATTCCAAATCAAACTGCATTACTTTTGCCGTAAGATGGACTAGTTCAAATCACTTACGATAGATAGAACAAACCGGTCTGGAAAAGTAAACAGCACCTATCGCTCAAATTACTGAATGTTCTGCGCATTTTATAAATCTTTGACTGGATTTTAACAATTAATAACCTTTGTGTTGCCTTGAAATGTTTTCCTAGCCTGAAATATCTAGTATCCAGTCTTCCTTGTTTATGAGTTTTTGCCTCCTTTCAACAAAACGTAACCCTTCAGGGCCCCTTGTTTTGATCTCGCTATAAATGGAGGCCAGATCAAAGGCGATCTCCCTACATGGGGCGCTGCAGCTAACCCGGCCAGGCTGGGCGATTACACTAGTCTCCAAGCAGATGTTATGGGTGTGTGAAAAGACAGCCAGGCAGTATCCATTTGCCAGATACAGTCTGTACTCATGGTAATAGAAGTATTCAGCACTCCCACCTAACACCTGCCGAAAGACGCACAGGACAAACTTTAGTTTAAAGTGCAATCTTTTCAGGAACTTAAGGTTTTTTGTTGTGGAAAACTTGTTTCTGCTCACATTGAGAGGGGTGGTCTTTTTGTGTATCTGCTTGTATCTGGATCGAACACAGCGAGCCGCGACAGTTCACATTGCGTCTTTAGGCAGATGTTAGGTGGGGGTGCTGGATACTACTACCGGTAGTATCTGGAAAATGGATACTTCCTCGCTAATTAATTTGATACTGTCTTTTCACCCACCCAAAACACCTGCTTGGAGTTTAGATTAAAACCTCATTTTGCGTTTTCACTTTGGCAAATGTCAGCAAGGCTTCAGTCAACAGATTCCTATGTTTTTGTGACATTTGTGTTTCCTTGGTAACAGGGGGGAACCGTTAGCGTTGTTGTTCTGTGGGTGTACTAAAACCTGAGAAAGGTTAGGATCTCAAAAACATTTGTAAGTTAGGGAATAAGAAGAATTTTATGAATAGACTGTTGTGTTGCATCAGATGAAAAGGTTTAAACGATGTTGTCACATGAGGGGCGTGTTACACTGATGTATATGTATAGGCGATCCTGAACAACGTTAACGCTCCATGTTTTGGACCCAAATCAAGCACGTTCCTGCAATTAAAACCAAACTAAAGTCTATAGATGTATTGGTATGTAGTTAATTGTTTGTGACCAAAATTTTGGCAAGCTTTCCAATTCCATGTTTTAAAGTAGTCTAAATTTGCCACAACACAACTGGCTTACCCAACACAACTGGCTTACCCAACGGGAAGTTCGTTTTTCGTGTTATATTTCTGGAAAAAATTCCATAACTTTGACAGGATAAATTTACAGTAGTAATTCCTATACTTTTTCGTACATCGTGTGTGAATTTCATGGAATTTGGTCGATAACTGCAAAAGCTACAACGTTAAGAACAGACTGACCCCCTCGCCCGCTCAGCGCGGTCTCACGAAGGTGAATGTTTACAGTGGCCTGGGCACATTAGGTGGCAAAAACGCCTGTACATGTGTAGGATTAATCCGTGACAATTCACACTTACTTCTCAAACGCTGTTTAATTAGGTGATGATCAGCTGTTAATGACGGGCAATGCGACATGCTAGTAATGTAAACAAGGTGCCGCGCCTCGCCCTCCCCGCATGCCATGTGGCCGTTCTTTGTGGGGCCGGCAAACTGTAAACTGGATGGCTAACTCCCTCGGCGTGTTATCTCTCTCTATTTGGCCAATTTCTACTATTTCCAGCCGTGCCCTCAAGCCTGGTAGAGGCTACCGGACGGTAGGCCATATTGCCTGCCGACGGTGTGACGGGCTCGGACATATTCGATATTGCGCGTAATTGTTTTGCGCGGCAGACAACGAGCCCGGCCCGGGTCGGCCGGGGATAATGCCTATGTAGACCGCCGCCCGCCCGTGCCCTGGACGCTCCTTGCCCAAAGTCAACCACGTGGGACGAGTAGCCTCATTCGCTGATCTAGCTATGTCAAAAAAAACTTCCTCGGGGTAAAGAGGGAGAGGCGTGTCAGAAGGCTCTGTGCGCACACGAACGTAAACAGGCTCTCGCTGACGAGAACGACCGGGTGGGCTTTGTCCGAGCGCCAGGAAGGAATTACCCATTAATACCAGCCTGGCATGAAATGGTTGTTTATTGTAGAGCCCGGCCCTGGGATGACCCACATGATGTAATCCTCGAACCACACGATAACTGGGTCTTGCTAGGCTTTACCAGGCTTCGGAAGGGGACTGGAAATAGTAGAAATGAAATAGAGGATAACACGCAGGGGACTTGGTCCGCAAGAACATTTTCCCCCACCTGAACCAAGGAGCTTATGTTGTATAAGCTCCTTGCCTGAACCAAGTCCCCTGGCGTGTTATCCTTCTAGATCTATTTGGCCCATTATACTCTTTCCAGCCCCCTGCCGAAGCCTGGTAGAGGCTAGGGTCTTGCCCAATGTCACCAAAAATATGCAAGTCAGGCATGGTACATGCTCCGTTTGTGTAGCAAATGTCACCCTTCGAAGTTCGAGATGAACTATTGGTCGCCACGCCATTATGGGGGAAATAAACACAAGACTGCGTTGTCAGCAAAAGACGGAAAGAAGAAAGTAAATGTACCATCAATCAAGAGTCAAACTGTACCAGACACTACCAGTCTGTATTAGAGACGAGACACTGTACTCGAGGCAGAAGGTTGGAGCAGTGGATGGAGGACGATCTGGAATAAAGAGCTGCTTCGATTGGCACAACACTAGAGTCTGTCTCCATTTTCTGTCGAGTATATTTTTCTCCTTTCCCGACTGCTCTACACATACAGACCTATTATGTATTGTGTATGCATGTTGTTGTTTCATTTCCTTGTCAAACAAAAGTTGCCTTATGATGTCATAAGAGGTCGATGACATTTTGCCGGACGCAGGGCCGGACGGATGAATGAGCAAAGTCAGCGGGAGGTGCGTGCGGCCGATCCCATGCCGCTCTGCTTGCAGGGTGTGTGATAATCCAGCACAGTAAAATGGTTACCCCTAATGATAATTTGATGGTTCCCGGGAGTTTTTTTTCCTGGAGCTTCATCGCAAGCAAGCTCCGAGGAAAAATTTATGTTTTCCGTCTATTTAAGAATAACATACGCAATAGCTATGGCAGATATAAGGTGGATTGACTGGTCTGTTCTCCATTTCAACAGGGTACCGGGTATGGCCAGGTTCGCCTAGAAGACACGGAGCAGTGCAACTGTCAGGGTGCATGTAACTGCGCCATGATAGTCTCTGGCTCGAGCTCTTACCAACCCAACCCAACCTCCCACCAACACAGTCCAAGCTCCTACCAACCCAGCCCAAGCTCCTGCCAACCCAGTCCGAGTTCCTACCAACCCAATCCGAGTTCCTACCAACCCAGTCCGAGTTCCTACCAACCCAGTCCGAGCTCCTACCAACCCAGTCCGAGCTCCTACCAACCCAGTCCGAGTTCCTACCAACGAAGTCCGAGCTCCTACCAACCCAGTCCGAGCTCCTACCAACCCAGTCCGAGCTCCTACCAACCCAGTCCGAGTTCCTACCAACCCAGTCCGAGCTCCTACCAACCCAGTCCGAGCTCCTACCAACCCAGTCCGAGCTCCTACCAACCCAGTCCGAGTTCCTACCAACCCAGTCCGAGTTCCTACCAACCCAGTCCAGGACCCTCCAACTTCTCAAGTCCTTCACAGTACCATGGCATCGCCAGTTCAGAGTACCAGCCAATCCAAAACACTAGTACTGGTTGCCATGGCAGCGAAAGTGACTTTTCTGATGCCCCAATGGTACAGGATGTCTTCGACTTCAGAGAAGGAGACAACCCAATTACTTTGGTGTACACTACTCGTGAGAAGAACCGTGACTGCAGCTCAAACAGCGACAGTGACTTGGGAGTCCACCGGTTGGAGTCTTCAGACGACGATCCGTCAGGTTTGTCGGACACGAACTCTGAACCATTCGATAGTTCCTTCTACATCGATGCCCAGAGAACCCCGACCCAGAGACCAAGTAAGAAAAGAACGGGTGGGTCTAGCGGAGCAGGTCGGAAACTCTTCAGCAAGGCGGTGAAAAGGGAGACACTACACAGGGTGCTTTCTATGAGTCCTTGTTGTCGTTCTAAATGCTCCACGCGTTTTACGTATCGGGACTTGAAGAAAAAACGAGAGACTTATTTCGGCAGCGGGGCCGCGTCCGCACGTTCGTCGTGGCTGATTGACAAGTTGTCGACTTTCCAGAGTGAGAGCAAGAGCACGTCATATTCCTTCAAGGTCGATGGGAAGAGTTTGTGTCGGAAGGCTTGGTGTAGACTCTACGGAATCACCAAAAATGTCTACTACAGGGGAAGATCCGCCTTCCTGAATGGCCGCACCTCAGCGTCAGAAAGGATAAGACCCCGCCGTGAGAAGTCAAAGGCTTATATTGAGGCTGCCGTTTGGTTCGGGAATTATGCTGGCGCCCATGCTGAAAAAATGCCCCACAGGAACGAGAAGTGGCTACCATACAGGACGCGGAAACAAGGTGTTTACCACCAGTACCGCCAGCAGATGATAGAAGAAATGGAACCGTACTGTTCGAAACAGACCTTCTATAATATGTGGAAGGAAATGCATCCAAACGTCATCATTAAGAAGGTATGTGAATAAGCGCTCGCTTTCGACTTGATCACAATACAAATTGCTTTTTATTTCATTCTAATTCAATAATGGTTTGGGAATCCATAGATACCTTTCCAACAATGTGTGAAATTGATCATGCAATTTATTACATTTCTCAACACAGTCCAGCCTGTTCACAAAGTGCAAAAAATGCGTGCAGTTAGAGAGAAAGCTCGAGAAAACCCGAGACCCCATCAAGCGAGAGGAAATTCAAGACCGGCGCCGTGCCCATGTTAGCCGACAAATGTAAGCACGAACCTGCAATGTGCATGCATTTAATAAAGATAATTTCCATGCGACAAATCAAATGCACATGCACGACTGACTTACCGACTGCATGCAGACAGAGTACGTCGCAGAATATCAATACAGCGCTATCAAAAGGTACGCAGAAATGCACATTATACAAAGATGCGCGATGGGCACATAGCTTCACACTAAGCGCGTATGTTTGCAAGGACGTCTGATCTACCAACCATATAATAGTGAAAAACAACTTTATTAAGCGGAATTGTGCAAAGTGATATCTATACTCTATCCGCTGCTCAATGAGTATTGTTTTTTTGCAGGGTTTTGAGCTCCTCGAATGACATACATTGTAGGCACGAAACTCTTTCCAATAATGTACTCCCAATTATTGTTATAGGCGTGAACGACTCAACTATTATCGAAGAAGAGAGGCAGCCCATCGGAACCCAAAGCGCTACCTAAGCCTGATTATCGACGGTATGTTAAGAGAATTTTATAAAGGGAAGCTTTACACTTTTCAAACGCTGGTACAAAATAACCTTGTTACCTAATTCTGGCCTGGGTGTCATCCTATTTGTATGCCGTTGTCCCATACTCGCTCCTTAAATATCTTTTAGGGAGTCAGTATGGGAGCCCCGGCATACAAATAGGATGACACTCAGACTTTGTGTTACCTCTATTATCTAAAATATTACTCACGAATGCCCAAATGAGATTCATGTGTATTATAATACGTTTTATGACTTTGTTATTACAGGAATGGATCAAGCAAAGACCTACCTTCCGCATTTTGTTGGTGCAAAGTCAAAGGTAAGTGTCAGGATGATGTATTTTAATATTAGGCCACACCGAGTAGTTTTATGGATAACGTCCTCTGGAGACCCTAAATCTAATGCGGGAGCGAAAAACAAGAAAGGCCGGGAAAAAAAAACAAGATGCCAAGATTTGAAATATACTTAAGCCCCTGTCACACACGCACTCACGAATTAGGCCTCCAAAACACTAGCCGAAATCTCGCGAACCATGGTTAGGAGTGAGTCGGCTGGCGTTCGGCTGGGTTGGCTACGGTTCGGCTGCGCCAGCCGAATGTTTCAAAATGTTTAAAACATTCGTGAGTCATTCGGGAGGTTCGAACGTATCTGGCTGGTTTTCCACCGTAAGTCAGCAAAAGGCTAGCCAGCCATCCGGGACTAAGTCAGCAGTGTTCAGGGCGTGTTCAGGGATCAAATTTGACTCCAGTTGAACCCAAATTCGTTTAGATTCATATAGAAAGGTAGGCGTGCCTAAATCTGGCCAGAATTCCTCCCGGGTTCGGCTGGCGTCCGTGAAAAGATTTGGGGGAAGGTCGTGAATGTGTGACAGGGGCTTAAGGGTCGACAAATGTTAGGACACAAATTGAATGAGAGAACACAGTGTAACAACCAACATGTCTCTTAGTTGACATGAAAACAGCAGTAAATCAGTGGAGCAGCAGTTGTCCCCCTGTCCTGTTTCTTTTCTTTATAAATCAGTGGAGCAGCAGTTGTCCCCTGTTTCTTTCCTTTCGGGTTTTACGTAAATCTTACGACTAGAGGCACTGTTGTGATCGTGACTCTTTGGAATTTATTTTTTTCTGGGAATAGGCCAAAATCAATGCGCGCGCGGACGTCATCCATAAAAAAATTACTTGGTGTGGCCTTAAAGAGTCAATGATCGCTTGAATCTAATGCGGTTATTTGTCTAATCTTGTGAATTGTCGGTTTCAAGTTCAAGTTATTCTCTATTCCAGGACATGGCGTCGACCGACCTAATGAAAGTGCACGTTTCGGGCATCATCAGCCACGGGCATGGCATAAAGGCCACGTTCACTGATATCTTCGAGTACAACCATGACAGCAACCTAACCATCAACTTGCTGTTAAAGATGCTTTTCCGTCTGTCCAAGGTATGCTCTATACGATATTACTGGCTTTATGTCGGAGTTTATTACGGCCTTTATAGATTTGCAGAACAATGTGTCATTTTGCCGCTTCGATTGTCTGCACGTGTTGAAGTGTCTGAACAATATTGTTCTATTTTTTGCTCTCTAGCAAGGACCCCTGCCTCCTATACTGTACCTTCAAGCTGACAACTGTTTTAGGTGAGAGTTACTTGGTCTTTCAAAGTTCCATTGAAATTTGACTACCTGCAGGTCTGATACCCGTATATGCATGTACACCATAATATATCACCCAGGCTCCTAAGGTAACTGTATATACATTCTTATATGTATACGGGACGGCCTAATAGATAAAACTTTGAAAGCAAATTACGTACAGCTGTGCAGAGTTAACTGATACGTGTGTCTGTACATGTTGTCCCGATTGTAGCCATTTACTTTGCCTTTTAGCAGGATGTGATGATGTAGGATATGGAACTTACTGTTGGTGGCCCTTTTCTCCATTATACTGTCAACTTTCAGTACTGCTATAACCATTGACTTGCACTTAGTTTCAATTTTCCGATTCAATGTATCTGATTCATAATTGTTCCGTACCTACTTAGATTTATCAATTTCAAAAATTGGAATATGAATATATACTGTGTTTACAGGGAGAACAAGAACAAGTACATGCTTGCATTTCTTGATATGTTGGTCCACCGAAAGATATTTGTGGAGGTAGGTGATCTTGATTTGAATGGTTTATGTTAAACAAAAGTAACCCTCAATTCCTTTTACCTAAAATACAGCTAAGACATGTCCATGGTACATTTGCATTGTTAGAAGATTAAACAAAACGGTGAATTACTTCCAAGAGGAATTAAACTGTTTTCAGTCGCGTCGATTGAGGGTTTGTATATGTTTGTGTAAAACTACCCAGGACCTTGTCGGAGTATGATAGAGCACACGATTCTCGATACAACAGGATGTGAACTCTGTGTGTCTTTGGGATCATGATGTGGTTTGGGGTAGCCAGGAATGTGTGGGGTCACAAAATTGACTGATGGTGTTATCGAATGTGGTAGTTGCGCCATATCATCGTATGAATAGTAACCCGCTGTATGATTCAATCAGATATTTCCCTATGACGGTGATACCCAGACAAGTTCAAGTTCAAGTTCAATAGTCTGCAAATTCCCTAGTCGGGACATCACGCAGACGGGGGAGGCGCAGCGTCTGGACTACGGACGGGATGACAGCCTGCTCTTGAAAGAGTCCAGCGAGGGGCTGTCCACTATGTATGCTGAGAGGTTATTCCACTCAGGGATGGTTCTAGCGTAATATGCATATTTGGCAGTGTCACAGTTCGGCCGCAGTGTCTTGTATTTCTGGGAATGGTTGGCACGGGTACGCGTAAACGCTGGGATGAGACGAGTGGGTGGGATGGCTACAAGGCCGTTGGTAATTTTATACATCATGGTCAGCCGTGAATCCCGACGGCGCGACTGGAGTGACGGCCATCCCAGGTCTTCTAGGAGGGCTGTAACGCTGACGTCAGACCGTCTATGATTGCTGGTCACGAAGCGAGCTGCTCGTCTGTTAACCATTTCAAGGGTGTCAATGTCTTTCCTCCGGTAGGGGTCCCAGATGACTGCTCCATACTCTATGGTAGAGCGGACAAGACTGAAGTATGCAGTCTCTCGCACTTTCCGGGGACAGTAGCGGAGGTTACGACTAAGGAAATGAAGTGTGTGATTGGCTCGTTTCGCTGCAGTATTAATATGTGCTGACCATTTCAAGTCGTGGCTGATGGTAACTCCCAGATACTTGGCTTGTTCTGTCTGGTGGATGAACTCGCCACACATCTCGTACATCCTAGTGAGGGGGTTTTTGTTCCGCGTAATGGACATGGTGTTGCACTTCTTTGGGTTGAACTTCATACCCCATGTGGTTGCCCAATCTTGTAATGCTATGAGGTCTCTCTGTAGGATGACTTGATCATCCTGTCCATGGATTTCTCGGTACACAAGACAGTCGTCGGCAAAAAGCCTAACGGTAGTTCCTGGCGTCAAACAGGACGGCAAGTCATTTATATACACCAGAAACAGAAGTGGGCCGAGTACTGTTCCTTGAGGAACCCCAGAGGCAACACGTGTTGCTGGTGAGTGTTCGCCGTCCACTACAACCCACATAGACCTGTCTTGGAGGAACGATCTAATCCATTGGTGGATGGGACCTCTAATACCATAGTGTGCGAGTTTACTAAGGAGTCTCTCATGTGGCACCGTGTCAAAAGCACGGCTAAAATCGAGGATCCCCATGTCTACTTGCGTCTTCTTGTCGTACGCTGACACAAGATCGTCGATGGTGAGAAGTAGCTGTGTTTCACAAGAATGGGCTTTGCGGAAACCATGTTGGAAAACTGTGAGAAGATTGTATCTCTCAAGGTGGCCCAGAATGTGTTTGCACAAGACATGTTCCATGAGTTTGGAAATAACACAAGTCAACGAGACGGGCCTGTAATTCCCCGGGTCATGTACTCCACCCTTCTTAAACACAGGAGTTACCATGGCTTTGGTCCAGTCTTCGGGGACACACCCGTGTTGCAGTGACTGGTTGAAGAGTGCTGCAAGTACGGGAGATAGTTCACTGGCCAGTTCCTTAAGGACACGATTCGGAATCTCGTCTGGACCAGATGCCTTGTTAGGTTTTACGTCTTTCAAGAGTTTTTGCACACCAGCAGGATGCACAGTCAGATTTGAGATGAGAGGGTGAGAAGAACCCATCCAAGGGACATAGCTGGAGTCCTCTGAAGTGAAGACGGACTTCAACTCTTGTAGCAAGATGAAAGCTTTGTCCTTGGCCCCTGAGAACAGATTTCCGTTGTGCTTGAGGGGTGGGACACCAATGAAGTCTTGCCGCTGAGCCTTTATGAACTTCCAGAAGGGCTTCTGGGTCCCTTCCTCTAATCCCTCTTTGATGGAACTGTTTATGTACTGGCGCCTGGCACGCTTGAGGTCCCGTGCAGTCTCTTTTTTCACCTGGCGGAAACGTTCCTGATGTACTGGGTTCTTAGACTTTTTCGCTTTCTTATACAGTCTGTGCTTTCTTCTTGTCTTGCGCTTCAGGTCGGTGTTCATCCAGGGGAGATGCTGACGTTTGGATGTGAACTTGGACGGTACATGTAAAGAAATAAGGTCATGAATTTTACTCTTTACAGCCGTCCAGTTCTCTTCGACAGTGTGCTGGTTAATCTTGGTGACGAATTCCTGGGCGAAAGCACCGAACAGCTCCCTAATCTTTCCCCAGTTGGCTTTTGAAAAGATGTGGATCTTTCGCGGGGCCTTCTTTGTATATGCTGGTATAATGTCACAGTCTGCCACGATCACGTCGTGGTCATAAGCAATACCAGGTAGCGTTGTCAGTGTTTTCGACAGCTGTGTTATTGCGACAGACGGTGATGGAAGTTTAATTGCTACCTTTTTTGTTAATGTTGATTTTTAAACTTAATTGAGCGAATGACATGGTGTAGTAAAGGAAATCAATGTTGTTTTTCCATCTGTGTTTAGGTGCAGCTGTCGTTCTTGTACGTTGGCCATACCCACGAAGATATTGGTAAGACATATTTTCATCCGCTTTTTTCAATATTTTTAAGATGTGCCCGTTCTGTAGCGCCCGGGGCCCGTGCTAGTGAGCGGTATAAAAGTGACGAAAGGATTTCAAGGGTTCATATTTGCGTTCACATGTATGGCAATCAGCTGCGAAATGTCATTAAGCACTAACATGGCTGAAAGGTATAACAAGTGAAAATCAATTCTGACCCGAGTTTTACTTACGCGTTGAAATATTGATGCGTTCAAATATTGTATAACAGTAAGCAAACATTGACACAAGCATTGTAATGCCTCCAACACAGGAAAAAAACACGTTGTTCCAATGTAACCTTTAGTCATAATTTAACGAAGGAACCTCTGGAAGACCTACTGTCAAACTAATTAAAACTTCAAGTAAACCAGTAACAATCAATAGGAGCACAGATATTATACATAAAATGCCAGTGTGGGCAACGTAAATTTGTTCACGAGCTCATGAGTATTAAATGCCATCCACAATGTTTGAACGATTTCGTAGAGAAGCAGAGAGAAGCAAACGTGTTACAAATTCACAAAGCTCTTTGATCGTTTGACGTTACCAACCTTTCAATCACACAGATGCAATAACATATGCTAGTATTGTTTCTCTAATGTACATATTGCATACATTATTGTTCCTACACACAGATCAACTGTTTAGTCAAATAGCGGACCGACTAAGGCACGAAGAGGCGAGGACAGTAAAGCAGCTCCTGGAGAAACTCCCTGACGCGGCGGAGATGCGTGGCCTGTACGATGTGCGCAGCTGGCTGGAGCCGTACATCGTCAGCATCAAAGGCCACTCAAAAGTCGGCTTGTTTCGGTTTCGAAACAGCAAAACAACAGAGGGGCGAGTTGACATGTTTTACAGGAGAAGCCACCAACACAAATGGATGTACAACAAGAGCGGGATGTTTCGTACAGATCAACAGGGCAAACCCGTTAGACCTCCGGGAAGACCGCAGTTGCTGTTACCTGTCTTCGAAAAGCGGGAGATCAACGTTGGCAACCTGTTAAGCCAAAAGCTCCCTAAGTGGACGCCATACCTGGAGTCTCCGTTCGAAACAGACCAGTGGAAGGCGTATCTGCAACAACTGAAGACCGCGTCCACAAGTCGACCTGCAACCTTACGCTATGCGATTGGTGACGGTACGGGGTGGGCATTAGACAGACTGGCGCCTTGCGATCCGGCGGAGCTAGCCAACAGAGAGGGAGAAGAGGCAGCCATCCCCGAGGAGCTGGATCGTTTACTGGCAGAGGAGCTGGAAAGTGCCGAGGTAAGACAGTACACTTAAAAAATTGATTGTGGATGGTGCTGAACATTGCACAATGTTTCGTTGTTTTTTTTAACTCTAATCAATATTGATTTTTTTCTAATGTGACTATAGTATATTATGATAGAGTTTGGTTATTGACCATGACCTTTTCCAACAGATTGTCGTCGGAAGAACATCATTAGGGAGGAAAAGAGGAGGAAAGAGAGGTGGAGGCCGCCCACGTGGAGCCCGGGGAGGTGGCCGTGGCCGTGGACGTGGACGAGGGCGCGGTCGCAGTTAGATTACTTTTTGTATAGTATTATGTAAAAAAATTGGCCTAGATAGACAGATACAGAGTCGGGGCATGATAGAAGCATGTTGAAAATTTCTCTACTTGTTCCAGGTAGCGTAACTTTGTTCTTACATGACATCATTAGTCTTTTTCTTTCTTCGTTATAGCAAGGGCATATCATTAAGAAATGGTATTCATCTTCGACTTTGTCTTTGCAGGCAGGACGCATTCGCTTTGGGACTGGTATATTTTTGTGACGACCCTTCTCAATTTATTTCTAAGCAATGTGCGCCAATTCTCAGCCTTCTTATACTAGTTGTAAAGGATTTGTTTTGAATTACTGAAAGATAATTGTCCATGGTAAATGTTTTCTTGACTTTGGAGTATGTTTCAAGTTTACTAAAGCCTCTTATTTTCTTGTCTCCAGTTGGAAAGAAATGTGTCCTTCAGTCGTTCCGTGTTTCCGAACAAGTTGGCGTCTACACTAGAGTTTAGTCAAATATTTTGAAAACCATGCCTGCACAGTAAATCTTGTACATGGGAAGTCCATTCATGATCTTGTACAACAGCAGTATCGTATGCTTTCTTAACAATTCTATCGTTAGACATGTTGCATAATTTTAGCCAATACTTAATCAGTCTCGTTTGAGTGTCTATATACAGTGGGAACATACCTAGCTCGCCCATTACAGCAGTATCAACAGAGTTTCTGGGCACACGAAGTAATATCTTACGTTAAGCAGTACGTGTTCTAAATCGGGAAACTCATAAGAAATATTGGGTTGCTCTACTGTTATATTTTGACTTCTCAGTACACTTGATTGATTTAAAGCTCCAATCTTTGAGTTTATTGTGCCCTGTTTTATATCATAGTATGTCGAATTCAATACATTATATGATATATACTTATGTCTGGCTGCTGTGTTGCGACTGTTCTTTATTGTTGCTTTTTAGCCGCCCCATCGGTGACGAGGCTTTTAGCTGCGCTGTTGGGACGAGGCTTTTAGCAGCGCTTTCGGTGACGAGGCTTTTAGCAGCGCTGTTAGGACGAGGCTTTTAGCAGCGCTGTCGGTGACGAGGCTTTTAGCTGCGCTGTCGGTGACGAGGCTTTTGGCTGCGCTGTCGGTGACGAGGCTTTTAGCAGCGCTGTTGGGACGAGGCTTTTAGCTGCGCTGTCGGTGACGAGGCTTTTAGCAGCGCTGTCGGTGACGATTTTTTTAGCTGCGCTGTCGGTGACGAGGCTTTTAGCAGCGCTGTCGGTGACGAGGCTTTTAGCAGCGCTGTCGGTGACGAGGCTTTTAGCTGCGCTGTTGGAACGAGGCTTTTAGCTGCGCTGTTGGGACGAGGCTTTTAGCAGCGCTGTCGGTGACGAGGCTTTTAGCATCGCTGTCGGTGAAGAGGCTTTTAGCAGCGCTGTTGGGACGAGGCTAAAAGCAACGCTGTTGGGACGAGGCTAAAAGAAGCGCTGTCGGGACGAGGCTAAAAGCAGCGCTGCTGGGACAAGGCTAAAAGCAGCGCTGTTAGGGACGAGGAATTGCCCTGGTCCCACTGTTAATCTCATCGCAGCGCAGGAAAAACGCCCCCAGTCTTAACTCATGACAGTACAGTGCAATCGCTCCCGGTCTCATCTCATGGCAGCGCAGGGCCGTCTTGAGTAAAATTACTCAGAATGCCCGTCTTGAGTAAAATTACGCAGAATGCCCGTCTTGAGTAAAATTACTCAGAATGCCCGTCTTGATTAAAATTCCTCAGAATGCCCGTCTTGAGTAAAATTACGCAGAATGCCCGTCTTGAGTAAAAATAATCAAAATGCCCGTCTTGAGTAAAATTACTCAAAATTCCTGTCTTGAGTAAAATTACTCAGAATGCCCGTCTTGAGTAAAATTACGCAGAATGCCCGCCTTGAGTAAAATTACTCAGAATGCCCGTCTTGAGTAAAATTACTCAGAATGCCCGTCTTGAGTAAAAATAATCAAAATGCCCGTCTTGAGTAAAATTACTCAAAATGCCCGCCTTGAGTGGAATTACTCAAAATGCCCGTCTTGAGTAAAATTACTCAGAATGCCCGCCTTGAGTAAAATTACTCAAAATGCCCGCCTTGCTTTGAGTAGAATTACTCAGAATGCCCGTCTTGAGTAAAATTACTCAGTATGCCTGTCTTGAGTAAAATTACTCAAAGGCCATGTATCTTCGCCTTCCAATTCCAGAAATCCACCCTACATGTCTGAATAATCAAAACTCTCTATGAGGAAATTTACTCAATATGTCTTGAATATCTAGATATGAGTTTCTTGGATTTCTAAATAACCAGCCAAAACGACTGCAATTCCGTGAAATTGAAAACTTCATTTTCTGAATCTCAAGTCGAAAAAAAGGGAATAAAATGGATTTTCCCTTATAAATTTGGATTCTGTTTGAATAACTTGTACATCTGGGCGGGCTCGCTGTTTGTCAGGTGTCTTTTGTTAAAATGACCTCCCTAACAGCTGGCAGCTGGTGTACTATATATATTAGCTTTGGTTAAATCATTTACTGATATCTTTCAAGTGATTTTTTTATTGTTTTATCAATCTACGAAAAATAGTTACCTTCGCCAGCAGGTTATGCAATTGGTTTGGCTATGGCGGGGTCAATGGGGATTTATGAGACATTTATCTTTAATGCCGTGGATGAATGTTCGTGGATTTTGGGTAGCCATGTTATCATTGGGAAGACGGAGGTCAAGTTCACAAATGGGCCTGGGGGGTGGTCTGCACCACTGCTGTGGACCTTTTTATTTTTGATAACAGGATAACAGATTCTGTGGATGGGTCGAGATGATATTTAGTAGGTGGGTAGGGTTTTTTCATTGTTGTTTTTGACAGGTAGGTGCATTACATGAAGTTTACCATCATAAGATGCATATTTTATCAAATCAGAACCTAATCTACATAGGAAATGAGGTAATTATATTGTTTCCATTCTGAGAAAGCGTTTCCGTGGAGCCAGTCTCAGCGGTTAATCTTTTTTTAACAGTTTCCCAGGGACTCTCTTGTATGAATAAAATGAAATTCGCACTGCTCATACATTAAATGTTGTTCTTTTGATTACAGAGCTAAAATGTATGTAAAATGACTCTCAAGCGCATTGCATGCTTATTTTAGAATAACTATATTAACCAAACAACTAGTTTAAACCGGCCCCGAATTGCCATTAAATTTCTCATTTTTTTGCATTTTCTAAAACATTATAACGAAATTGAGATTCGAGTCGGACATGTTTGTTTTTTTTTATTTTAAAGTTAAAGTGTTGCTAAGGTGAACATCTTTACGGGTCAGTATGCAAAGTAAACCTGTGCCAAATATCACGGGTCAATATTGAAAGTTAATCGGTGAAATCGCATCACGTTCAGACTCAAGTCGCGATCCGTTGAAGCCGGTTCGAAACTATAGCCTCCTTTGCCGGCGTTCTTTCGGCTTATTTTGGAGGGTCCCCAACCCTAGTATGCCTCCCAGGGAGGCATTTTAGGGTTGGCGGCCGGAGCTGCTATTGCGTGCGATCTACGTTTGATTAGAACCCCCCCCCCCCAGGATTTCATGGCTCACTTTGAGGCTCCTAATCACTGAATTCCGAAGAGATTGAACACATTTTCCCGAGAATGCCACCTAACATGTTCAAGGTCCACAGCAATGGGTGTGAAATACTTGTTTTTGCCCTTGCATGCCACCAGATAAGTGGCTACTATGGAAGTGAAAGAACCGGGTTCGCGGTCCTTGATGAATTATTCATAAATTGATCGCCGCTGGAAATCTACTGGATGTCATTCAGTGACTTCCGCCTCCCCCCACCCCTAAAAAAAAGCCGACCGCTCCCTGAACGCCGGCTACGGAGGCTATTGAAACTACCTGCAGAGGTGGGTTGGGATCGAGCCGGTTTCAATGCGATTTGGACCGGTCAGATGGGGCCACATGAATCCTGCGTCGGTGGAATCCGTATTCAATGCGCATCGACCGTGTGTGTGTTTGTAAGTCTGTCTTTAAGCGCAATAGCCCAAGCAGCCTTGCATGGATTGTTTTGATATGGAGTAAGTGGGTAGGAATTGATGAGACCTTGTAATTATAAGATTCGGGGCCTCCTTGAAGCTTGTTATGGTACTAAAGTGGAACTTCCGGTTTCGATATCCCGTGATCTGGACATGGTATGGTCAAGAATTTCTGATGGTAGGTAGATTTCGTGCTCGGAAAAAAAGTGACATGAATTTGGTCGCAGCTTGTTTTGGAATTCCAGGGGTGTTTGTTTAAAAATCTTTGACGGAGGATAACTCAAGAACTGTTTGGCGGATTGTCGTGATTTTCTTACGTACGTAGCTTTAGTGACGCTTGGCCAAATTAGATGAGAAGTATGCTAATACGAATCTATTCGCATAATTAACCACGAAATTCTGTAAATTTGCTGCGTTTGAAGATAGGACTATTAAAACTTTTAAAATATGTAAATGGCAACAAAAAAACATCAGCAGATATTTTTATATAAATGAAGGCCTAATTTGGATGATTAATTAGGAAATAATTCCATATTGGTAAGTGCCGGCAATTTTATACGTGTCGCTTCTGTTCGTGTGGATTCCTATGGATTTGACAATCTTTTTATGTCAGGACGTCTTTATTTTTCTGCCGTGGAACCTGAGTCTTTACTCCAGAACTACATCCCTTGTAGCCGCCCGTGGATTACTGGATACTGCACCTTCTTGCTGCTGTTCCTTGCGTTTTTTAACCTCGTCATTCCCACGGATTTTGCTCCTACTCTCCATCCCCACGCCCGACCGACCAACATGGAAATAGGTTTCTCCCGCCCGACGGCTTACCAGCTGACCGAGAATTTCCGCATTGCAGGTTTTCCCCTATCCTGATCTATGCCCCGTCTGTTGTACTTTGTTTGTGTTCTCGTTTGATGTACTACTGTGGTTCTAGATGTCGGTTTCATATAATATATAGTCTGATGCTTAGTTTGTCCTTGTTTCTACCTCAGGACGTTGCCATAATTGTGAGTATAGATTTTCTCTCATTGCGAAGGATCTTTTCAGAAACGAGTTACACCACCTGGCTATACGCTATACGCTACTACTAGTAAAAGTCCTTGCATATTCCTAGTTGGACTTCACACGGCTATTTTACAGTCATCTCGTTCCTCATGAGAGACGCCCCCGCCACGAGGTGTCGCCCCGAGGACAACACACTTCCTTCCTTCCCACTGTGATAATGGTTGTCAGACTGTCCCCTCTTCCTGCCTGTTACAATTGACCACAAGACCCTTCTCTTTTCAGACCACCCACCCGTGGAAAAGTTGTGATTTGTGAATGATTTTTTTTTCTTTCCCCTTCTAGCCCTTGTGTTTCCCACATACTACCCTGTTCCCATGGACTGTTACAAGCCTTCTACAGGGCAACCATTCGTTCAACAACCTCATCGGTTGCAGCTCCCCCCCCCCCCTTAGTTACTACCCTATCCTTGCTCGTACATGTTTCTAGAACGTTTACAATGCATTGCTCTAGTATCTACCTAGATGAACGGCGTGGAAGTAGAACAATAGGTACTAATATTCGTGTGTATTTGACATTCCCATGTTTGTTTGTTTTCTACGGGATAGGTTTCCGATGATTCGGTCGGTCAACTTTTGTTATTACTGTATGTGGACAATCACAGCTTTTCTACACTCGTTCTCCAAGCATTGCTGTATGACGTTTGTTTTGACTGCTTGATTGGTTTCTTACTGCGGGTCTGGTGCGGTGACGCAACAGTGTCTTGCCTTAGACACGACTTTGCCAGCAACTCGCCTTGTTTGTATCCCTTCCACCCAACCCCTCACCCCGTTTTTTACTCTAACCCTATCCCCTCCCATTACATGTGCACAGTTTCCCCATTAGATCTACCGTGTCGTTGTTTGTAACACTCTGCTTTCGCCTTCATGCTTCGCTTTGATCCCTGGTCGCTTTCGCAGAACTGTTTCACACATTCTTCTTTTTACGAGGTAGTTTATCCAGTGACACAGGTCATTCCAGTAGCCGGTTCGAATCATTAATGTTACCTCCTCACCAACCGTGTTTGCACTTTTGCAGCTCTCTATCTACACCTATCAGCATATAGGTCTGAGACTGTTTTGACTGATGATTCCTCATTCGTAGGTTCCTGTCTGGTGTGGCCCGATCAGTCAGGGAAATGTCTACTTAGTCCGAGTACCCCTCTCCTGTTCTAACCTCCCCCCTCTTCCCGCTTTTACCCGTTTTCCCTAGCCCCTACCCTTGACAGGTGATTGTACGCGACGTTGACTCGAGGTACGCTCCCCCGTGGAGGTATTTCATTGTTGTTGAGGTACGCTCCCCCGTGTGGAGGTATTTCATTGTTGTTGAGGTACGCTCCCCCGTGTACATGTATTTCATTGTTGTTGAGGTACGCTCACCCGTGTGAAGGTATTTCATTGTCTGTATGTTGCCCCCCCCCCCCTGTGGATACATTTGTGGATTCTTGTAACCCCACTCCCCCGTGCGAAAAGCACGTCGGCAGAACGTACTGCGCCTACAAAACCTGGATTTTCGCTGGATTTTTGGCCAACGTTGCATCAGAATTTTGCCTGTTGCAGACCTTATCTTTTTCTACACAACATTTGAAAACTACAGACGGGATGTCTACCTTATATACGCGAATTCGACCTTATATGAGACATTCTGCCGAAGTGCTATGCACAATACATTACGGGTTTCGCGCAGGTGCAGTACGTTCTGCCGACGTGCTCGTGCGGATGAACATGATGTTTCTTCGGAGTCTCCTCCCCCGTACGGAAGTTTCACTGGAAGTACCATTCCCCGTGCGGATGTACGTGCAGTTCACCAGAAGTTCCATCCCCCGTGCTTATGAACTTGACGTCCAGTCGAGGTACGGACCCGCGACTTGACCCTGCCGACTGTATGGTAACGATATGACCGGACTGCTTCGTAGTTTGCCTGTGTTATCATCGTGGTATTGACTCAGCCAAGTGTCTTCTGCTGTGGCAGCCATGCGTGTTGACCTGGGACAGTTACAGTCGGTCCATCGCCCCAGTCAGGACTCCATCACCTTTTTTGCTAATGGATCACTCGCGAGTGACTTAGCCTTAGCCGAGTGTCTTGTACTACGCGCACGGAACGGACACGACGTCTTGAGCCTTCAGACTCAGTCGTTACCGCATTGAGATGTCATAAGTGGACAGTTCCGTATCCCAATGACACTTGCATTAATCTGACCAACTTACAGCTGCGTTCTGATTCTATATCATGGGACCTTACACATCCTGCCTCCCATTATTGAACTTTAAGCTCGATTTAAAATAGATAAGAAACAACTTGTTCTCCTATGCATCATCATCTTCCGTACCGTCCCAGTTGTCGCCTCTCTGTTTCTCCCTTCTACCCACCTACTATTCTTTTACGTCGTGACAGTGAGCTCACTACCCCATTTGTGTGTGTTTGTCTGTGAAATAGACGGGAAACACAGTTCTCTTCGGAGCTCATGAAACAACCTCCTTTGTATAATGTATAAATTCGAGGGGAATCATCCCTCAGGATTCATTCCTCAGCTAACCGACATCTCGCATCTAGAACAATAGGTGACGTCATTGTATAGGTCAACCAAGGTCAGAGCATCTCGACCTGCTTGTAACTGACCAGATCAGAGCACTACGAACCCGTGTAACTGATCAGGGCACTATGCACTGGGAAGGTATATAAGTGAGAACTTCATGCTACTTGTGTCATTTAGCCTCCGTACACTTGAAGAAGCCACACAGGCGAAACCGGTCGTGTGTCAGGCTGAAATAAAGTTCTAAACGGGAACTTTGCGGCTCCAGATGTCTTACTGAGGGACGACTGCGTACGTGTGCGAGATGTCGGTTAGCTGAGGAATGAATCCTAAGGGATGAATCCCCTCTGAATTTAACCTCCTTAGCATAATGATACGTACTTTTGTGATTGTAGCATGAACTTTTTGTACAGAGCACTTTTATTAATACATGAATATAATATGTGTTCTATGAAGACCCAAGTTCAATTAACATTACCATCATTAACTGAGTATGGAGGCCCGCCACCGTAACTCCTTAACCACTCATTATATGACCACCAAACTTTGATGATAGTATACCATTGTATTACTGTCAAATATTCAGATTTTTCTTTGCTTTTCAGGTTTGCTGGTAAAGAAATAATGATGAGGCAACAACAGTGTGCCGTGCTCCTGCTGGCCTTGCTAATTTTGGTAGCCATGCTTTACACGAAAGGACCTGCAGGTCCTACTAACTCGCTGCCACGGGAAACAATGGGCCGTTCCCAAACACCTGTGGCCAGTGTCAACAGGTAGGCAGCGCAACATACATATACGGAATTATGTAATAACTAGAGTTCGGCGACATCATACCTCCATGAAATGGTGATGGCCACCTGTAAATGGCTTACATTTAAAATCCTGCTCATTAGCAAAATTTTTATGCAAAGTATTCACATGGCCCCTACCTAGTAACATGTGGCACACTGCTGAAATCCTTATCATTTGGCATGGACAAGGTTTGATATTATTTGTTATATGCAAATTATAACCAAATTTTCAGGTTTCAAACACAAGAGTTCGAAGACCCCATACCTTCGCAAAATCATGTTAACCGTTTTAAGTAACTAATTACATGTATCCATTTTTAACGGTGATTATGCAAATTATAAGAGCTTCATTTGGTCTCGGGTCGGGGTCTAAGTAAGTGCGACGGTAAATCGCCGGATCTGGGTTTCATAGCCCTATAATCGAACACAGCCCTATTATCGAACACAGAAGATTTAGAAAATTTCTTCATTAATCATGAAAATTAGATCCTGATTTCCATAATTGTTATTTTAATATATCAAGCATCACTTAAGCTACCTACATACCAAAAATCACGACAATCCGTCCATCGGTTGTTTAGTTTTCCTCTTTCGAAGAGTTGTAAACAAACCGTCCTTCAGTTCAAGAATAAGCTGCTAGAGGGCCCAAAATCAGGTGACTTCTTCCCGAGCACAAGAGCCACGTACATTTTTATACATGATACATTATTTTTCTCTCTCTCTCTCTCTCTCTCTATATATATATATAATATAAATATATGGAGAGAGAGAGAGAGAGAGAGAGAGGTCAAACGCAACGACTGAATATTCATTTTCTCTTTAGAGATCTTCAAGGGGACGTAAAAGATGAAGACGAGGACAATAATGCAAATAGGTCGTTAAGGCTCAAAAACACACCAGTGGAAAACACGAAAGATGTGGAGAAAAGGTACATAATCCATCGAACACAAGAACAGAGTCAGCGTATAAATATTTCGAAAAAAATAGTACTTAACATTACGACCAAAAATAAACGAATCTGTTTTCATAATTCGGGTTCCACAGTGAGACTTCATGTATTACCTTTTCCTTTTCTTCAACAGTGACACATGAAACATAATCTCCTTTGCCGTATTGTTATAGGGATCGGTGGTATATTCTTGTATTGGTACCAACGTCTTTATTTGTTTAATGTCAGGAAGAATCATTCTTATTACAAATGGGTGCCTGGGGAGCTAGCCGCTACTAAAAAGTTCAAGGCCGACCAGAAAGCAGTGGAGTCCGTACCGACACTGGCACCTGGATGGGTCTACAACAAGACGGCTGCAGATTTATTTCGGTAAGAGACACGTCTTGACAATGTCTGATTATAAGTTACACTGCAAGGTAAGTTTTGTAATTTTTGTTTTTTGGATTTAAACTTGAGATGGCACTTGAGATCCTGCTCTGTCACCCCTGCGAGATGATAGCTCCTGTACTAAAACAACAGGAGCTAACTGATTTATTAGCATCAGCTTTGTCGTACCCTTTGTCCGTTTGTTTGTTTTCTATGGACTGCCAAAAAAGAATGTCTTCACCTCATTTATGTATCAATTCATAGTTTTTAGATAAATACATTTTTAGCTACAGATCCCTTTTTCATTGACAAAAAGGGGTGGATGCTAAAAGTCTGGCAGATTTTAAAATCTATCCAGCTGCCTAAGTAACTGATTTCTTTGCATTATTACCTTCGCCAAGAAGGTTATGTTTTCAGTAGCGTTTGTCTGTTTGTCTGTCTGTCTGTTTGTTTGTGTACAGCATAACTCAAGAAGCTATGGATGGATTGTCATGAAACTTAGTAGGTGGATAGGTCTTGATGAGACCTAGAAATGATTAGATTTTGGGCCCCCTGGCGGCTTCTTATGGTACTGCAGCGGAACTTCCGGTTTTGCTATCTCGCGATCTGGACGTGCTAGGGTCATGAATTTTGGATGGTAGGTAGCTCTTGGGCTAGGGAAGAAATGACATCAGTTTGGGCCCCCTAGCGGCTTGCTCTGGAACTGCAGGGCAATTTGTTCAAAAATCTTCGAGAAAGGATAACTCAAGAACCGGTTGACGGATCGTTGTCATTTTTGGTATGTAGGTAGCTTAAGTGATGCTTGACATAATTAGATGGCAATTATGCAAATCAGTATCTAATTTGCATAATTAATGAGGAAATTTTATAAATCTGCTGTGTTCGATAATAGGGCTATGAAACACTTGCGACATATGTAATTGAGAATGACAGGAACATTGGCAGATATTGATTATGTAAATGAAAACCTAATTTGCATAATTAATGGCAAATTGCTACAACTTTGTAGTGGTAACTGCTGGGAATTTAATACTTACCATATTTGGAGGTTCAGTGAAGGTGAACATCACTAAACATAATTTATTCAAATCAGGAACTCATTTGCATAATTTATGAGGAAATGCTAGAATAGCCTTTTTTCTCAAGTTAAGACTGTCATTGGGTGGAGAATATGATCAACTGATATGATTCATGCTAATGAAGCTCTTGCATAATCACTGAGAAAAAAATGTATAGTTAGTTCGAACGGTTTACATGATTTGGCGAAGGTATGGGGTCGTTGAACTCTTGTTTACATTGCCTTAGACCTTAGATCCTCCCGCACCCCTGTTGCATAGGTCGACTTCGTGTCTGACTTTTATTCTCCAAAGGTTGCGGTTCTCCGTCATTTGCTTTGGTTGGCTAATTTGCTTCTTCATACATAACTATTTTTCTATTCACGGTGGTCTGTTGCTACGGTATTCTTTCCCATTGCTAGGCGCGTTCGAAAAAGTATCGGGTTACAAGACGCAATTTCAGGCTAACCGTAAAACATTTGAAAATAAACAAATAGTATCGAAGGGTAAATTTCGTCAAAATAAAATGAACTTATCGTGTTTACATAATTTTAATGTTAGATGTTTACGTTAAATCACTGGTTTGTAAAAGTTTCGCTTCAAAAGACGTTTATTTTCGGGTTTCGGAGCGCCTGCCAGAGTCAGTCAGAGTCATCGTTTTAGGCAAACCTCGTTAAGTATTGGCTACGTGTATTACCCTAAATCCCTGATTCCTATATTTTTCGACGACTGGGAATAACATCAAAAATCGTGTTTTAGGAATTTGTTAATTTCTGATTTTAAGTATGGTTTTTGGCGACATATTGGTGAAAAAACGGTATTTTTTGACATTTTTCGCACTAAATTATCCATAATTTAAAATTGAGGCCATTTTTCAAAAATCCCTAAAACACGATTCTGGGGACAACCGTTACAGTCATTTTGAGCCGTGAATGAGGTATGTTGGACTCTTTATGCTTCCTATACTTAACGAGTTTTGCAGACATGTCATGTCGCCCGAAAGTGGGGAGTGTGTTGTTGATACTAGCGTTAAGAATCATTACAATATTCAAGGTCACCCACGGATACGACAGTAGATTCGCTACATGTTACATGTCTACAACAAAATGATAGCGTACATGTACTGTCCAGGAAACGGTTTGTATCTGTAGAAAAGTGTTGTTTTTATCTGTTGCGAGGCACGGAGGGGGAAGGGCCTGTTTTCGCGGGTTTATTGTAAATGACCGGAGATGACCCCCAAATAGAACGCGCGTTCGGTTCGAATTACCCAGATCGAGTTCGATCGAACCCAGTTCGGGTTCTAGAAAAGGTGGGAACTTTGCAGCCCAGATTTGACCACCGTGATTCATTTTGTTTTATCCTACAGGAAACAGATAATCCACAGCAACCACATTAAATACGGGGATTTCTTGACGACGCAAGAAAACGCGCCAATAAACTTCACGATACGGCGCTATCAGTCGGAAACAACGATAATGAACGTGTCCAGAGAAGTCTTACACCGATTCCCTAAAGTTGGTTTTGAAGAATTCTTGTCACTTGTTTAGGCGAGAGCAAATGCTTTTTATGGATGACATCAGCACGTGCATTAATGTTCGCCTGGTTTTGAAAAAGAAAGAATTTTTTTGCCATCTGACGGTGGTCAACATGCCGAAAATGGGCAAATGGTCGTAAACGTCTATCGGTTTAGAGACCATCAGGGATTCAGGAAACATCGAGGCACATTTGTTCGTGTTTGATGGGAAGTGTTGACAGCCCAAGATGTTTCATTTCTGTTTAACTCTTATAGGTAAATCAAAACGTATACACATCAACAAGGACAGGTAATACTGTTGAAGACAGTAATGAAAGACTACATGTTGGTTGTGATATCAGGTTTTGTCGCCTCAAGTCTAGAGGTTTATGATCTCAAAATTTAAAAAGCAGAATCTACTTTTTTGCTTATTTTTTTTTGGTTTTTCGCATTGATTTTTGGGTCTGTGAAGGATGTCATCCAGAAAATTGACTTGTTGTCGCCTTATCTGGAAAATTCATGGTCAAGAAAGAAAACTCTAAAGGAGAGTTGTCGTTTATGTAATGTAATAGCTGGTAACATATTGATTCTCTCTCTCTCTCTCTCTATCTTATCTATCTCTCTCTCTCTCTCTCCCTCCCCCCCCCTCTCTCTCTCTCATATACATACATACTACCACACTGCGTTTTTGTTACCCAGATAAGCCCGTTTAGTGCTCAGGCCAAGAAGCACTTCAGGACATGCAGTGTAGTAGGGAACGGCGGGATACTGAAAGGAAGTGGTTGTGGAAAACAGATAGACGCCTCAGAATTTATATTCAGGTGAGGATTTTTGAGGGTTTTTGCTTAACAGCCATACGAAAGGTCCATTTAACGCTTTCGTACATCGGCAAGTGTTACTTTTTAGTTTACTTAAAAGTCCGGTTCGCCGTGTGTTTTGAAATGTTTTGGGGTTTTTAACCACGTAAACTCAAGAACGTAGCACCCTCAACGCTCAAAAAGACTATATCAACAGAAGAAATTTCAGGAAAAAAATTGAAGTCGTATATTTGAAAGACATTTTTTCAACCTTAATTCTAGAAATAATGTAAATGGACTGAAAATGTTGCTTTCGAATGTTTTCTATGAAAAATAAAAAATGTGATGAAATTTCAGGTAAAATGCACTAGTTAAACCCAAGCTAAAGATATGGTCCGCCATCTTGGATTTTGACAAACAGCGTCATTATTATGAGCTCAACCCTCAACTCAAGAATATGAAATTGTTGCCAGATATTTTTTAGGAAAAGTCACCGAGTTTGGTGGTTTTAGCGGAGAAAAACGATAGTTCTTATTCCCACTGTCAACTGTAGCGGAAAACACATGGTAGGAAGAACGCAGACGATTTTATCTTGCATATTTTCAGATGCAACATGGCTCCAATGAACGATCAGTACGTGAATGACATCGGAAAGAAAACCGGCCTCATCACTCTCAACCCAGATATGATAAGATGGAAGTACGGTTTGTGTCTTATTATATCAAAATATCCAATCTACAAAAAAATAAATACATCTAGCATTATGTAACGCCAAGTTAAAAAAAATATGATTGGATCGGTCGAGATTACACAAATCGTGTTAACGTAATTTGTTTACTTGTTTATCTATTTTTAATGCTAATAGAAGGGCGAAATTACCTGGTAAGGGGAAATTGCTGGAACACCGGAAAGTCGGCTACTTTAGATTTTCTGCAGTATTGTTATTATTGTTACTTTCTACACAATTTCGCTGTCGCCTTTGAACAGTAACGGTTGAATAATAATTATAATTAAACAATGAGCAAATAATAACTAATAACAAACAACAAGCATATCATAATGGCAATCTGAACCTACTGCATAATCGGTCAGTTTAAGTTATAAACGTAAGAAAAAAGGATAAAGGGATATGATGATCAAGTAACAATTTATACGATGTAAACTTATACAACAACTAGAGTTCCAAGACTTCAAAACTTTGCCCTATGATATTAACTTTTACGACTGACAAATTATGAATGATTCTTATTAATTATGCAAAAAAGATCCTAATTTGCATTAACTATATACTTCTCCCAATGGCAGTCTTATCTTAACAAACAAAGTTATTTGGCATTCCGTCATAAATTATGCAAATGTGTTTAATGATGTTCACCTTTGCTTAACTTCCAAATGTCAAGTATGGAGTTCCTGGCAGTTACCACTAAGGAATTATATAATTTCTTTCTCATAATCATGCGAATTAGGTCTTCATTTGCATAATTCATACATTTAAAGTTCTCAATTACAACTCACACAGGTTTTAATAATCCTTTAAAGAAATTACTAAAAAAAATTGCAAATGAGATTATGATTTACATAACTGCCATCTAATTATGCCAATCATGACTTAAGATATCACACAGATACTAACACACACGAACGCTACTGAAAACATAACCTTCTTGGCAAATTAAGTAACATAACAATACATAAGTTATGGTGAAATTGATTTACAAACATAAAGAAAGAAAGTAACTAACAAACAAACAAAAAAACAAACAGAAAATTAATTGCATCTGGGTATGATTTGATATCTGGCTAGGGAATGAGAGTAGGTGGTTTTGGGGTCAATCAAATTTGCAGCCTGCTTGAAGAGGAACGACGGGGGGAAAGCTGAACGGTTCAGGTTGAGATGGTATACGCTTGTTGTTCAGCATACACGAAACATATCTAACACAGGAGTGATTTGGTCCTTTTTCACCAATCTAGATACAATTATTTTAAGAATAAAACGAAGTCAGAAAACGTTGCTGACTTTGTACGGGACCTTTCTGCGTACGGGGACAGCTACCTCTGGATCCCAGCATTTTTTAGTCAGGATTATGTGGACCTGACATTCTCAGCACACCAAGCTCTGAGGGAAATTAATCACACAAATAATGAAGTCCTCATACCTCACCCGGACTTTATAAAATCTGCGCAGTCCTACTGGTCAAAGAATGGATTAAACCGTAAAAGAGCGACCACAGGTACATATTAGGAACTATTTCATGTTCCCTTTGGTCATCCCATATCTTATTCATAGCAGTTTAGATGAGCTTGACGCTGAGGCGGACTACGTAACGTGACCAAAATCGTTTGGTCCTTTTTTAGATTAATGGCGAACTATCTTTTGCTACTTTTATGTGAATTTTTGTTTTAAATTTGGAATATATTGACTTCGTTTTTGTTTTGTTCAGGGTTATACCTAGTCAGTGCAGCCACACAGGTATGTGAGGAGGTGCATTTGTACGGCTTCTGGCCTTTCCACTCTGACAGGAACTACAGACGTCTGACTGAGCACTACTTTGACAATGCCCTTCCCGGCAAAAGCCACAGTGTACCTGATGAGTTCAAACAACTGCAACATCTTCACAACACAGGTGTTCTCCGGCTGACAACCAATGCCTGTCAGTGAGGAGACAATATCTACGACTATAGACATTGAAGTTTAGACTGAAGAAAAAAACTGAGAGTTATAGTATTATACGTACGCAATTCTTCAAAATGGCTGATCCAATTTGGAAGTTGCACTATAAAATCACTTAACTAGAGTTCAGAGACCCCAGGAATTCGTCAGACATTATTGTTTGTGTGATATGATTGTTTGTATGCTTATATATTTTAGAAGTTATTGCCTTTAGTGGTAAAGGTTGTTGCGTTGCTGAATATCAGATATATTTAAGATGTAGTTGATGTGAATGGTGTAAGGGTGTGGTTTGAATGGAATTGTGGGACATTCGTGTCCTATCTTTGTACATGTAGGTTTTGTATTCTTCAACACTTTTGAATAACATCCATGGCTCGACCTCTTCTTTCTAACCTCCACGGTCCTGAAATATACGTAAATACATACATATAACAGACAGTCCGGCCTTTCTATTAACATAGACAACCACTACAGACAACGAACAGAACACAAATCATAAACTGAGTCGTCCAATCACGTCATAACACGTTCAACATCATACCTTATCTGATAGCGCTTAACGGCAGGATGGCTGGTAAACGCTTTGCGGTAAATTGACTCGCATTTTGTTTCCAACTCCACTACATTTAGTATCTATGTTAGCGAGAACGACTGATCGCTAACAACGTTATTAACAAGTTCACACTAGTGTTCCCCGCCCGGCCTAATCCCCAAGTGCGTCTACGAAAGCGCATAGGGGCGCCAGGCGCCAACGCGCCGGCAATGTAAGTGGGTCCGGGAACATGCAGCCCGGCCTGGTTAATTTGGATTTTTTTACCCTTCCATAACGCCGCTTATCCTACATTTTGAAACAAAAAGTAATACCGGCCACATCACGTTTCACTACTAGTACTAGTACGCAAAACATACTACTGGAAAACGCAACTTATGTACGAAAAGGGAAAGAATAACCACATACCGTATAGTTGAGGTCTCGACACCGAGACATCCAACGAAACTCCACCTTCCAAAAAAAACTGTGGAGAGCTGTAACCTCATCCAACACACAGCACTTATATATAGCACAAATATCCTATGCAAACGAGGCTGACTACTTATCACCAACCAATAGAAATTAAAGGATACAGAAAACTGAATACCAAATAGTATAGATATAAAATGAACAGCTGACAGCAGTTCATCTGTCCTATCATATCAGCTGTTCTGCTTGTATGGCCCAATACACCTCACCCATGAATAGTCGTATCACAAATATGAAAAAAAATTACAATCACATACTACAGGCTAACTAGAACTAAAACATAACTAGCTCATGATCCAAGACAGGTTGCTTCAATCTCAAAACCAACTTCCCTGTCAACATACTAGCTATCAAACAACTTGAATAGTTACAAGACACTAGAACAACTGTGTATGGTGAAAACATCTGTCCCACCCTGATAAGATCGTTGACCTACATAAAAGACTTCTAGCACAACCATACATCTGTCCCACCCAGATGATGGTCAAAAGGTCGTTGACCTACATATAGGACAACAACAACGCAACCAAAAAAACATATATAACTTATTTTCCACATTCTTAAAAACCATCAAAGTTCAAACTTACACCACTACATCTATATTTCTAAACCTATACACCATACAAAAATCTAGACAACTGCTCAATCAGCACCTCAACTACGAACAAAGAAACAGACACAAAAGGTCTATTACGGGGACATTTCGATACCCACGACTCTCATCTTTGTACTTAATCTTGGTGTTCATCAGAGTAACATGCCAACCAAAATTCAATAACTTTCATCCATAAATACACAAGTTATCCTGCTAACAAAAAAAAGGAAAATGCCCCCTGCAGTGACAACCGAACCCCACATGAAGCCCGTTAACTAACTTAACCTTGCTCTCGACAATAGTAACCTCCCTACCAAAAATCATGACCATCTATTTAAATATACTCGACTTATTTTGTTAACAAGCAACAAACACAGAATGTTCACTAACCTGACGTCCGGACCCCCCACAAAGCCCAAACTTGCACTTGACGTCGGTCTTAATAACTGTAATCTGCCTGTCAAAAATCATGGACTTCGAATCATGCCTTCAAGAGTTATATCCCTAAATCCGCTGTCACCCACAATGCGGCCAACCATTTCCATAGTCTTTCTGACGAAGACAATAAATCCGGCTGGTGTAAATTATCAGGGCTTAGTCTGTAACTGGGGTGATTACGTCACAAATGTTGAAGTGCTGGAGCGATCGGGGATCCTCAGCATCAAGGCCATGTTGCTGAAGATACAGTTACGCTGGGCAGGGCATATTTCTAGAATGGAGAACCATCGTCTGCCCAAGATTGTCCTCTATGGCAAACTCTTTGACGGGCACCGAAACAGAGGAGCACCAAAGAAGAGATTTAAGGACAGTTTAAAGAAATCTCTGTCTTCGTGCAACTTCGACCACCGTCAGTGGTTAGCTCTTGCCTCAGACCGACCTGCCTGGCGACATACGGTCCACGACTCAGTCTCTGCCTTCGAGAGGGAACGCAGAACTTCCCTCGAAGAGAAACGCAGCAAGAGGAAGAACCACACCGTCACAGCTCCAACACCAGACTCGTCATTTACCTGCAGCCACTGTGGCCGAGTATGCCTGTCACGTATCGGCCTTGTCAGTCACAAGCGAGCATGCAGCAGGAGGGGGAAGGGCCCCTGAAATCTTCGAAAACGAAGTTAAGAGTCTGTAACTAACTGACATGATGTTCACATATAAAAATATAACTCAATAAATCAATGAAAAGTTATGCTTACATGGGTTTCAGATCCTAGGTTAAAACCCAGTAGTCAGTTTTTTTTTTGTACACTAAATGCCTGATCTGATATATTGAACTCCAGGCGTATATTTGGATATGCAATTTCAACTTTTGGAAAGGGGAAAGGGAAGCTCCTTTAATGAGTTTGCTCGTGTATATGTTTGACAACTTTTTATAGATTTTACCAGGTTTGGTTTACGTTCCTGAAAATAGGTAACATCATGTATGCCAAAGGTGGGAATGAAGTGCATTGGTCACGTGTGTCATTTTAAAGTGCAATGTTTGCAATGGGCGTCAGATAAAATGAAGTGGACTTTAAGGTCACAAAATTTGGCTGAATATCATGCAATCTTCTTGGTTGTTCCAAACAAATTAAATCTTTAATCGTTTATTTCTTGGTAAACCCTATCTAGACCGGGGGGGGGGGGCTAAAAGTGCCCGCGCGAACTTTGATGTCAGATAACGTCTAAACGGCTTGCACTAGAACCACCAAACTTAGTGACTTTTCCTAAAATAAAGTTAGCAACAATTTCGTATCAGTGTAAACAGTTCTTAATTTTTTGTGTAACTATTGCAACAGGTTTCTGACGCATTTTTTGCGAAACTCAGTAATTTACGTTTTAACAACAGAATATTCAGGGCTTTATGTCAAGTTATACATGCTTTCTAATATTAATAACATCTTATGTAATTTAATTTAATTTTTAAGATAAGAATGCATAATTGATGCTAAATTAATGGCGTCATAGGTCATACCATTAGATTCGGTATACACAGGTAATTTTCCTTGAATTTAATCTTTACCTCGATATATTTTTGCAAAAAAGGTTCATATGAACGTCTTTAGTCTATTTCCAAAGTATTTTAGGCTTTATCCTGGAATTTTTTTTTCAAAATTCAAGATCCAAGATTCCGGATAGCTTAAATATGCATGACGTCATTTTATGACGTCACCGGTAATGCTATGGGCAACATAAGTCTTAGTATACAATGATATTCTATCATAAACACGTTTTGTTGTGTACCATTTATCTTTAAGAGAATAACCAATTTGGACGGTTTTGGCCAATAAAATCACATTAATGATGTCATAATGACGTCATATTACATCAAAACAACATGAAAATTGTTATGGTTTATTTCTACTAGTACACTATCCTCTAAACATTTGGTAGTAATACGATCTTTCGTTCACGAGTTCTGAGGGGGGGGCGAAGGAGCCCCCCCCCCCGGCCCCACGAATCCAAAAAAAGTCCAGATAGGGTTAATAGACCTACTGATAAGTTTTGCGAAAATTAAAAAAAATGTTATTGGCTATGTTCTTGCATTTCTGAATACTACTGCAAAGACGATGTGAAAAGGCAATGTGTGATTAAATCAATGAAATGATTTAACAGTCTAAACACAGATCTATCTCTACCGTCGCTCCAGTACCGACGGAAGTTTTACACCGCAGTAACCATGTACAAACTGTTAAATGGTCGCTGTCCTTCATACCTGCAAAGTCTGCTACCACGAGCGCGGGCGGCCGCCACAGAATCCCGTTACCCCTTGAGAAACAGTGAACAATTGACCACTCCAGCATGTAGGACTACTCGATCTCAGAAAACCTTTGTAAACAGAGCAATTTCCATGTGGAACTCCCTGCCCAGTGATATCCGTACAGCCTCCTCCGTCACCTCCTTCAAAAATAAACTCTGGACATTGCCCGATGACAAATACTTGATGACAAACATGTTGTAACACTCTGTGTATTGAATTGAACTGTCATTATATTGTCAATACAGCAAACACATGGTTATTAGGCTAGATAGCATTTAAATAGATGTTAGTGTATAGTAACATAGACCGTTTCCGTGTTTAGAATAACTTCCTTGTTATCTCTTTTTTATCTCCATAAAAAATGGAGATATTGTTTTGGGTTTGTCTGTCTGTGTGTCTGTGTGTGTGTGTGTGTTTCCGCCAATTACTGGTGAGCATAACTTAAAGAGGAAGATTGTACTATAAAATCACCCAATAAATTCGGCTAACGTAAACTACCAGACCTCAGTCTACCTCTGACTACCGTAGTGGTAACATGGGCAGAGGCCTGGCTAATAAGTCAACAGTACCCAAGGCAAAAAAGCAAGTTACTCTTCAAGACACTTTAAAATGAACAGACAACAGATAAGGAATTGAATATGATTCATTTGTAAGAAAATCCAGAATGAATCCAAAATCTCATCTAACCCAGAATGCAAAGTCAACACTGGCTTGCAGCTCTACCCGGTAGGGTCAGACATTGGCTTGCAGTTACTTGTACAGTTCTAACAGAGCTCCAGTCTACATGACTTATACTGTTTTCTTATACTGCCAAATGGACGCCACAATTACAAGACATATTTCTGGACACACTTACTATCAAAACTAATTCAGCTATATATATATATATATATATATATATATATATGAGGAAGATATTTTCAAGTTTCAAATACAGATAACTTAGACACTTTTGATAGGGCTGTTTAGAAATTTGAAATTTGAACACAAGGTTGGTTTTCCAGATACTGAAAGTTGTTGATAGTATTTTCTTGATTATCGGACTTTGTTACAATTATCTGGCTCATTCTGTGTGGTTTGGCTATGTTACTGTAAAAACCAGTAGAAAAAAAATTTGAATCTTTTCAAAATTGATCGACCAGTAATATGCTAATCAGTCCCTGCCTTCTAGACAGTCTGGGATGTTTATGAGTTTATGTAGTTATGGGGGTCAATTCACTATTCAAGCTGCCAGGAAAAGCCACAGTGGGGAGTACATATCACAGTGGGGGTATTTTCAACCCTATTGCGATGCCCAGGGCGACAGGCCGTCCTCTTCAAGAACGCCTTTATGGATGGTGATGATATTTGGTATGTCGGTAGGTCTTAGGAAGACAAAGGTCAAGGTCAAATCTGGGCCTCCTGGTGGCTGACCTTGGTACTGCAGCAGAACTGGTTTTTGTATCTTTTGTCCTGAACATGCTATGGTCTTGATTTTTTGGTAGCAGATAGCTTTTCCTGTCAGGAATAAGTGGTGTGGGTTTGGTCCCCCTGGCAGCTTGTTCTGGAACTGCAGGGGGTGGGGTGGCGAAATCTTTAAGAGCAGATAAGTCCAGCAAGGAGCAACATATTATCATGATTTTTAGTATGTAGGTAGCTTACACAGAGATGAACATAATTAGATGCAAATTATGCAAATGAGGACTTAATTTGCAAAATTAATGAGGAAATTCTGTAATTCCAGTGTTTTACACAATAGGACTTTCATACCTGTAATGTGTAGAATCTATCGCATGTAGAATATCAACAGATACCAATTATGCAAATATGGACCTCATTTGCATAATTAATCTAAAAATTCTGATTCCTTAGTGTAATGATGGGGAATTTCATAGTTGTGATATGTGTAAGTTAGTTAAAGGTTAACATCACTATGCATATATTATGTTAATGTAGGGGTCATTTGCATAATTAATTATGATATGTTGACATAAAACATTGCCAAAGGATGGGACTTTCACATATCAAATATACTGGTATATGTAATTTTTGTTTCATGGAGATACGAGGTCGTGGAACTCTTGTTTGCAACTGAATTGTGACCGCTCTTATCTTAGCAATCGTGTTAATATTGTCAAGATACCAAACGCAGCATGGTGTTCAGGCTAATAACAGAGACCACCACTGAATTTAGAATGACTCCTCACTACCTCTGTTAATGTATCTGAATTGTATACGAAACCTTTCCAATTTATATTGTTATTTGTTTATTGTCCAGTTATAAGGGCTAGCCCTTTATAAAAGCCTCCGGCTAGTCGGGCAGTCCTGGCTGTATATCTTTTATGCAGTTTAATAAATCAAATCAAATAGTGTCATGCGTTGCTTTGTAGATGCAAATAACCATCGCTTGTAACTAACTTCAGGTAAGGGTTCCAAACTCAAACAGACTGTGAAGACTTTTATTAAGAATAATGTTTTAATAAATCACTGATATAATACGAGGCAAATCTAATTTTGTTGAACTTAGATTTGGTAATAATTTTAAAGGACAAGGTAGTTAATACCAATGATCACTGGATCTTTACTATAACGGTTGTTATAAGCGGCGATGCATTACCAGTCCTATTAATACAGCAGTAAGATTGTTCTAATTGTGTATCGTTACTTTTACATAAGATATAACAAACCGCAGTGATTATTGTTTTCGAGTTTTGTTTGTAACCCATTGTGTTCTTAAACAGTTAATGTTATGCATATAGAGGTTGTAGTAAGAGAGCTTGGATTTAAAACGCTTGTTAGGTTTGCGATATCTTGAGTAGTTTCCAGGAACAGGTCCTCCCTTCACGTGACGGACTGCACAGGAGCTACAGGCTGCCACACGGAGCCTCCCAAGAGCAGACAGGAAAAACTCTGCACAAAAACAGCATTAGTATATCAAACTAATATAAAAAAGTATAAGGTAAGGTAAAAATGAAATTAATAATGTAAGTAATTTAAAAACTTTTCTTTCTAGAATACATTAAAACTATCTTAATAACCCTTGTCCCTGTAAACACTTACATGGGGCATACCATATTCAGACAGAGCTTTTTGGTCATCCTAGGGAAGGGTGACGGCATGAGATGACGTCATTCTTATTCAAGCTATCCGCCATCTTGGACCGGCAATCTTGAAAACATTTTTTTTTCAATAAACAGCCTAAGAATGACATTGTTCTAGAGAAATGAACATGTGTATTATTTACTTTTTTAAAGTAATCTATTTGGTCTGGAATACAAAAAAATCTCTGTCCTCTTTTTTTTACTCTACGGAACACTGGGAAATGGTTCGCCACAGATTTACAGACACACTGTCATCCCTGTTAGATTTTGTGATTTTGGACTGTTACTTGGACAAAGTACTGTTACAAGGAATTCCGCTTACTGTATAATGAAGTGTCACAACAGTGTTGCAAAATGTAACAAGAATTAGGAGACCTCATATCTCCATGATATACGGTTTCTTTAAGACAAATAACATTTGATGTGAAATCCAATCCTTTGGCAATGTTTAATTTGAATATGTTAGAAAAAATTATGCAAATAACCTCTACATTAACATAATAATTAACATAAGGAATCAGAATTTTAGATTAACCCTCAACAGTACACCATCCCGGACTGATTAATCTGTCCACCTGGGGTCCGCACGGACCCCAAAACAGTTTTTTGCTAATTTTTAGAAATTATTAGTATGCTACCAGCTCAATTGTTTTGCTGAATCGATGTGTGAACCTCTGAGTCCACATTACGTACAAAAGTCATACATTTTTACCTTTTCCAATTTTTTGGTGAAGAAAAGAAGGAATCAAGAAATACCCGTTTTTTTAAGTTTTTGAGGTTCGTGGGACTGGGGGAAGGGGCTTATTGCCCCCCTCAGAACTCGGGAACGGTATATCGTATGGCCACCAAATTTTCATAAAATGGTGTACTAGTGAAAATTAATCAATACCACAATTTTGATGTCGTTCTGACGTAGTATGACGTCATTATGACGTCATTCATATTATTTTAATGGCTAAAACCGTTATAAATAGGTTATTCTCTTAAAACTTAATGGTATACAACGCAACTTTAACAAAAAGTGTTTATGATAAAAAGATAAGGTCTGCTAAAGCTTATGTTGCCCTTAGCAACACCGGTGACGTCATACAATGATGTCATACATATTTAATTATCCGCCATCTTGGATCTTGGTTTTGGCCAATGACGTCATCAAATTAGCATAAATTATTAATAAAAATCACATTAAATTACATAAAATGTTATTAATGTTAGAAGGCATGTGTCACTTATCATAAAAGCCTGAAAATAAAGTAAAGTATAAGAAAAAAAGTAAAGTATAAGAACGCCAGTATATCTATTACGATCGAGAGCCGGCTGGGGTCCGCGCGGACCCCAAAAGAAAATCAAATACAATTTTTTTTTTAAAATGGGGGAAACGGAATTTTCTGCACTGTGTTGAGGCACAACTTTGTGGGTGACAATTACCTGAAATTTCAGAAAAAAATCTTTAGAAACAAAAAAAAATATTACAGAATATATAGTGCTGGGGTCCGCGCGGACCCCAGGTGTACTGTTTAGGGTTAATTATGCAATAAGGTCCATGTTTGCATAATTGGTAGCTGTTGATATTCTACCTGCGATAGATACACATTACATGTATAAAGGTCGCGGGTCGGAGTTCAAATCTTGAAGTAAGTGCGGCAGTAAATCGCCGGATCTGGGTGGTTGACACGCTAAGTTTGGCTCCCCCTTGCTTGGTGATCGTTATAGATAATCAAATAGTTTTCGTATTTACCGAAAAACCGGTTGTTTGTAGCATTTTCGGGCGTGGTAAAGTTCGACGGCCAGCGAAGCGTTTAAGGTATTGGTCCGTGAGCAAGGGAGACGCAGTTTTGTCGCCTGATGGCCCAAATAGCTGCGTTCTATATGCATTTTCAAGGGATGTGCGTTACCTAAAACCTAAAACCTTTATTGTTTAAACTGAGATTTTTAGATTTACTTGTACACCATTCCCTAAAAATTTTGCAGTCATACGATAGGTAGTTGTGGAGAAGCAGGAGTTGGGTCTCAACACCCCCCCCCCCCTCGTCTTAGCATGGCCAAAAAAACGGACTGATTGGGGTTAAACCGTAATAAAAAATCCCCGTCCGGAACACAAGAAAAAAAAACATAAGCTCATCGTGTCTGAATAGGCTTAGTCAACTCTGTCCCTGTATTTCTTGATCTTTAAGATAGCAAATATTGACTACCGCTGTGTCCGATCCGAGCCAGTAATGGATGTGGATCAAAGCCGACCGCCTTGGCTTCATTGGTAGAGGCAAGGAATATATTTAACACGGCGTCATTTGCATATATTCCTGAAATGACATGAGTATATTTATGGCGTGTAATGACAAAATATGTTTACAATAAACACAATAAACCGACCCCAGGAAAAATTGTACTAACATGCCTTATTGTTTACATATATTTTTATACTCTTTATTTGATAACATGTATTTCTTCATCAAAGGGGCAACTTGTTTTTTAATAGAGAGTAAAAACCATCATTTTTGGAAGAAAGGTGGTTTTCTTAGCTCAATCTGTGGTTTTCCTCAAATTTGCGTAAACTAATTCCATAATGACGTTGGTACTTTCGTTATACACAAACATGCCGATACC
Organism: Branchiostoma floridae x Branchiostoma japonicum; assembly: GCA_013266295.2. Lineage (NCBI taxonomy): Eukaryota > Metazoa > Chordata > Leptocardii > Amphioxiformes > Branchiostomatidae > Branchiostoma > Branchiostoma floridae x Branchiostoma japonicum. Next base: position 20,273,673 of record CM023829.1, on the reverse strand, counting down.
ACCTCGAATTTACAGTCTCACATCCTTTTTCAGGAGTGAAGTGATTTAATTACTTTGAGCACGTGACCTTAGGGACACGTGACTCAAGTAATGGGTCATTATTGTCTGGTAAGCGATATCGGCTCCTGCCTCGATTAAGTGTTGGCTGGTGGGCTTTACTATGAATCTACAATTTTAAGTGTGGTGCTCTCTATCGCATCACGTGTCAGGGAGGTAAGTCCCTGCTAAGAGGCATACATTGCGGAAACCGAACGCTCCCTTAAGACTAGATTTTTTTAGCACAGTTGACCTAGGCAGACCAAATTATTTGAGTCACATGTCTGTTATGTACTTGTTATGTACTGTAAGTTAGTTTGTTATGTACCGTTGGGTAGTTTAAGCTGTTGTTACATGCTAAAAATTTTAATTTGTCTCCAACTGGATGGTCCAAAATCATATAGTGCAAACGTTGCCCAGGTATAATGGTTGACTTTTAACTCTCCTTTGTTATATTCTTTATTTTATCCATGTAGAGTCAGATACAACTGAAACTAACCAGGCCTATATCTAAAGTAATGATAATAACTTATAAAGGGACCGTAAACAATATGATTATAAAGGCATAGGCATGATCATTTAAAATAAGTTAAGCATGTTTACTCACCAGGAAATCCGCGGATTTCATTGTAATAACCTGGGTCTGCTTTCTGAAGAATGCACCTGTGTGTCTTATTCCCGAGCGCTACGTAGGTTGTGGGACTTAGCCGATCCTGGATACCTACACCTACCTGCAAAGTATTCAAGAGCGTTATGTGTTAGGAATATTTTGTGTGATAAATGTAAATCTATTACATTCTGCATGCCGATTAACTACGGTGTATTCATTACCTTCGCCATGTCATTTTTTAATTATTTTATTCGCATAGATTTGAGAGCAATGGACAGAAAGCACATAATGTGCTTGTTAGACTCGTTTGTTCATAAAATATAAAGAACTTAATCACAAAGATAGCGTAACAAATACAAAACGTACAGTGGGCATAAAATGCAAATAGCTGGCGCACCAATAGAACGTTTAACATCTATATGATTGCTGGAGAGTGAAATGAAGTTGAACGCAATATCGAAGATATTGTAGAGTATGGGAGAGAGGGATCAGAGGGGCTACCGGTAAGGAGCAAAGTGGTGTCATTTCAGTTGAGTGGGTCAGAAGGGGATAATATTTTCAAGATGTAAGCGGGATGTGGATAACAGCATTTTAGTCCTTTAATTATTGTAAAGTTTGCAGTACAACAAGTAGTGTTCCGATGTCTCATTTGGATAGCCACATTTGCACTCAGGACTAGTGATACAGTGATACTGGAACAGGTGGGAGTTCAGCTGGCTGAAATAAAGTCTTAGTCTGGTTAGATAAATCGTCTCCGTGGCCGTGTGAGTAGTGGGGATGTCTGGGAACTCTAGCAAAGGAAGACTCTGAAGTTTTTGAATGTACAATGGAGAGGGATAATTAGGTCTATGGTATAGTGCCCAGAATTACCTTGGTGGATGGGTCGACAGAAGTTGCGCAATTTCTAACCGCACGTTACGCAATGCGAAGCCAGACCGGCCTCGAAATTAACATGTGAATGGTGGAAGTTGCGCAATGTCTAACCGCACGTTACGATATACCAAGCCAGGCCTCGAAATTAACATTGTCCCGATGTCAAAATGACGCTAAATTTAAGCTTGGGACAATTCAAATTATGTTTCGGCAATTTCGGGGCAATTGGACAAGTCTGACATCCACGTCATTTAGGAACGCGATCCATCCGTGGGAAGCAAAGGGAAGCAACACTGTCTATTTTTCAGGTCTTTCAATTCACTTTTTTTTAGCATTGCTACAATTCGAGCAAGGTGATCAAGTCGACAGGCCAATCAGTCGTATTTCGCACCCCTATATATGAGACGTAATTATCTATCTGCAGTTTGCACTTGCTTTACGACAGAAGGTTTGCGGTCTTTTGTTACACGCGCTCTAATTGTCTACTGCGTGTAGGCCTAAATATCCTTTCTAATTCTAGTTCCAGCAAGAAAGTTCTTGACAGAAGACGTTTTAGCAGACATAATAAAATGACAGTAATTGAATGAAAGGTTTATACGGGTCAAAGCTTGGGTGCGGGACTGTTGCCAGGGTCAGTATACAGGCTAGTTTCTGGATCTCAGGGCCAACATTTTGAAGAAAATGTTTCTAACTGGAGCTAGCCTATGTATTTGTGCATTTACACTGGGTACTGGCTAGCGTCTAGGCTGAAAGAGTCAATACTGTGTATATTTACAGAGATTAGTTTTACTGGAAAAACGTTTGGGGAGGGGGTTGACTCATTTCAATATGGTTATAGGTTCCCTTGTAACACCTTTGCTCTTTCCAAACAATTCCCAACAAGTGACCCTAACTGCAGAATCAATGTAGGAATAGGCACAGTTAGTACAAAGATAAGAGCACTGATGACACTGGGTGTTGACAGATGATGGTGGAGCACAGCAAGCAAATATCACTTTAACCCTAAACAGTACACCTGGGGTCCGTGCGGACCCCAGCACTATATATTCTGTAATATTTTTTTTGTTGCTAAAGATTTTTTTCTGAAATTTCAGGTAATTGTCACCCGCAAAGTTGTGCCTCAACACACTGCAGAAAATTGCGTTTCCTCCATTTTTTAAAAATTTTGTATCTGATTTTCTTTTGGGGTCCGCGCGGACCCCAGCCGGCTTTCGATCGTAATGGATACACTGGCGTTCTCATACTTGACTTTATTTTCTTATACGTTACTTTATTTTCAGGCTTTTATGATAAGTTACACATGCTTTCTAACATTAATAACATCTTATGTAATTTAATGTGATTTTTATTAATAATCTATGCTAATTTGATGACGTCATTGGTCAAAACCAAGATCAAAGATGGCGGATAATTAAATATGTATGACGTCATTGTATGACGTCACTGGTGTTGCTAAGGGCAACATAAGCTTTAGCAGACCTTATTATTTTATTATAAACACTTTTTGTTAAAGTTGCGTTGTATACCATTAAGTTTTAAGATAATAACCTATTTATAACGGTTTTAGCCATTAAAATCATATGAATGACGTCATAATGACGTCATACTACGTTATAACGACATCAAAATTGCTGTATTGATTAATTTTTACTAGTACACCATCTTCTGAAAATTTTGTGCCCATGCGATATACCGTTCTTGAGTTCTGAGGGGGGCAATAAGCCCCCCCTCCCCAGTCCCACGAACTCCCAAAGCTTTAAAAACTTTAAAAAACGGGTATTTCTTGATTCCTTATTTTCTTCACCAAAAAATAGGAAAAGGTCCAAATGTATGATTTTTGTACGTAATGTCGACTCAGGGGTTCACACATCGATTCGGCAAAACAATTGAGCTGGTAGCATACTGATAATTTCTAAAAAATTAGCAAAAACTGTTTTGGGTTCCGTGCGGACCCCAGGTGGACAGATTAATCAGTCCGGGAAGGTGTACTGTTGAGGGTTAACTATTGCATATTTACAAGCATCCATGCTCATTACAATATTACAGCAGCATATTATTATATTAAAATGAGATCTTTGCTAGAGGTAACCCGAGGACGCGTTACACCAACAGAGCATTGTTTATTAAGATTTAGCATCGTGTATAAATGTGCATATTCTGCATTTGACGTTGTACCACATTCCTTGACTTTACATTTCAAATCTCTAAATGCGATTTTAAAATCCATTAACACATGTTCAACTTTACAGTATTATTTGTGCATGGCTTTGCAGTATAATGTAGACAATGAATGCATGTATTTTTACTTACAAGATGAAAATTGGTTTTATCCAGGAATGATACAAGCAAGTCCATCTTCGTTGTTTCTGTTACTACCATGTCATCATCCATGTAAAAAAAGTACTCCGTCCATACCTGGGATAATCCAAGATTTCGGCCAGCAAAATAACCCTGGTGAACAAATGCACAATAAATATCCGACATAAGATTGCAAAATCACCAACTTAGTACAGTTGAAGTGTCGACCAAGACTGTAACTTTGGCAGTAACTTTGTTACATGTAACATGTCCACTACAAATGACGGCATAGATGGACTGTCCAGAAAACTGTTTATATTTGTGCAAATGTGATATTTTTTTCTGTTGGGCGGTACCCGTGTGAAAACGGGCCTGAACACGCTGGTGACCGCGGGGAACCCAAGATCGAACACTGTTCGATTCGAATTACGTCATAGCGAACATGGTTCGGGTTCTAAAGCAGGTGGGGAGATCGGGGCCCAAATTTTACCACCGTGTACATCAGGATACTCAGGCATTTTCTCAACTCGAAAGGGGTTCAGACGAACTTTGACCAAGTGCTGACGTTACACTTGCCGAAGAATTACGTGTCTACAGCACTTGCATCACATAGCTGATTCGGTCCAAAATTCCGGTAAGTCAATTTCCTTTAGTTTTTCTATCATTAAAAAACGTCTGTATGGTAGAACATTAAGGTCTGCGAAGACGTATGTTGCCCATGGAAAAAATGACATTAAATGACGTCACACATTTTACATTTAAGTTAGCAGTCATGTTGGTCAGTCTAGTACAGCATCTGAGCCCTGCATGGCCAAAAACTGCCAGAATGAGGCAAGACTGGGACAAGTCAAGGGATGGGCTCCTCCGCAGGAGTGAAATACCATAGAATAATGAGTTATGCTGGATCCGCCATCTTAAATTTTTTTAAACATCTTTTATCAAACTAGAAAGGCCGACATTTGCTCCGGAGCAAATACAGCATATTTCAGCCATTTCCTTACCATTTTAAAGTCCCATTTTACAGAATTTGAAAGCGGCGTATGCCAGCAAGATGAATAACGTTTTGTTTGCATGTGTCCAAGGATCCCCCATACCAAATATCAGGTAATTTGGTTTCAATATCAGGTCATGGCAGCCCAAAATGTACATTTTTGATCTGAAAATAGCAAAAAAAGTCCCATTTTACACTATTCTAAGTGGTACATGCCAACAGTGTGAATAACATTCTTTGGGCATGTGCCCAATGATCCCCCATACCAAATCCCAGGTCATTTGCTTTTAATATCAGGGCACAGGAGCCAAAAATGTACATTTCTTGTCTGAAAATAGCAAAAAAGTCCCATTTTCACAATTTTAAAGTAGCATATGATAAAATTGTGATTTATGGTCTGTGAGCATGTGCCAAGGGCACCTCCATACCAAATTTCAGATCATTTGGTTTTAATATTCAGGCACAAGAGCCAAAAATGTAAAATTTTAGTCCGAAAATAGCAAAAAGGCCCTATTTCACACAATTGTAAAGAGATTTATGTCAAAAGCTAGGTATCCTTATACCAAATTGAAGGTCATTTGGATTTAATATTAGCACACAGGAGCCAAAATGTACATTTTTGTCCGAAAATAGCAAAAATGTCATATTTTACACAATTTTAAATTATTGTATGTCAAAAACGTAAATGGCATTCTGTGCGCATGAGTTCAATGTATCCCCATACCAAATTGAAGGTCATTTGGTTTCAATATTAGGGCACGGGAGCCAAAAATGTACATGTTTTGCCTGAAAATAGCAAAAAAGCCCTATTTTACACAATGTTGAATTGGTGTATGTCAAAAGCGTAACTGATATTGTGTGTACATGTGTTCAAGGTATCCGCATACTAAATTTCGGATCATTCGGATTTGATACCAGGGCTCCAGGTACCAAAATGTACATTCATTGCCTGAAAATGACAAAAAAAACCAAATAAAACAATTTTCAAGGCCTGTGTCAAAAAATGAAAAAAAGTCTGGGGGTATTTGGTCACTCTACCTCTATGCCAAATTTCAGGTCATTTAGCCAAGAAATGAAGAAATTGAATCCATTTTTAACGAAATGACAGGAGGAGAAGAAGAAGAAGAAGAAACACGAGGGAAAACAATACATTCCATCCATACCTATGGTCGTCAATACATTAGCATAGATAATGAATTTTTGATAATAAAGAATGACATCAAATTGCATAAAATTTTTACTGATGTTAGAAAGCATATGTAATTTAAAATTCAATCCATAAGAAAAATTCAATCTTTATTACTTAAAACAAAAAACAAAAAAGTTCTAACGCAAGCCGTCAAAGTAGTCAAATTTGGGCCTAAATGTCGCAACCTTCTTTTGAACCGAACGTGCGTTTGATCTTGGGTTACCCGCTGGGTACGCCGGTATCAATTACCCCTCCACCTAACCCTGGGCATGATATGCGTACAGACATAGCATTTTAACGATCCCCCCAAATCGTTCCAATTACCTCATTGACGGCTGGTTTGGAACGATTTCCTCAGATTTCTGTTTCAGTAATATTTCAAATATAGGAATTATGGGTATCTAAAGTTTTCAATTCATGAATTTTTCACTCTGAGTTTTAGTAAAGAATTTTAAAAAAAATCCGAAAACAAAAAGTATAAATTCACTGAAACATTTAAAACAATCCAAAATCCAAACCTTTTTTTTAAATATTTTGGGCCCCTTATAATCATTTGTTTGGTTCTTATGAACCTGTTTTTTAAATCGGAAATCGATCGCATTTGTAAAATAATGACATTGACGGTGAACAAAATCATTTGTAACATGTTGTTTTATTTTCAACCGTTAGCCCCGGTAACCCGGACGGCCACGTTGGTAACCTGATACCTCCCTAGTAATGCGACGTTTACCCTAGCAACCGACCACCATGCATTCAGACGGTATACAGCATGAACGTTGTTTTGATGATTGTTGACATAATCAAATAATTATTCATTTAAGTCTGGAGCTAATTCACATAAATATTAAGAAAATGTTATGATAATGAGCAGAAATTATTCACACCTAATCATGTCAAACTGTCCCTCATAGATTAAGAAACAATACATACTTAAAAATCACAAAAAGAGTCACACAAAAACTGTATTCGTGCAAAACACCATGGGGTCCATTTTGACTACATATGGTAAGCTCCGTCGCAAAAAAAAACCTACATTGTTTTTAGTGTTAACGATCGTTAAGGACCTTTATATAATATGGTGATTGTCCAGTAACATATTGAAATACCTGGTATGCTGGCATCCGGTAGTGATCGACGTTACTGCTTTGAAAACTGGTAAACAAGTGATCAGGTGTGTCGTCAGCAACAACTATTCTTGTTCCAGGATATAAATCATTGACAGACTGGATCGCATTTTTAAGTCTACTGTAACGAAGAAATGTCTTCACCACAACTGTCACTCTGTCCTTGACTTGCCCTTTATACGATGAATGAAATATAAACACGTTTGCATACGAATGTAAAATTTCCATTGATTTGGTTTCATACCACCATAACTGTTTTCAAACTCTGCTGCAGTGAAGGCGAGTTGGCTTTTATTTTGTGTTATCGTAAACTGTAATTTCGTTGTAAATGTCGTGAGTGTATTTCGTTGTAGAAAATAAAAATAATAGAAAACGTAACCAACCCGTTTCTTCTTCAAACAACCATGGTAGCTGAACGTGTTGAATGTGTATCGGCATGGTTGCAGTGAACTCCATAAATTGAATTTTGACTAAAAGAGAAAAAAAGATAGATGGTTTGGGAAAATGTTTATTTTGCTCAAAGATGTGAAATTAATAGTATGTTGAAGCGCAGCCATCGCCATGCCACGGGTTGTAATCCTGTTGTGACGATGCGTAATACTGACCGATAATGGCTCATGTTCATGGCCAGGGAATGCCGTTAAACTGACTGTTAAAGTGTTAACAGTATGTCGGAGAGCATTTCAAGAACATCAATGTGATTAATTAAAGTATCATAGCTTCTACACCATTGCACTGCGATCTGAGCTTGTCAAGAGTATCACACAAGTACTGCCTTAACGTTATAACATATTTATACATAACTGGGGTGTTGTGTACACCATGCAAGCAACAAAAGATGCGATCTTTCTAGGGAGGCACTCCCTACGGCCTTTACATGCGCCATAAAAAATTTCATTTGGGGGTACATCAATTGCCGCGAGTTTTGGAGCAGCTATACTGCCCCTTACATACAAAGCAACCCCGTTTGTAATGCCTGGATTTATAACATATGCTGTAGATTACCGTTCGTGTAAGTTCTATAGTTCTGGAGTAAACAACGGGCGGTCGAACTTTTTTCAGTTACTTGAGACCGTTTCTTTGTTTCTCCGGAGGAGGAAGGGCCATTTTTCTGGAATCTTGTAAATCTTCCCAGAGTTATCATACGAACGGATCATAGAAGCTGTCATACCCGCCGTATTTTCTGCCTGTTTCTGTTTATTTTTATTTAGGCCACACCAATTTAATTTGTTGGTTCTCGGATTTTTTCTGAAAAATTATGAAGCGACAGGGCGAAAAAAAAATAAAAATAAAAACAGGCCTGGGCATCCTATTATAGCCCCAAATGCTACGATAAGAGCCATAATGTCAACGTAAAAGGCTTGGTTAAAGTTTAAACAATAAATTTTGAACTTTTAATCAAACCCTCTGCATTGAGAGATGGAAAAACTGTAACAACTGGGAAGAAAAGGACTTTCTTCAACTGTTGGGAACAAAATGTGAGCATTTTTGAGCTGATTCAGAGCCAGAATCTTTTTTTTTTTTGCAAATCAGAAAAAAATAAAGAGGCGAATCCGAGAACCAACAAATTAAATTGGTGTGGCCTTAACTTTACATTTTGTATTGACGTTGGGGATCTAGATGAATATCTCTAGGGCTTGATGAAAGATGACGTTTGGACAGACTTTTATCGTATCATTAAAATTCAACAAAGCAGTTTGCACAAACTATACTTATTCTAGGGAGTCCACTTGCTTTACGTATTAAAATTAGATATTAACTTGTTGACTAAAACATTTTAAAGGGGGATTAAGATTACCTCTATCGACAATGTTAGCATCGAATAGTGTATTTTCGTAGGCGATGTACTTGAGCTGCAGGTTTAGCAAGGACGGGCTGTGTGTTGAGATAGTTAACGTCTTTGTACCAGTCCCTGTAACATCGACACCTTGTACACGACCAATCAAGTTGAAAACTCCTCTCGTAGCAATTATCTGAAACTATAAAACAGCACGAGAAATTTATAGCAAATGCCCAATGGTGTCTCTACATTTCCAGTAGTGACAAAGTTACCATGTAAGTCAAATATTGATTTCAAATATATTTTGAAAATAAGGCGCTATATAAACTTTTGTTTGATTGGCTTTAGACGCTATAAACCAACCTTGTTAAGTAAGTAAAAGGTGTGTAATGATCTGTGTTTTTTTCCTGATATATATCTGCATGGAAGTTCCTTTACACTTTAAAAATTGGGCTTTTTGCTGGAGCGGGGGGTGCTCTTTCGGCGCCCCTCCTTATCACTGGCGAACGGCATAGCGTACGACCACCAATTTTTCAAAAAAAAAATATAATACTAAATCAAAACAACAAACTTTTTTTTTAACGGACAAGAATTCCTGCAGGCGCGGATGTCATCCATACCAAATCAACATGTCCTTATCTTGAGATTAACATCATCCTATATACAAAATGACATGCAAAAAATTTTGCAAAGATAATTACCTTTAGTTTTATGCTGCTCCGTATGTAGTTAAGATTGAACCACTCAACTTGTAACCCTAAATAGAAAATATGTCATTTAGGGAAGGTAACTGTTCAACGAAAAAAAAAGAAAGATGAATACCACTTTTAAATGTGAAAGTTAGACATCTATATTGAAGTTCCCGTTCTTATTAGAGCTACTGCACTGCTTTTAATGACAAAAGAAAGTGTCTGAAGCCATGTTTCCCTTTCCCGCCCTTAATTTCTAGTTTCAGACATTAGTTTAATAGGAGTAGATACAAATCATTAAGATTTTGTAGAAATATAGTTGTTCTCTTCTGGGATGTTTTTGTCGGACTTCATTCAAAACTGACAAAATGTCTTGAACTCGATATATTATGTAAGATTGTTATGTGAGAATAATGACACAATTAATGTAACGGTTATTTCATAAACTGGTCTTATTTAATAGACGACCTTACTATATGCTATATATTTTCAATATAGTTTATATTCAAATTGAGACTTTGAACGATGAGCAGACAGCAACCATTAACAAAATGAAATGATAGCGTTTCAAATTGATATAGTTGGTATCCCTAGATTAAGTGAAATTGAACAAAATTGGAATATAAATTGTTTAAGTGGATCTTAATGACGATCCATTGTCAGACTGGCTTTCTCTGTTAATTAAGAGATAAGTAATAAGTAATAGGGTTATTTATCTGCTTGAAGATGATCTGTTATCAATCATAGGTATGAGGACATTTGTACAGATTGAAATACGGCCGATTCAATTACACATTTTTTTTGGCTATTGTGTGATGTTGTTACATGTGATATGATTAAGTAGCATCGGCTTACCTTTAAGCCACACAGATCGCATCGGGATGACGGAAACACCGTGTGCTGGATAGCTTATCGGTGAGGACCCATTAACTTGATTGCGTGTGTGCGATAGGTAGATTTGTCTTTAATGGACGCGGAAAAAAAATCCCGTCATAAGCATATAATTTTTATCAAATTCTATAAATATGCATATAATAAAGAATTGGCTACAAACATGTGCATCAGCATCGGAACAGCAAATGACTGCAAGGTTAAAACATTGGTGGCAATGCTTATACATTTTCCGCAGTGAAAGTACTTGAAAGCACAACTGCTTAAATAAACTTTTTCTACTCAAAATTAGGGCATTTGCGGTAGTTAACTTGAGTAAGTAAGTAATCATCAAGGTAAAGTAAGTAAGTATAAGTGAGTAAGAAAATCCAGTCTCTGATGGAGGACAGAGTGAGGTGGAATTCTCGACCAAAGTGAAGTAAGTAAAGTAATCGCTGTAATTACCATGTAGGACCAACATCAATGAACACAGAAGTTATTTATTGATTGTAACGATAGCTGGTATGTAGGTAGGTCTTAGAAAAACGGAAAACAAGATCAAATGGGGGCCTCCTGGTTGCTGGCCATGGTACTACAGCGGAATTTCTGGTTTGTATATCTTTTGTTCTGGACATGCTATGGCATTTTCTTTTTTCATGACAGTTGATTTTGCACTAAGGAATTGGCTATGTTGTTTGGTTTCCCTATCAGCTTGTTTTGGTACTGCAGAGGAGATTCTGGCGAAATATTTCAAAATCGATAAGTCCAGAAAGGAAGAACATACTTTAAAGATTTTCGGTATGTAGGTAGCTTAAGAAGAGATGTACACAATAAAAGTCAAATATTGAAGTAATGACTTAATTTGCATAGTTAATTAGGAAAATCCGTAATGCCAGTGCTTTACGTAATAGGACAATAAAGCATCATACGTATATAATCTATGGCAAGTGGAACATTAACAGATACCAATTATGCCTAATCATCACCTAAACAATTCCTTAGTCATAAATATTGGGAATTTCATACTTGTGGCTTGTGCAAATTAGTTAGGGTTAACAATATATACATATATTTCTAATGTCTAGGAGACAAATAAAACATTTATAAAAGCTCTAAATATTTCATGAAGGTCTTATTAAATATAGCACCTACATTTCCATTTTATCACACCTTAGGGGATTTAACATGTAACAAAATGTTTAAGATTAGAGTGGCTATAATGAAAATTAATCGATTACCGATATTATCAGCCTGATTTTTGTTATTATTAAGTTCACGTAATGTGAGGTGCTGTCGACAAAAGGTTATCAACTACTAGTAAAGGGCCAATCGTCTTTTTGCTGAATTATTTTTCTGCAAATATTCTGCAAATGTAAAAGTAAGTATTTAACCAGGAACTGTTTATACGTAAGGGAACATTTAAAGGTTGAATCCAGAAGTAATCTTTAAAAATGTAAAATGCCACTGAATCTTACATGGGTTTTGTTATTTTTCCGTATTAAAAAGGAAGCAGTGAAGTTACCTTTTTTCGTATCTTTTTAAACTTGCCTCTCTTTTTTCCTGCTCTGCTGCTGAAATGTGTAGTTTCGCCGCTTTGCACTCAGAACAAGGAATCTGCTTAAGTTTACTGAAATATAAGGACGGTATTTGGTTTTACATTAAAGGAGTCCTAAAGTCCAGAAGGGAGTGCTATTTTCTGATAGACTATGCTTCAATGAATACATGACTAGCTGACTTTTTACAAATTTTGCTTGTGCGACTTAGGTGACACGTGTTTGGAAAGAGATATCAATAGCATTTCTCCCCATACTGAACCACAATTGATACATCCGGGAACTTTGGATTACGAAATGCTCATACACTTCAAGTCAACATAAACATTTTCGGCAGAAACGATAGGAGACAAGCACACCAATAAGCTGATTATTGAAAACTTACTTACTTTACTTTGCTTGACCTCTAGCTTGAATGCTATTATATCAGGATGTCTAATACAGTGAGCTGTCAGTTTCATCTTGCGTGTTTTGACTTTCTCGATGTATTTGTATGTAAATCTTTATTGAACAGATAATCAGATTACACCGCTTATTAGAAAGATAATTAGATTATGCCGTTTTTTTATTGTCAATAATTTCGGCATAAATGAGGGGCGATAAGGACACCAAGAAGCCCAATTGTTGATAAGATATTAAAGAACACAAAACCATATGATTTTTTCTTATCGCCCATGAAATTAGGTCTAAAACGTAACTTTCTTGATCAAAGCAGAGACACCAATGTGGTTGCGCGGTGCAGTCTGGGATAGATTAGAGGGTATCTGGGGAGTTTGTCCTGGTTTCGATGCGTTTTAAGACTTGCGTGCATGATGGATATTTTATTGTATACTGTAAAGTAATATGCGATTTTCACTTCCTAAAATTAATGTCTGTCTCTCTTCTGGACTTTAGGACCCCTTTAAGCAATATGTTAACTGATAACATCGCTTACACTATAAAACTACTGTACTTTTATTGATCTGTGTCGTCTTTTCCATGTTTCTTTTTTACGTGACACTGTGTCTACCGTTCCTTTTGTTTAAGTTTATAAATATCCCATTTGTTATTCCATTGGTTTTGATAACTGCGCTGCATTTATTACGCCAGCTAGACTCCATGACACAAGCGAAGAAACTGGAAGGCGTCCGTTTTATTAAAAGGATCATTGCACTCCCTGACTAAAAGGATACAGTATAAACTAGAGTACGGCAACCTCATACCTCCATGAAATGGTGATGGCCACCTGTAAATGGCTTACATTTACAATCCTGCTCATTAGGAAACTTTTTATGAAACGTATTCACATGGCCCCTACCTAGTAACAGGCGACACACTGCAGAAATCCTTATCATTTGGCATTGACAAGGTATGATATTGTTGGTTATATTCAAGTTACAACCTAATTGACAGGTTTCATACACAACACGACCTCATACCTTCGCCAAATTATGTTGACCGTTCTAATTACATGTATCGATTTTTCAAGGAGATTATGCAAATTATAAGAGCTCATTTGCATGAATTACATCAGTTGATCATATCCTCCACCCAATGACAGTCTTATCTTAAGAAATGAAGCTATTCTAGCATTTCCTCACCAATTATGCAAATGAGGTCCTGATTTGAATAAATTATGTTTAGTGATGTTCACTTTCACTGAACTTCCAAATACGTCAAATATTAAATTCTCAGCACTGGCCAGCAGTTGCCACTTTAGAAATGTAGGGCTTTGCCATTAATCATGCAATTTAGATCTTCATTTACATAATGCATATCTGCCAATGTTCCTGTCGTTCTCATTTACATATGTCACAAGTGTTTCATAGCCCTATTATCGAACACAGCAGATTTTGCTAATTTCCTCATTAATGATGAAAACGTATATCCTGATTTGCATAATTGTAATCTTATTATGTCAAGCATCACTCAAGCTACCTACATACCAGATATCACGACGATCCGTCCATCGGTTGTTTAGTTATCCTCTCTCGAAGATATTTAAACAAACCGTCATGCAGCTCCAGAACAAGCCACTAGGGGGGCTTAACTCACGTGATTTCTTCCCGAGCACAAGAGCTACCTACCATCTAAAATTCATGACCTTAGCATGTCCAGATTGCGAGATTAAAAAAACGCAGTTCTGCTGCAGTACCAAGGGAAGCCACTAGGCGCCCCAAAATCTCATCATTTCCAGGTTTCGTCAGACCCTACCACCCTACTAAGTATAACACTAATCCATCCAGCCGTTCTTGAGTTATATTGTTGACAGACAGAATGACTGACAGACAGAATGACAGACGGAGAGAATGACTGACAGACCGACGCAACTGAAAATATAACCTCCATGACATTTCATAAAGGTAATAAATAAAAAGATACATTACGCTTTCTGCGACAGCGGAGACTACACTAGTTACTGTTATTGGGATATACTCTATTGAATATGTTCCTGACCTTATTGGTCGTTGACTTGTTGTAGCACGGTTTTCTTTGATTCAACCAGTTTCAACCATGAAAAATGGAGATATTGTTTTGGGTCTGTCTGTGTGTGTGTGTGTGTGTGTGTGTGTGTGTGTGTGTTTCCGCCAATAACTGGTGAGCATAACTTAAGAACGCCTTTAAGGATGGTGATGATATTTGGTATGAAGGTAGGTCTTAGTAAGGCAAAGGTCAAGGTCAAATCGGGCCTCCTGGTGGCTGACCTTGGTACTGCAGCAGAGCTTCCAGTTTTTGTATCTTTTGTCCTGAACATGCTATGGTCTTGATTTTTTAATGGCAGATACCTTTTCCTGTCAGGAATAAGTGGTGTGGGTTTGGTCCATCTAGCAACTTGTGCTGGAACTGCAGGGGGAAGGTAGAAAGATAGCTTTAAGAGCAGATGAGTACAGAATGGAGAAATCTATTATCATGATTTTGGCATGTAGGTAGCTTACACAGAGATGTACATAATTAAATGAAAATTATGCAAATGAGAATTTAATTCGCATAATTAATGAGGAAATTCTGTAATTCCAGTGTTTTACATGATTGGACTTTCATACATGTAATGTGTTTAAGGTTCCGGGTCGGAGTTCAAATCTGACCAGAGTCCAATTAAGTGCGTCAGTAAATCGCCGGATCTGGGTGGTTGTCACGCTAAGTTTGGCTCCCCCTTGCTCGGTGATCGTTATAGATAATCAAATAGTTTTCGTATTTACCGAAAACCCCGTGGTTTGTAGTATTTTCGGGCGTGGTAAAGTCGGACGGCCAGCGAAGCGTTTTTGGTATCAGTCCGCCAGCAAGGGTGATGCGGTTTGGTCGCCTGATGACCCAAATAGCTGCGTTCTATATGCATTTTCAAGGGATTTGCGCCACCGGAGATTGCGGAAAACTTATCACAACAACCTATGTTTTTTTTTCGTTTTTCAGAAACAGGAAGTAGTGAGCTTTTTCGTCATATAAGCCGTTACCCAGGGAAAATTCGTTTTTTCTCAGCAGCTCCGCTGAAAAAAGTGTAAAAAAACGGTATTTTTCGGGTCCAAAATTTACATTTCTCAACAGTTTCTACCCAAAATGAAAAGTCAGCAGACGATACCCAAATACCTATCGGAAGCCGGCTGAAAACCTCTGTTCACTGGTATAATAAGATTTTCCGGCCTACTTTTCTTGGCGGAATCGTAGCCCTTCGGCCTGGGGGTGTCCGCCGGACACAAAATCTTAAAAAAAACCCCGGTCCGACACACCTTAATCTATCGCAGGTAGAACGACAGATACCAATTATGCAAATATGGACCTCATTTGCATAATTGTTCTAAAAATTATGATTCCTTAGTGTAATGATGGGAATTTTATACTTATAACATGTGTAAGTTAGTTCATAGTTTACAACACCATGCATATATTACGTTAATGTAGAGGTCTTTTGCATAATTTATGATAACATATTAAAATAAAACATTGCCAAAGGATTGGACTTTCACATTAAATATGTAATTTGTCTTGAGGAAACCATATTTCATGGAAATAAGAGGTCTCTAAATTATTGTCTACACTAGCATTTTTTTTAAAGATAATGATACTTCATCATAAAACAACGCTATTTTGGGGGAGTTATGGTACAGGTCTTTAATGTCGTGGCGCTGTGTGAGTATGCAATAATATAGCTTTTTAAGCAGATTTTTTTCTGCCAACTGTAGCATTCACGTCATGGTGGAGGGCCAAAAAGCTGTCAGTACTTAAAGGCATGAAATGGAATTTTTTGTAAAAAAACAATCTGTCTGATATTAAAATTTACTGCCATACCACTTATTAAACATCATTTCATACATGACGTTTTTTTGTCTGTTTGTAAAAAGAATTGTTTGCCGAATTGCTACAACGTCCTTTTATAGTAAACTACACAATGTTAACATACTTACTTTAGAATTGTTTGATTAAACTTCACAAGATAAGATGCAGTTGGCCCCAAAGGACGCATTAGAGAGCTGACGTCAAAACCATCGGCTAAAGGAAAACTGTCCCGTTGTTCGATATAGACTGTGTCTAAATACGAGTTGAGAAAATACCCACTGAAACTGAAAAGAAAAAAGTTATTCTTTTTCAGAATCAGATTGTGTTGTTCACTTAAAATGAAATAATAAACTTCTCAACGAAATTCACAAACGTGCGCCTGTATATCAATAATTTTGTATTAAAAGGATACATAACTATATAGTGAACGTATAACATTTTCTCACTTATTATGCAAATACTGTCTTCATTTACGTAATTGATATTGCCTGATGTTTTTAGTTTAGAGTTTCTCATTAGTTATGCGAATTACATACTCAATTACATAATTGCCATTTAATTATGCCAAGCATCACGTAAGCTACATACATATTTGTACAATAATATTATACATAAAATTATTGTTATGTAGTTTTTTTAACAAAGTACTTCATCTAAATTTGACTTTTGTGGTATTAATAAGAGGACTTATCTTAGAGGACCATAGCCCTTATATCACTTTGGTAATCTTAAACATCGCAGTATCTTATATAAAGCTTACTCCGGAGAACATAAAAAATTAGAATAATACGTATTAACCTTGTTAAATATAATTTCTTTACAAATTAGTTCAGAGATAATATTACCTTCCTGTAGCAAAGATGACTAGATTTATAAAAAAACATTTTTTGTTAAAAGTAGTTGTGTCCATTGCTTTAGAATCTGTGAAAGAAATTAATGAAAACGTGTTAATTTAATTCTCGACTCACTTTCTTTCATGTACACAATTGAATATATTATAATATGTGTGTATGTTTTTCCTGTGAAGCTAAAACAGAGTCGTGGATGTCACTCATACACTTATGAATTGATTCCTGTATATCATCCATCTGAATTGTCTATGAGTCGGGGCATGGCTGAATTAAAAATTTTAAAAAAATCTCTCTTTATATGTATGTGTTAAATTTATAATGCTGATTTTGATTCATTACATTGCATAAAGAGATACACAGCCATGACTGTGCAGCTAGTGAGAGACTTTTGCAAAAAGCTTGCCCTTATAACTGGGTAATAAAAAATTACCAATATGAGATAAGAACGGTTATAATGTGTGTCACAATCCTAACAAGTTATCTAAAAGCTGATATATCCGCATATACCAAGAAAGCATGAGACCAATAATGTATTTGATTAGATATGTAAAAAAAATTATTTTAGATAATTACCGCTCACCAATAATTTTACTCCCTCCCTAAGAAGTCCCAAAAGCCCCAGTCTTGATAGGGTTAAGATCATATATCTTATACTCACTTTTGTTCAACCTAGAGACCTAGAAATAGTCTTGTTGGCAGATTTTCTGGCGAAAAAGAATTGCGGTATTAGTGACATTGTTCGGTTGGTTCCTCATTTTAACCACGCTAAAGCTATACGTGCTTAACTTATCGTTTTGTTCACAAAGCCTGACGTAGCGCTATGTAGTCAATATTTTTTGCTGTCTGATTGGCCATATACAAGCCTAGCTTCCTTCAAATCTAGACCTTCTATCTGTAAGCAGCTGTGCTAAATATAGCCCAGCAGGCCTATTTCTTGCTGTCTGATTGGCCATATACAAGCCTAGCTTCCTTCAAATCTAGACCTTCTATCTGTAAGCAGCTGTGCTAAATATAGCCCAGCAGGCCTAGCTTTAATCAATGGCTGGAGTCTGTCAGTCACCTTTTGAAGACCGAAGATAGAGCTTGATTCTCGTAATTTCTGCCATAGAATCGAATAAAAAAGTTGTAGTCGAAAGAAGGTAAGAAAAAAATATTGTTGATTTTGAAGTGATGTTCAGATAATTGATATGTATGAGACTACTGTTTGGTTAAAATATATCGTCTTACACATCACATATAAGTACGGTATTTTCATGATATTGAGCATTTTGAAGTATAAATGTAACGAGTTGTCTTGTTTTAGTCTGTGCTCGATGCCTGCATGGGCGGAGGCCGAAACAACGAACGGGAGGGGAGGGAGGAGGGATCTTCTTGGCCCAATTTCTGTTCCAAGTTTTAAATTTTAGTAACGATGTTTTATGTCACGTTTTGCTTTGTTTCTTTTATTTCAGTCATTTGGTAGTACAGTTAGTTACTGTGTTGGTTTTTGTTTCCATTCTTGTCTGCAGAGATTTTGCACAAAAGTTATTTGCAATTAAACCTTTTGAGTTTATTTAGTAAGATTACTCATTCTCATTTTCCTTTTGTACAAGCTTGAAGCCTTGCTTGATTAGTTTAGTCCTTTTTAGTTTTGGTTTGTAGCAGCGTCAACCATCTTTAGACCAGGCTTTTGACTTGACTTGGTTATGCTGTGAGGGTGTAGTGGTAATATTAAATCGCAACAGCGTTGATGTCCCTATATCTTATTGTAACGTCATTATGGCGCCATTTCTGTCATTTGCGCCGTAAAACTTGAAGGTACACAGCGCAACTTTAACGACGAATGATGAAGTTTAATGGAAAAAAACTGCTTACACCCGAACGAATTCACCAATGGCGTCATTACATAAGCATAATTAATGGATTTTGATTTAAAAAACATAAATTGCTATCAATGAAATTTTTATTTATATTTGACAATGATTTGGTTTTTGCTCTTTGTCACCATTTCCTTACAATTATTGGTTGGGGCACGCGCAAACTGTCATGTCAGATAACATCAAAAGGGCTCACGCTAGAGCCAGCACACTAAATGACATTTTCTAGATCTGATCTGATTTTATAAGTGAGTTAAGGTCAAAATTACTGGTGTCGATAATGAAACTGGTTTCTGAAAGACATTTCTGCCAAAATTAAGTAAATTCAGTTTAAACAGTTTTTCAGTTTTTTATGTTTAATTAATTGTCCTTTTAAACAGCAAAACACTTTATTAAATTTAAACTTTTAAAATTAAAATTAAAACGTCTATGCCAATTTAATGACCTTAAATCTCTGAATCCAAGATGCTGAATCTTGTCATGAGGTTTGTTTTTCGAATTTTACTTCGCTAATATTTGATCCATTTTTAGTCAAATCTAGATTTGCCTAATCACGTTAAATTATCTGAAGTAAAACAACATTGCAACAAAACGGATGATAACTCCGAAAAAATGTCAACAAAAGGGAGCCAATCTTTGAAATATATTTTCAATATGCTATTTTCCAAACCATTTAGTCATTATTTGCGTACATTTATTTAAATCAGTGCTTTCTATGTAAAGGGATTAAACTTTGCAGTCATATCTTGCATCGTTTTCCAGTAGAAAAAAATTAAATATTAAATATTACTTTTAAAATGCCTTTGATTTTGGTATCTATGTTAAAGCATTACCTAAGAACATTTCTATACTGGAATGAAGACATTTTAATACCTACGTAATCCGCAGTAAATGGATAAAAGCCGTGGAAGTTAAGGAGCTGCTAGAATATAGCAACAATGAGACCCAGGAAAACGGCCATCCTTTGCACAGTTGTTTTTGTCGTCACTATGTTATTGCTTTCGCATCACTTGAAGAATGCAAAAGGAATCGTCGGGGGTATTGCATCTACAAGGTTAGTCGTTAAAAATGGATCTCTTACAATGAGAAGTAGATACATTTGTAGACCATCATTTGTGTCGATATTAACCAAGGGAGACCTACCTCTCTGTTGTATTTTACCTTTAAAACTGTATAAAAGTATAGAGTAGTTTAACCCTCAAACCGCCGTAGGTTTTTTTGCGATAAATCTTAACGTATGGGTTAAAAACTGACCTCATAATGTTCTGCACGAATACAGTTCTTTGTGTGATACTTTTTTTGTGATTTGTATGTAGCTATAGTTTCATTAATCTATGTCGGAAAGTTTCACGTGATTAGGTGTGAATAATTTCTGCTCATTATTATTAATTCAATTTCACGAGAGGCCTACAGGCAGCCATGCTGATGACCTTTGACCCCAGAGGCAACTTGGTCTAGGGTCACAACTACTGAGTTTCCTGATTCAACATTAAGGTCATTGAAAGGACAGCATAAAACTCAATCAAACATATCATCTGGAAGAAATATTGGGGACAAAAAGACGTGTTAAAATGCATAACATTTTGCTGTAGTCAGTTTTGACCCCACTGTACCAAACATAAACTTTCTAGGATAACTCTATCAATAATGAGCCGATCTCAGTAAAACGTATGATAAGTTTTAAGACATATATACAAACAAAATTCAAAGTTGGAATTTCGTTTTCGACAGGAAATGTCAAAATGGCTCATATTTATATACGTCTGGGGTCAGTTTTGACCCCATACGGTGGTTTGAGGGTTAAAAACTATAAATTAGTTAACTATTATTTCAGTAACATAATAACCCAACCGCAAAGTGTAAACATAATTTCAGACAATCCATTCCATGTATTGATGGATTGAATTATACAACAAAAGGTCCTATTAAAAAAAACGCCACTTAGCCTCCATGGTACATATCAAGTTTTTGGGCTGAAAAATGCCAAAGTGCAATCAATGACAGAAAGAAAAAAAAAGAAGAGGAAGAATAAGGAATAGAAGTATTTATAACCTCTATTAAAATTATCACATGATAAGTGAAAGAAATTTGCCATACTTTTATTTCAGATACACCGTGGATAAGAATAAGTCAAGCGCCATGGAATGTTCAGCAAAAAGGAATATTGTTTTCCTGAAGACGCACAAAACGGCTGGCTCTACAGTTCAAAATATACTGATGCGATATGGACTGGACAAAAACCTGACATTTGCCTTGCCAGCTGCCGGCCACAGGTTTCAATGGCCTAACTACTTTGAAAGGTCGTCTGTTCTACAGGAACAACACAACAGGAGCAAGACCGTCTACAATATATTATGTCACCACACCCGCTTCCATTATACCAATATAATGGATCTCATGCCTAAGAACTCAGTTTACATAACGGTCGTACGAAGCCCTGGCGAAATGTTCAGATCTGCTTTTGAGTATTTTAACTTAAGAAAAAAATACAAAATTTCCCAACCAAATGCTATGGACGTTTTCCTTGCTAAACCCTCGTATTATGTAGACACATACGGAGAGAGACCATTCTTTCAGAACCCAATTTTTTTTGACATGGGATATAATCCTAATCAGCTTGTGTCAGAAAAGTTAATTAATGAAGCAATTGAGTATCTAGATGGAATTTTTTCCGTTGTTTTGGTGTCAGACTATTTCGAAGAGTCTATGGTGCTGCTAAGACACACTCTGTGCTGGGATGTTGATGATGTGACGTATTTTAAGCTAAATGCACGTAAAACAGCATCTACTCAGTATCTCACGAAAAGCACTGAAGAGAAGATAAAACAGTGGAACAAAGCTGATTGTATGCTTTTTGATCATTTTAACAAATCATTATGGAAAAAACTCTCACAACTTCCGTTTAATTGGATAGAAGAAGTAAAAATACTTAAACAGAAAAATAGGCGTTTTCAAGCTGCGTGCATTGAAACAAAAAAACCAAGCCTTAATATCAAAAACAACGCAATTCTTGTTAAACCACTGCGAATATCTGTTGTTGGCATTTTATTAAACGAAATTAAAACAAGAAATAAGACATGTGTTAACATGGCTAAACCAGAAATACCATTCACTCATGAGCTTAAAAGAATATATAAAAATTCGATAAAGAAATAAATGCATCTATCTATGTTTTATTTGCCTTTCTATCTAGGAACAGAAAAATAGGCAACAACAATAGGAACTATCTATCTAGTATATACCTATTTACCATAAATATATTTATTTATCAATTGATCAACCAATCTATGTATCGTTCTTTCTAAGTAGCTATACATTATTAATCGATTTATCTATTTACCTTCACCTTTTCCCATAATCGTCAGGAGGGCCGGGGACTATAGTCGCGTCCAGCACCAGCCACTCCCATTCTTCTCCGTCCTTATCCACCTGCATACAGTCTGCTAGTGGCCCGTCTGTCCAGTCCCAGACCAGGGCTTTCAACACCCATATCTTTGATAGCTCTGTCCTTTCAGAGGACATCAAAAGAACTAAGGGCTGCCCTTGATGCTCCTAAGCGTGCACTGACCTGACAGCTACTCCCAGATGTTCAGTCAATGATGGCATCCAGGTACTTGAAGTGTGACACCTTTTCTAGCTGCATCCCTGGCAGCAGGTCCTCAGTTCCGTGGGTTCTGCGGTTGCTGCCATGACCTTGGCCTTTTTTGGTACTGATCTCTGGTCTGTATTCCATGGACACAGTGTTAACTAGGTCCAGTAGCTCTTGGAGTCTTTCCGGCGATGTTGCGATTATGATGACTGCACGATAAATGTGATTGTAAATGTCTGTTTCTGTACCTGTATGTAATTTGTGTAGGAGCCATGTAAGAGTAACTAAACCAAATTGTTGTAAACTTGCATTATTCAACGGGACTCTTTCTATAACTTAAGCCACTTTCAGGCTACCCTTATGGTCATAAATTTATAAACGAAGCGGTCTAGGATATGGAATTAATCTTAATAACAAATGCAGAACAAAAAAGCAACTGAAAGACAATTTTCAGGGGACTTCTAAAATTCCCTTTCTTTTGAAGCAGTGGTTTCTCTGGTTTCAATAGTAGATTTGTCATTAACAACACTTGATATTCTGGTCTTTAAGCAGTCCGCCATCTTTATTTTTTTCTATAATGACTAAGCCAACGCAGAATCCTGTTCAAGCAGTGCACGTTGGTTTAATTTGGGCCCAATTGTCCCAACCTTCTTTCGAACCGTATCACGTTTAATATGACGTCCTTCGAACCAAACGTTCGTTCGATTCTGGGGTCTCCCGCGGTCATTTACAGTAAACCCAGTCAAAAAAAAACAGTCCGACTCAAATCTCAATTTTGTCATAATGTTTTATAGAATGCACAAAAAAGAAGGATTTTCTGGGAAATCTGGGGCCAGTTGTTAGGTTAATATTGTTGTTTTAGAACAAGCATTCCACGCGATAGAGAGTAATGTCACCCACATTTTAGCGCTGTAATCAAAACAACAACAGCAAAGCTATATGCAGTGCGGATTTTATTACACTTGGACAAGAGAGTCCCTGTGAAACAGTTAAAAAGATTTGAGACTGGCTCCAAGGAACCCGCGCGCGGGAGCCTCTGTAACCTGATACCCTTCCTTAGAATGGAACTTTACCCTAGAAACAGACCGCCGTGGTAAACAGTATTGATGGCTTCACCAGAAGCCATATTGTTACCTTCACCTAGAAGGTTATGTTTTCGGCAGCGTTAGTGTGTGTGTCCTTGCGTCTGTGAACAGGATAACTCGAGAAGGCTTTAATGGATTGTTTTGATATTTGGTAGGGGGGTAGGTGTGGATAGGACCTCGACATGAGGGGAAATCTACAATTCGTCAGTCATTTGGCGAAGGTATGTGGTTGTGGAACTCTAGTTTTTAATCATCTTGCTCCTTCTCCTCCTACTCTTGTCTCCTTTAAATGGAATAAACTCTCATTTCTCACCAAATGACCTGAAATTCGGTATAAAGGTAGAGTGGGCCAATACCCGCACTAATTTTATTTCATTTTTTAATGCAGGCTTTTAGAATAATTTTTTGGTTTTCTTTTGCCATTTTCAAACAAAATCTGTACATTTGTGGCCCTACAGACCTGGTATTACACCCCAATGATCTGAAATTCGGTATGAGTAATTTTGGGCATACACCCCTTTAAAATAGTATAATTTAGGACTTTTGGACTGTTTTCTGGTCCAAATCCTCTAAACTGTTGGGTGTGACCAGAGTGTGACTCTACGGAATGGCATGTTGAGCAAGAGCCAATAGGCATGCAGCTTTCTATAAGCCTCATGCTGATTGGCTGTTGGGAATAATTATTTTAAACACCAGTGTAAGCTATAACATGTTGACAATGGGAACTGCATTCAGTTTTTTTAAGGAGGCATGTTAAACTTTCCTGCTCCAGTATTGAAATGCGAGGCGAAAATGTTTTATTCAATCTTGAAAATCAACGGTTTGCATTATGCAAATACAAATTTGTACCAATAATGTATGGGATGTTAGCTACCTAACTGTTGTATTTTCAGTTATATGTCACTTCATACCATAGCTATATTAATGAAAAACGTTTTCCCTTGTGTTTCTCATTCTTCCACTGCCATTTCGTAAAATGGATTTAATTTTTGGGCCAAATAGCCTGACATTTACAATCTCGAAGCATATAGAGGGTAGCATAGTAATCTTCGAACAGATACAATGTGGCTTGGCCTTCAAGCAGATACAGCTAGGGTGGCATGATTCCTGTCAAAAATACGACAATTTGGACTAAGGACAGGGTAATCCTTGAAAGCACAATATGGGGGTTTCGATAACACTCTTACTGAAAAGCACTGTATGGGGATTTCGAGCACTACATGGGGTTTTGAAAACACCTAATATTGAAAAGCAAGACAGGATGGCTTTGCTAATACATATTGCTGAAAAGCACTTTATGTGGGGGGTGAGGATATTTTACGGCAAAAGGAGTGCATTGGGATGTAAGTCGGTGGAAACATATCACATAACCTAGTTTCCATGTTGCTTCTTTTTGCAGGGGATGTTTGTTCACAGCAGCAAAACTAATTTTTTTAAACCAAATTAGCTTCAGATAGTAGTGTAGTCAGGCAAGCTAGGTAAGGTCATTGACCTTTTGTTGACATTGTTCCCTTTAATATTTTTTGGTACGGGGGATGTGGTGAAGCCATTTGCTGCATTTGCTCCCGAGCAAATGTCTGCCTTTCTAGTTGTATGATGCAATTTGCCTACATGGATATTACAATACAAAGGTATACAGTTTATTTCACTGTAAATATCTGTAAGGACAAAACAATAGCAGCTATATACAGTTACGACTTTGGTCAATATACCGTGGTAGTCAGCATTATAAATTCGAGGGGATTCATTCCTCAGCTAACCGACATCTCACACACGTACAAGTTGCAACACCATTGCCCACTACACTACCGAAAAAAGGAGAGCGTGTTGTTCAAGCCCTACAAGATGCTGAAAGCCAGAGCTACAAACGCCAGAGCAAGAAAACAGCCGAGGGAGGAGACGACACTTTGAAGAACATGGACCTTTCTTTTTCGAACTGTGTTATCAAGACCTTTATGACATGTGGTATTGTTCTAGAACAATAGGTGACGTCATTGTATAGGTCAACCAAGGTCAGAGCATTTCGACCTGCTTGTAACTGACCAGATCAGAGCACTACGAACCCATTTAACTGACCAGGGCACTATGCACTGGAAAGGTATATAAGTGAGAACTTCATGCTACTTGTGTCATTTAGCCTCTGTACACTTCAAAAAGCCACACAGGTGAAACCGGTCGTGTGTCAGGCTGAAATGAAGTTCTAAACGGGAACGTCCAGATGTCCTACTGAGGGACGACTGCGTACGTGTGTGAGATGTCGGTTAGCTGAGGAATGAATCCCCTCGAATTTATACGTTGTAGTCAGCATTAACAACAACGTCGAGGTGCTATGACGCTACGTAGGCTTTTCATTTCTTGGGTGGTAAAGCTGTCCTCACACTTTCGCTTAGATAGTTCATGCAAGGGAGACACATTAACCCTATCTAGACCGGGCTTTTTTGGCATATGTGGGGCCGGAGGGGTCTCATTCGCCCCCCCCCCCCTCAGAACTCAAGAACGGTATATCGTATGATCACCAAATTTTCAGAGGATGGTGTGCTACTTAAAAATAAATCATAAAAACAATTTTCATGTCGTTATGACGTAATATGACGGTTAATGTGATTTTATTGGCCAAAACCGTCTGGGTAGGTTATTCCCTTAAAATGCAATGGTACACAACATAACTCTAACAAAAAGTGTTTATGATAGAATATTAGGGTGTACTAAGACTTATGTTGCCCATAGCAACCCGGGTGACGTCATAAAATGACGTCATACATATTTAAGCTATCCGCCATCTTGGATCATGAATCTTGAATTTTGAAAAAAAAAATTTTCAAGATATGACATGAATCTTAAATTTAAAAAATTTTTTTTTTTCAAGATAAAGTCTAAAAAGACATTGGAAATAGACTAAAGACGTTCATATAAACCTTTTTTGTAAAAAGAAATCGAAGTAGTGATGAAATTTAAAGGAAAATTACCCGTATATACCTAATGTAATGATATGGTCCGCCATCTTGGATTTTGGTCAATGACGTCATCAAATTTGCATAATTTATGCAATTTTATTGATAAAAATTGCATACAATTACATTAAATGTTATTAATATTAGAAAGCATGTGTAACTTGACATAAAACCCCGAAAAGTCTTGTTGAAACGAAAATTACTAAATTTCGCAAAAAATGCCATTTCCCAAAAAATGTCAGAAACCCGTTGCCATGGCAACACAGAAAATCATGAACCTATTACAATGATATGAAATTGTCACCAACTATATTTTAGGAAAAGTCACTAAGTTAGGTGGTTCTAGTGCAAGCCGTTCAGACGTTATCCGACGTCAAAGTTGGCGCGGGCACTTTTAGCCCCCCCCGTCTAGATAGGGTTAATCTTCTATCTGTGTCTTGCTGATCTTGTTTGCAATGGATTTACGTTATTGTTGTTAATTTCTCATGCTAGATATTTCTTAGACACTTCCTTAGCACTTCCTTAGAGCCAGTAAACTGTGATTTTTCGCCTCCTCTAGGTCTGGAGGGTCGGTTATCATTGTTTCCGATCGATGAAATACAGTAACTATTACACAGGGTTTATGGTCCAAAGGATGGTCAAACTAAAAGTTAGACACGCAGAGACACATTCTGATTTATTGTTGTTAAGACCTATCTCTTCCTTTTTTTAAATTAAATTTTCTATTAGAAAATCTTGGTGCTTGTAATACGTGGACTTTGTTTGGATGGCTGATTATTGACTTGCTTGTTTTCAGATACAACGTCGGGATAAATATGGGCAGATTTCATAAGAAAGACATCTTTCTGCATCTTATATTCTTTGTCGCAGGCAGGTAAGGCAAAACTGATATTCTATATGCTATTCATTACAAAGGTCTTAGGGCAATTCTTTTGTAAGGCAGTTAAACTTTTGATAAAATTGACCAGCTTTATAAAGGCATAACGCAAGGGGTAGAGTTTGCCAGAGAACCGTTATGTTTTTACATGTAATATGTAACGATGCTACTTCTGTCGTCGTGGGTGATTTAAATATCGCAATAATCGTACACGAGGGTATTCATTACCCCCTGCGCGCCGTATGACATGCGTGCAAACATTTAAGATCTCAAGGTAGAAAGCACCAACTTTTTTTTGACGGCTACAAATTACCGTAATATTCGCCCCCTCATAACTCTTAAATGGTATGTCGTATAACAAAAAAAAATAGTTTAGCAGTAAAATAAATTCATAAGTTTTTGTTGTATAACGTAATTTGACGTCATTTGTGTGATTTTATTAGCTAAAACCCTTTAGATAGTATAAAAACAAAACTTAAACAAATCTGCTAGAATATTACGATCTGCTGTTAGTTACCCATACAAAACAACACTGACGTCAATTAAACAAATTTACGTCATGATTTGACGTTATGCATATTTAAGCTATCCGTAATCTTGGATTGTCAATCCTAAATTTTATAATTTTGTTTACGATACAGCTTAAAATACAATAAAAATGGACTAAAGACATCCGTATGAGCGTTTTATGTAAAAATGATATGAAGTAGTAATGAAGTTTTATGGAAAATAGCCTGGATACATCTGATGTAATAAAATAGTTCACCATCTTTGATCTGTACCAATGACGACATGAAATTAGCATAAATTATTGATTTCTATAGATAGAATTACGTAGAGTGTCATTAATGCTACAAAGCATAACTTAACTTGAAAAGTTTATTGTTTTAACCAAAATTACTGAATTTCGCTGCAAAATGCCTGTCAAAGACCTGTTCCTATGGCAACAGGAAAATTATTTACTTAATTAATTTACTGTTATGAGATTGTTCCCAGATATATTTTAGAATATGTCACCAAGTTTGGTGGTTCCAGCGCAAGTCGTATTGACGTTGTCTGGCGTGAAATTTGGCACTGGCACATTAGCCCCTCCGTCTAGATAGGTTTAAAAGATATATGCTAAAATGTGTTGCTCCGTTAACCCAAGAATAATCGTCTACCCGAGCGCCGAGCAAAAGTGGAAAAATCAGCCATTGAACGTGAAAAGTCAACATTAGAAGAATGTCAAGATGATCTTTTTTTTATTTTAACAGAATTCGAAGTTTCCATTCCATACTATTTTGTTTATTTTCAAATGGTTAAGGTTTGCCCGAACAGTGCGTCTTGTAACCCAATACTTTGCCGAAAGCGCCTAGCAACGGGAAAGAATACCCTAGCAACCGACCGCCGTGATTATCAGTTTTTTAAAAAGGATTTGGTAGCTCTGGACATCCATAGCGGTAAAAGAGGGCAAGAGTTTATCCATAGCTGTCCCCTTAAAATATGTAAGTTATTTAAAGTACAAGAAAAATTTGAAGTTATTTGACTTGCAAACCGGAATAGTGGTTTTGTAGTTCAGTCATTGATTTTACCAGACTCACAGTATTTCAAAGCCAGTTTAAGCCTTGTCTTTATCCTGTTACATAGGCCAACAGGCATGGCTAAAACGTCAGAGTAAGAAAATGATAGTAGTTGGGCTGGGCATTACTGATGTATGTTTTTGTCTGAAACATACTGTATGCCTTTAATTAAATTTCACTTGAAACCAATTCATGTGGTAGTGAACATTTTTTGTTTCTTTTTCTTCACCCTTTGTTATTAAAGCAAATGGATTTAACTCGGATATTTTTTTTAATTTTCAACTGGATGACCTTTAACTCTAATATCTAGACTTGGCTTTCTAGGCGGGGTGTTTGTGGCTCGGAGTGCGCGGGTGAACTCCTAACCTATCGTTTGCAACTAGATATTGAGTATGGTTTACTAGTAAAATTAAGTAATAAAACGTAAACAATTATGGTTTCACTATGACGAAATATCACGTCACTATGTGGCTTTATTGGGTAAACCCGTTTCAAAGTCTGTTCTCGTAAAACTGAACGGTAAATATGATTAATCATTTCTGACTGTTAAGAATTATTTTGCCCATGGCAACAACAACTTCAAATTAATGACATAAAACGACCTCATTCATATTGAAGCAACCGCCATATTGCATTGGCATTCTTAGATTTTTTTTTTAACAAACAGCTTAAAAATACAATGCAATTGGAAACATTTATATTGTTTTATCATGTGCAATGCACGAAAAAGGCACCATTAGTGTGGTGGCAATCATTTGAAGTAAACATATCATTTAAGCATTCAAGATTACCCCCAAATGCTATAAATATACGATGCGCCTCATGGTAAATGTATTTATTTTCTTTTCTGCAAGCTGTGTTAAAACATTTGTTTGAATGTGTTTTTGCAGTTGCGTTTCACTCAGCTTTTATATTCATATTGAGCCACGTATCATCAAACACCAGGAACCTACAGCACACAAGTTGTCAATTCAGCTTGACACAAGAGAAGAAAAAATGTCAGCCACACAGAACAGCCGAGTGTTAAAGTAAGTTTCTTTTTGGTTGTTTAATTAAGAGGGAACAGTTTGACGATGGTTAAGCTTGTATGATAAGACCGTATTCAGCAGTGAAAATGAAGAAAAATCAAACAAGATCCAAAGGCTATTTACTTTTTTTATTTCGCCTGAGATCGTGTAATATAACATTTTGATTTTTACCGCGTGATAATTTCAAAGATCAAAGAAAGTGGCATTTGTTTTTCCCGTTTGCTTCCGTTATCAGTTTAAATCAATTCACTATTCTTGTGCTACAGAACATTTACAATGCTTGTGATTTTTTTTGGTGTCCCAGTAATATCACTAAGGCATCAATTTACTGTTCATGTTTAAAGCATTCAGAATCCTATTCTTGGACAACACATAAAACTTCCCGCTTTACAAACTTCCGAAAAGCAGACGGAGGATATTTTCGATGATTAGTTTATTACTTTTTGAAGAAATATCAATGACACGCCGTGCGTCTGCAACAGAAGAATACGTGAAACCAGACATGCCTCACCGGAGTGGACCCTGGAACTAGCAGAAAAAAAGACAAGTTTAGAACGATTTGAGAGGCGGTAAGGTTTCTTGGTTACTATGATGATATTTGAATTGAAAACTTTATGCGAATAAGACCCCGTTCATACGGATGCGTGTTGAGCTCGATTCGGGTAAACCACATTCCTTACATCTGGTCCACGTGCCACACGTTCCTTCTAAACCGTGCCCGAGAACGATTCGCCTAAACTACATCCATTGTTGTTGATGAAAACACGCAAGGTGGCATCTTGCCAATGTTAGAGGTTAGGGGTGAAAGTGGATCATGCCCTAGAAGTTGTCGTGTTTTTTTAATGGATATTTGCTTGCAACCGGCTCAGAGGAGTACGAAGGAGACGCAGGCTACGGGTGGCCCTTGTAAGAATTCGTTGCCGACGCCGCCACTTCTTATTTGCGGACCCCGAGGTCAATGACCGGGTTGATATGCAAAGTAAACCTGATAAAAGCGCTTCGGCGCGTTCAGACGCAAATCGCGATCCAGTCAAGGCGGTTTGAAACCACATCCAGATGTGGTTTGGGATCGAGGCGCTTTCAATGCGATTCGGAACGTTCAGATGGAGCCACATGAATCCAGAATCCGGCCAAACCACATTAAGAGCGCTTTTATCGCAACCGTATGAACGGGGTCTTTGTTATACAGCTTTGGATTGTACGGGAATAACCTATTTAGACGTTTTTAACCAATGAAATTCCCTAAATGGCTAACGGCTATTACGTAATAATTGTTTTACGATTTACCTTCATAATTTTTTTTTAAATTTGGTTGTTTACATGCGTTTAAAGTTGCAACATATGTACACGAACAAACTGAGAAAATGAGACATTCTCCGATCAAAAAAGCTGAAATGACACATACAACTTGCTCGGAAGCAAATGCAGCAAATGACTTCACAACATCCCCCGTTTAATGAAATGTCAAGATGATATTGCTGGATCAGGTGTTAATGCAGTTAACACGAATAATACCGAATAATACCGAACAGCCAATCAGCAAGAAGAATACAAAAAACTGCATACCTATTGGTTTTTGCTCTGTATTCATTATTCACTGCTTAGTCGCACCCCCATGTTTTCCAATGCAGTTAAACCAATTATCCGAATCAGCCAATCAGCATTGAGGTCTCCGCCTGCATGCCACATGCCTTTTGGCTCTTGCCATATATGGTCACACCCTTATTTAAAGTTATTTTGACAGGATAACTGTCAAAACGTCCTAAATGATACCATCTTAAAGAAGAGTATGTTTGTTGATAGATAAAGAAAGCACACCCACAGCAAATTTTATATGGTTGTAATACCAGGTCTCCAGGGCCACAATTGTACAGATTTTGTCAGAAAATAAAAAAATAAAAAAAATAAAATAATTTCAAAAACTTGTATCAAAAGATTAAAAAAGAAGCCTGAGAATATGGCTTACTCTACCTTCAAACCAAATTTTTAGGTCATTTGGCCCAAAAATGAAGAAATTGAATCCATTTTAAGAAATGACGGAGAGAGAGGAAGAGAACAAGAAACATGAGTAAAAATAATGTCATAAATATACGCCTCTGGTCAAAGTGGACCACATACAGTGTGATGAAAGTAAAATATATTCAAATTTTCCTTTTCGATATGTCTGTATTGATTTTTGTAACATAAATATCCTTAATTCTGAATCATTCAAAATTATTAAAATATGTAAAATAACTTTTTCTCCTAATACATCTAAGGAAGATATGTATGGACGACATATACAACTATGTTGACGGCAAGTCACCAGTCAGCTACCCAGCTCATGGGCTCTACGTTAGGCCGCTACGAGCAGTTTTAATCAAAGGTAAGGTATTATGTTGTTGTTGTTGTTGTTGTTGTTTTTTTAGGGTGTTTCCACGTCATTGGTTTCTTTTGTGTTGCCGTTACCATTATGCCTGCTGATGAATGCGCAAATGTATGGTAGTCATTTAAAACTACACGCGTTTCTAGATAATTTATACACCTGGAGCACAACAATTATTCCATATACTTGGCTTGAAATTCCATTTGTGTTAACGTAGTAGAAGTAACTCTAAATCGTGTTTTTTTTGTATTTTGACTGACCAACTTCATATCTTTTTACGAATGCGATACCTTTTGTTACAAAGTTTTAGCTTATCTATTTGGGACAGAGACACAAAATAACATGATATTATAATAAATGATCATAATCAGAATAATGGACGACTGTAAAAAACGTTGTCCACCTTCTGTACTGCACTAAGGGTCAGTCTGTGACTTAAAGGAACCCCATCAGTAGAAATCCTTGATAACCATACAAGAAAATAAAGGAAACTTAGTTATAACAATGTGTTTTTCCGGAAGTTTAAATCACAGAATTAGGAACCGAAATCATAAAAATTCATCAGAACTAAAAAATAAAATAACTAAATAAAATGTACATGATTTATTATATATTTCGTTGACAGGTAAAGGTAAACAAGACCTCGATGTATGAATATTTGACTCGTACTCTGTAAGAAGTTAATAACATGGGATGGTTGTAGATGAGATGATGAGATGGCTTCAAATATTTCTCTTTAAAAATGCATTTCAGTGCCCCAAATCCATCCCTCAAAACAGACGGGAAAATCCCTTTGTTGATACTTTAGGTTTATGTGGCAAGCATTGCTTCTTCCAGAGAATATCAAATCCGTGATGACCAGGGCATAAAAACAAGGAAATATCCCGCACTGTGTCATTACCAGCAGTTTGACTGGTAAATTGACCCCCATAACTACATCAACACATAAATATCCCAGACTGTCTAGTCATCAGAAATAGGAACAGACTAGCATAATACTGGTCAATCTCTTTTCAACAATTTGAAATATTTCCCTACTGGTTTCAAATTATGCTGAATGATTCAGATAAGTGTAACTAAGTGTAACTTGATTAAAACAATACAATACAATCTGCAACTTTTCGTTTCTGGAAAACAAACTTCATGCTTACATGTCAACTTTCGAATTAGCCCTGTAAAAGTTGCATCAACTGCCCTGTTAAAGTTGCTTTTAACTTGAACATGTGTTTCTAACAGCTAGATTTGCTTTCGGTAGTAAGTGTAACTTTGAATATGGCTTGTAATTATGGTGTCCTGTCTGGTGTTATAGTCTGAGAAAACAGTATACATGTGGACCGGAGGTCTGTAGAACTGGTCCAGAAACTACCAGCCAATGTCTTATTCTACCAGGCATAGCTTGGCAAGCCAGAGTTCTCATTACTTTGTATTTTTTTGGTTATGTGAGGCATGATTATGCACAACCTTACTGAAATTCCTTATCTGTTGTCGATACATTTTCAAGTGTCTATAGAGTAACTTGTCTTAGCCAGATCCCATGTGAACACAACGGTAGTTAGAGGTATACTGAGGTCTGGTAGTTTACGTTAGGTAAATGAAATAGGTGATTTTATCGTACAAACATGGTATCAAAGTTACTAAGTACGTCGTAGCTGAGCCAAGATACGTCGTAGCTCGACTTGTAAACTAGAGCGTACCCAACATCAACTACGTCGTATATCGTAATGGCCTAAAGTACGCCCTGGCTGAAGTATATCGTAGTAAGATGGAGTAGGGTCTGGCTGAAGCACGTAGTAGTAAGCTGAACAGCGGTCTGGCTGAAGAGAGTCTGCATTGTGCATGGTGGGGGATTTGGTATCCTACCAACGCTAAATATTATATTAAGCTAATCGGCTCCTTGTTTAAAGTCCTGATCTGTGTTTTCTATATTATAAGCGATGTTATTTTAGTACAACGTAGGCAAATGTTTAAGAATGTACTTGGACAGCTGATCTGCTACAAGGAGAGTTTCAGCTTGTGTAACGGTAGTTCCAAGAGGTCCATTAACTTACATTTCTGTAGCCAGAATACTGTATACAAAAAAATCATACAGACTCTCTTATTTACGTCCTAGTGTTTCTAGACAATGGCAGATGCCTCGCGAGTTGCACATTATCCAGTAAGCGTGCCATGCATACTGTGTAGCTGTAATTGGGACAGACAGATGTGAAAAAACATAAGTCTTCCAGCTTAAAATACTTAAAAACATTTGTTAACTCGTGTCGTAGTGCTGAACCCAAAGAGGGCTTGACGAGATAACAGCATACATGCTGTACCGTCAATGCAATCTAACCCTTTGAGTAAGGTTTTTTTGTAAAACTACCAGCTAACTTAACTCAACACGTGCTTTACATGTTTCGTACTCAGCGGGTTAGAGTGCATCTCAGATGGACTCTCATATCATTACCCGATAAGTACATCTTATAATGAATCTGATTCGACACGCACAGGTTACGCTCAGACCCCATTGTTCGGGATTAGAGTGTGAGGTGTGTCACCTAGGGCATGGTACGATAATACAATTGAACACTACCTATGAGCTGCCTTACCCGTAACTTTATTCATGCAAAAAATTATATTTGGTATTGAACCCTTCTATTATTCTGACAAGCAAGATATATAGTTTTCTCATTAATCATGCAAATTATACACTGGTTTGCATAATCAAAGTCTTATTATGAACATCATTATTGAAGCTATCCACCTACTGAAAGAACCGTTCCGTGACCTCATACAATCATAGATGTTTGTTTACCGTTTCATAGGTCTACGGATAGAATGGTTTAACCTTCGTCAAGGCACCGTAGAAGAAAAGGTAATTGTTTCCCACATTCAAGCACTTGTAAGGTCCAATTTTTACCAGACGGAGAGGAGATGCATTGGGGCCCGCGCTAACTTTTATGCCAGGTAACATCCGAATTGGCTCGCCCTAGAATCATTAATCTTTATGCATTTTCCTAAACATTTACCTGGCAATATTTTCATATCAGTTATTTAATGATTTTGCGCGTTTCATTGGTAAAGGGCTTCTGACAGGTAATTTTGTAAAATTAATTAATTTGCTTTAAACAATATTCTTTTAAGTTGTTCATGCTAACGCTATTGGTCAACATCCAAGATGGCAGATGCGTAATCATGTTTTTTCAACGGCTTTATCAGTACTTTGATTTTCACAAAAAACGGCCACATGAAGGTTTCTAATCAATATGTATTGTATTTCTAGGCTATATCCTAAAAAAATAATTTTCAAAAATTAAAGATTGCCAAACTAAGATGGCGGATAGCTTATTAATGCACGGTTATTTTATGACGTCATCTGGACGTCGGTGTTGTTGTCATGGACAACATTATTCTATACAGATATTAGTATTCTAACATACACAAATTTTGTTAGAATTATCGCAAACGTTTGATTTTTAACCCTCAACAGTACACTTTTCCGGACTGATTAATCTGTCCACCTGGGGTCCGCACGGACCCCAAAACAGTTTTTTGCTAATTTTTAGAAATTATTAGTATGCTACCAGCTCAATTGTTTTGCTGAATAGATGTGTGAACCTCTGAGTCCACATTACGTACAAAAGTCATACATTTTTACCTTTACCATTTTTTTGGTGAAGAAAAGATGGAATCAAGAAATACCCGTTTTTTAAAGTTTTTGAGGTTCGTGGGACTGGGGGAGAGGGCTTATTGCCCCCCTCAGAACTCGGGAACGGTATATCGCATGACCACCAAATCTTCAGAAGATGGTGTACTAGTAAAAATTAATCAATACAACAATTTTGATGTCGTTATGACGTAGTATGACGTCATTATGACGTCATTTATATTATTTTAATGGCTAAAACCGTTATAAATAGGTTATTCTCTTGAAACTTAATGGTATACAACGCAACTTTAACAAAAAGTGTTTATGATAAAATGATAAGGTCTGCTAAAGCTTATGTTGCCCTTAGCAACACCAGTAACGTCATACAATGATGTCATACATATTTAATTATCCGCCATCTTGGATCTTGGTTTTGACCAATGACGTCAGCATAAATTATTAATAAAAATCACATTAAATTACATAAAATGTTATTAATGTTAGAAGGCATGTGTCACTTATCATAAAAGCCTGAAAATAAAGTAAAGTATAAGAAAAAAAGCAAAGTATAAGAACGCCAGTGTATCTATTACGATCGAGAGCCGGCTGGGGTCCGCGCGGACCCCAAAAGAAAATCAGATACAAATTTTTTTTAAAAATGGGGGAAACGGAATTTTCCGCACTGTGTTGAGGCACAACTTTGTGGGTGACAATTACCTGAAATTTCAGAAAAAAATCTTTAGAAACAAAAAACAACATTACAGAATATATAGTGCTGGGGTCCGTGCGGACCCCAGGTGTACTGTTTAGGGCTAAAGGAACAGCCTATGGTTCCACATATTACGCCATAATGAATAAGTTAATTGTTATGCTTAGGAGCAAATGTGATGCTTAGGAGCAAATGTCTGTCATGATCAAACAATGGTGCCAGGGATAAAAAAATCGCTTTCTTTCCGGTCCACAGCGATCGTTGCCATGGTAACGCCCTAAACAAGTTTTCGGGAACGTCAGAAACATGGAAAATGGCACAGTTTAGGACAAGATTACGAATAAATGCTAAAATATTACCAAGATTACCAATTCCAAAAACAGGACTTAAAACACCAACTTATACGCTTTTGTAAAGTAGCTTTGACGTTTGTAACAAGTCCGTTTTTAGGGCCAGGGCAACCCTAAAACAATAATGTTTTAGTCTTGTAGTCGTTATTTCTGCCTAACTTTGAAAAGCTGTCCGATGATGGTTATTTTTTGCCTCAATTTTTAAGTATAGATACATAATAATAAGTGCTATAAAATACATGTTGCAAACTTTGGGCACTTTTTTGGTTTTATATATATATACACACATATATATATATATATATATATATATATATATATATATATATATATATAGCAAAACGGCATTTTTATAACTTGATGTCAGAGGTAACCCTATGAGATATTTTTGAAACGGATCCTTGTGAATGTTGAGGTCTTGTGTTATTGCAGTGAACTCGTCCCTAAAAGTAGGCCATAGTTTGGACATGTGCGAAAATAATATTTTGGGCCATGTGCAAAGCTCTAGAATTGACACAGTATAATATCATTTAATTTCAATATTTTACGAAAAGTAGATACAAGCAAATATATCGTTAAATGTCATTCATTTATTACAATTGTTCTTCTTCTGCCTTTTAGTTAAACCTTTTTATTTATTTGGGGGCCAATTGGCCTGAAATGCAACATAAATGAAGATCAGGTAAATACCTGCCATTTTAATTTTCCTATTTTCTACTATATAGACTTTTGATAACTGTCGAGCATAGAGGAGTCTGCAGCATGCTATTGAATGGGTTATAAGATGCAATATTTGGGAAAACTGTAAAATAGTTGAAAATAAAAAAAAATAATAAGGAAATTATAATAAGAAAATTCCATTAAAATAAAATAAAATAATAATCTTAAAATACCTCAGAAATCGTGACCGGTATATCGTATGACCACCAGTTTTTTTAGAGAGTGGTTTGCTAGTAAAAAAAAATCAAACAATTTTCATGTTATTATGACGTATTTCGACGTCATCATGACGTCATTGATATGGTTTTATTGGCCAAAAGACAGATTATTCTCTAAAAGATCAATGGTACACAACATAACTTTAACAAAAAGTGTTTATGATAGAATATTAGTGTACTAAGACTGACGTTGGTCATAGCAACACTAGTGACGTCATAAAATGACGTCATGGATATCTAAGCCAGCCGCCATCTTGGATCATGACTCCTGAATTTGAAAAATTGTTTTTTTCAAGACAAAGCCTAAAATACATTGGAAATAGACTAAACACGTTCATATGAACCTTCTTTTGTAAAAAGAAATCGAAGTAGTGATGAAAATTTAAGGAAAATTACCTGTATATACCTAATTTGATGGAATGGGCCGCCATATTTGATTTTGACTAATTACGTCATCAAATTAGCATAAATTATACATCTTTTTCAACACAAATTACACAAATTAGATTAGATGTTATTAATATTAGAAAGCATGTGTAACTTGACATAAAACCCTAAGAAGTCTATTGTTGAAATAAAAATTAGTGAATTTCGCAAAAAATGCCTGTCAGAAACCTGTTGCTATGTCAACATAAAATATTATGGATTTTACACACTGATACGAAATTGTTGCCAACTATACTGTATGAAAATTCACCAAGTCTGGTGGTTCTAGCGCAAGCCGTTCAGACGTTATTCGACATCAAAGTTGGCGCGGGCACTTTTAGACCCCCCGATCTAGATAGGGTTAAGATGGCCATATACAGTCTTTTTTGGTCATATACATAAACTTGTGAACACTAGAAAAACAATAAACTCAACTAAACTCTATAACCTTAACTGGTTTTCAAATCATTCTACTTCAACTCTCACAGGTTTTATAAGAGCGCGTCCTTGTGTAGAAATAACAACTTTGTTATTTACTGGCTCTTTCGCCTCTGCGCCTATGGGTTCCCAGACTATGGCTTTCTTAAACAACACAACCTTTTATTAATAAACGTATCATATAGATTTTTCCACTCCTTTATCTATACTTTATGCATTTTTACAGCTGTCAAAAAGTACGTTGAATATATTGGTTCTAAGACTTCTAACCCTTTTTGGTCATATACATGAGCTTATGAACAATTGAAAAACAATAAAGTCAATTAAAAGTTTTCACATCATTTATCAATAGACGGCAGCAGGTAGTAACAATAATAAACTATTATTTCGCACATTATCCAACTGCGCCTCTTTCCAGTGTTTCAGACAGAATGTTGGAATACTAAAAACTGCCAAAAACAAAATTAAAGTAACAAAAGCGTCATTGTATAGTAGCATTGAACAGCACTGCGGGATGACCCTTGACCTATAATAGGGGACCGTCCATTCTTCAACAAGGCAAGGTCTGACACATGCATATTCTTCCGTGCAGACAGGGAAGCTTTCTTTGCGCGCAGGCGAGGAAGATGCTTTCGGAGCAGACGAGGAAGTTTTTTGGCACAGACGACGCTGCTCTTTGCATAGACGACGCAGGTATTTGCAGAGACGACGCAAGTCTTTGCACAGACGACGCAGGTATTTACGCTGACAACGCAGGTATTCGCGCAAATGACGCAGGTATTCGCGCAAATGACGCAGGTATTCGCGCAGACGACGCAAGTGTTCGCGCAGACGACGCATGTATTCACGCAGACGACGGAGGTGTGTACTTGTGGGTCACCGTACATTCCCTTCTCTTTTTCCTCCCTGCTGGCGAGTTCTTTCCAGTGGGTGTTAAGCCCTCTCTGCCAGCTACTCCAGTGTTGCTGGATGCCGATCCCTGAGATGTATCGCCAGATCGCGCGGGCAGGCTTGCACAAATTGTTCTTTAACGAACAAATTACGTAGGGACCTGTAACCCTTGGTGGCCTTGGAGAACTCGACCCAACGGTCTAGGAAGTTACTTACCTGTACCGGGAACTATCCTGGACTTTCCTCTTTTTCTGACTTTCCCCTTTTCTCAGTGAACTTTTGTCGCTTCAACCGTGACACTCATTGTCCTGTGCGTCATCATCTCAAAGTCGCGAATAGACTTCAAGCGTCCTCTTCGAGAGCACTCAAATTGGAGGCCCATACGTTCTCTCTCCGGCCGTTTGAGCTCAAAACCCCTGGAACTTCTGTAGAACGCGTCTACTCGTCATTGCTGTCAACGAAGGGCGGAAGCTTGGGGGCCTTCGCCCGAGCATGGTGCGTTTCCGCGCTTGCACCCCTCTCCGGCCCTAACAGCCTCATTTCGAGCTGGTGTCGCCTTCTTGCTTCCTTCCTTTGCCTTCCTTTCGCCCTTTCCTCTGCTTCCCAGTTCATTTTCTCCGCCTCTCCCTGCCGTCCCTTCTCTTTCTCTCTCTCTTTCCTGTACTTTCCGCTGCATCTCTCTGTCGTTCCCGCTCCCCATGCTCTGTTTCACGCTTCATCATCTCCGCCTCTCTCTTTCTCCGTTTTCCTATCTGTGGCTTGGACCTTCATCTTCTCGAGCTCAAGCTTTTGACAAAGTTCCCCATGGCAGGCTCATCTCAAAACTGGAGTATTATGGAATCCAAGGCCCCACGCTGAAGTGGTTAAAGGCTTTCCTGACAAACAGAGAGCAGACAGTAGTGGTGGAAGGAAAGGCCTCGGCCCCAGTTAGAGTAGCGTCTGGGGTTCCACAGGGAACCGTCCTGGGACCATTGCTCTTCCTCTTGTATATAAACGACCTACCAGATAAACTTGATTCAAATGTGAGATTATTTGCCGATGACTGTCTGCTATATGTAGAACTGTCTACACAGAATGACTCACAACTTCTGCAAAAAGATTTAAACACCCTCGAAGAATGGCAAAGTAAATGGCTAATGCAGTTTAACCCCGAAAAATGCTATATTATAACAAACAAACGAACCCCACATGTAACTAGCTACCGGTTTTGTGGTCAGGCCTTAGCAACAACAAAAACCCATCCGTACCTGGGCGTTACACTAACAAGCAGCTTGAAGTGGGGAGCGCATGTTAACAATATCACAACGAAGGCTAAACAGACATTGGGAGTGATCAAACGTAATCTGTGGGCATGCCCAACAAGAGTAAAAACCCTTGCATACACACCACTTGTAAGACCCAACCTAGAATATGCCGCGACAGTATGGGAGCCATATACAAAGAAAGACAAAGATAAAATAGAAAGGGTACAGAACCAAGCTGCAAGATTCTGCACGAACAACGACGAAAGGGGTGCCAGTGTCACAGAAATGAAAAAAACCTACAGTGGGCGTCACTGGATGACAGGCGAAAAATGTCCAGACTATGCATGATGTACAAAATGACTAATAAACTGGTGGATGTACCAACTACCAAGCACCTAATACCTGCTCAGAAGAGAACAAGAAATAGTCATGCCTTCAAGTACCAGAGCTATCAACCAAGGATTGAGGTGTTCAAAAACTCATTTTTTCCTAGAACAATCGTAGAGTGGAACTCGCTACCACCAAGTACAGTAGGGGCATCGTCAATAGATAGCTTAAAACAATGTCTAGAGTTAGACGTTCAAAGGTTAGGTGTAACAGGTCGTTCGGTGTAATGTAGCCAGCTGCCGCCGCGTCGCGTGCCTGCGAAGCTGGTGTGTTACGCCGAAGGGCGGTTATACCGGCTATATAAATACAGATACAGAATCTCTTTACCTCCAGCTTAGGCTTCTAACTTCTGTCTCTCGAACTCCGTTTTTCTCTCTCTCTTTTCGCCGCCTCTACTCTCTGCGCTGCCCTCTCCTTAGCTTTCATCTCTTTAAAGTACCTGCTGCACGAACGTTTTCAGAGCCTCTCCTTCCAATCTTTGACCCAGCTTCAGTCTATTACTCTATGTCTTACTT
Organism: Branchiostoma floridae x Branchiostoma japonicum; assembly: GCA_013266295.2. Classification (NCBI taxonomy): domain Eukaryota; kingdom Metazoa; phylum Chordata; class Leptocardii; order Amphioxiformes; family Branchiostomatidae; genus Branchiostoma; species Branchiostoma floridae x Branchiostoma japonicum. The sequence continues at coordinate 20,231,725 of CM023829.1, read as the reverse complement.
TTCTTTGAATTGACAGCTACCAACTTGTTTGGGCCCGAACCCGTTCCAGTTTACTGACTTTAAACGGCCCGTCTTCCCCTAGAGGTCTGCCTGGAATGCACCAGCCTGATCCCAGACAATGGATACTCACAGACTACATTGGGCACATGTGGTTTCTCCATGCACCGTGAGGGGAGTCAACAGTGCATGGAGATTAAAGTGAAAACACGTGTGTCCAAGCCCTCGTCTACAAAACTTTACTTGTTTGGGCAGACAAATACTTTAAAATTCATGTCAACGGCCTGCCCTACTCACGGTTGGCTCTTCTATGACTTTTTTTCTGTGGTAGTACAAAGTCAACGTTCAGAATGTCCTTCCTAGTCTGTTGTTCCTACATTTTACTACTGTCCAGCTCTTCCAGTGTCAGGTCTTCTCTCGCCAGGCTCGAAGCTTGGCAGGGTCTCCACGTACTGGCGGGTTTCCTGTGAATTGATCCCTCTTCTTCAGACACCAAGTGTCACAAGATGAGTCGGGTATACTGCAAGGAACCATATTTAGATAATGGTTTTCTTACTCTACGGAACATACCAGCAGGACCTCTTTCCTATATTCCCTCCCTCCAGTCTGACCTGCGCGTTACAGTCTTTGTCTTATCATGAATCCCATCACGCATGTGAGAATTTTAAACAACAACTGCCCTTCATAAAAGTAATTTTAACGGTTTAAATGCGTACCTTATGGAAAGCGTGCTATACTTGTTATCTAATCAATAAAATTTGTATTTTTGTTTATATAATACATTTTAATACTACTAATACTATATTTTAGCAATTACATAATTGCTAAATTCCATACGTGGAATTCAGTTGGATCCTTTTTAACATCCTGTTATCTATTGCTCTTTTACAGGTGCATTTTTTAGCGGAAAAGGGAGTTTTTACAACACTATCTAATTACAAAAACGTCAATATTGAAGGAAAAGAGACGAAACAGATGACAATAAGAACAAGCAGTCCGTCCCTTCTGAATCTTCAGCTACAGGAAATAGTGTACCAAAACACGGAATTCGACGCCAATATATTTGAAAAAGGTTTTTTTTTCTCCTAATCCGAGATGCATCCATAAAGCTTTCTTGCTTGAACTCTCGTACCTCTGGTTTGATGAGCGCTGACACTGGAAAGAGCGAGATGTCTTCAGACTGATTACTTTTTCTTTACACCGTCCTGTTGCCTTGCCCAGCCGTGGTGGTTAATTGCTGTTAATCTGCCTCCCCCTACACCATAACCAGCATAAGGACACCTTTGCTGTTTTTTTCCAATCCTACAAACTGCTGAGCTTCTGTATTTCCCTGTGAATCCTCCATCAGTGTTCAAACTGATTGCGGCGGAATAAAACTGCAGCCTACTTCAACTGTAGTTGCTTGTAGCATGTGATAATACCAGCGTCCCTTTCCTCCATACGTTTTCTCTTACCCTTCTATCAAGACTATCTTCCTCCCTTCTACAGACCACAAAACATCATTGGACCGCATATTTGACTGTACTAGTTACGGGAAATGCAATTTCCCAGAGGGCAACTCTCAATACCCACGATTTTCTTTTGGTAGTTTTTTTTTTTTTGCACTTAAGCTAAACTTGGCCTCTTTCCTCTCCTCTTATCAATGTGTTTGCTGGAGTTGACCTCGTCTGAGTTCTTCATTTGCATCCCTTCTTTCTTGCTCCAGAATCTCTTCTTATACTGTCAAAAACTCGTGACGACATCTATACCATTCCTGGGCAAGAGCTATATTGCAACAAGGGAGGATGCCAGCCATTGTGCCTCTTTATCTGTACAATCTGCAGGCTTGATGGTCTCTCAAATCCTATCTGCATAAGTAAGCTGGCTAGGAGAGGTTGTCTTGGATTGATATTAGGAGGAAAGTGCTTCTGAATGGTTCTGAATGGACCAGAATAAGTTTCTACTAGGCATATTCCATGTTTTCCAGGCACCGTGGGCTACTAACTCGACTACCCTTGCTCTAAGTCCTAGCCTTCTTCCTCCAGATGTTTCACCTCACTTTTGGCTCTCCTTTCTTCCTACGCATCTATAACCGATTTATAGTTCTTAACCGTATTCAGACGGGCTTTTGGGGGTTATGGGGTGAGGCCCACCCCTTGTAACTAAGCAACTACTTATCGTAGGACTACCAAATAGTGTACTTGAAAAATTAAATCATAACAACAACGTCGGTGTCATTGTGGCATCATTATGTCATTTGTGGTCTAAAACGGCCAAAAATTTGTTTTACCGGAAAACTCAAAGGAATACAAGCAAACTTAAACAAAAATGCATATACAAGCAATCCGCCATGTTGGATCGTTAATCCTTTTTTTCAAAATCCAGCCTAAAAACACAATGGTAATGAAGATGTTTATTTGATCTTTCATGTGAAAAACAAAGAGATTTGATGAAATTTAATTAAAAAACGTGGTTTCACGTAGAGGTAATGATATGATCCGCCATCTTGAATTTTGACCTATGACGCCATCAAATTAGCCTAAATTATGAATATTTAATGATAGAAAGTACATATAATGATATGATATGTTTTTGATGTTAAAAAGGATGTGTAATTTTTCACAAAATGGTGATTATTTAAATGTTCAAACCAAAATTACTCACATTTTCAAAATTTGATAATATCTCAATAATATGAAATTGTTGCCAGGCATATTTTAGAAAAAGTCGCCAAGTTAAATGGCTCTAGCGCAAGACATTCGAACGCTACCTGAGATAAAAACTGTTGCGGGCCTCAAAAGCCCACCCTTTGGTCTGAATAGGGTTAAAGGGTAGAATAAGTAAATTGTAGGTATAAATCTATACTGTTCTCCTTTCTTAACCCTAAAACCACCGTAGGTTTTTTGCGACAAATCTTACCGTATGGGGTCAAAATTGACCCCATAATGTTTTGCACGAATACGGTTTTTAGTGTGACTCTTTTTGCGATTTGTATGTATGTATAGTTTCATTAATCTATAAGGGATAGTTTGACATGATTAGGTGTCAATAACTTCTGCTCATTATCATAATTTAATTTAATTTCACTAGAGGTCCACAGGCAGCCCTGTTGATGACCTTTGACCCCAATTCCATAGGCAACTTAGTCAAGAGTCACAACTATTGAGTTTCCTGATTCAATATTGCGTTCATTCAAAGCATGAAGTCATGACAGCATAAAGCTCAAGCAAACATATCATCTGGAAGAATTTCAGGGACAACAAAATACGCTGATGTGTTAAAAAATGCATAACATTTTTCTGGGGTCAATTTTGACCCCACTGGACAACGCATAAACTTTCTAGGATAACTCAATAAACAATAAGCCAATCTCAGTAAAAATGTATGAGAACTTATAAGACATATGTACAAACAAACTCATAGGAGGAATTTCGTTTTCGATAAGAAATGTCAAAATGGCGCATATTTATATACGTCTGGGGTCAGTTTTGACCCCATACGGTGGTTTGAGGGTTAATATATAAGTTTCCAGTAATGCTCTGCGTGTTAACAAAAAATTTAGTATATGCAAATGATGGGCAACTGTACTCCGACGAACCTATAGCTTTGCTTGGCAATGGTCTGTTAACTATAGGTATCTTTGGATCATGTATATGAATATCCATTATTGCTTTATTGCTCAGCTCTAAAACTAAGGAACACATGTAATTGGTAAAAAAAATACCGTCACTTAAAATAGTGATTTCCTTATCTTATTGCTGTAAACATTATGTACAAAACATATTCATGATTGACCTACCATGTTTGTTTTTATTAAAGTTGCACATCATCGAAATCCATACTCTCCAAGCAGAGGTTCGAATTTTAGCTCATTTTTGGTGTGTTTTGGGCCTTTTTTTATCGGGCTTTTTTTTTGCACTGGTATCTTTCTTTTTACGCCAAACCAACCTCTGCCGGCACTCACCAGGGGTGGGGAAAACCTATTCAAGAAATGTGACAGTGCTCCTCCCCGGGAACCATCAAATTATCATTAGGGATAACCATTTAACTGTGCTGGATTATCACACATCCTACAAGTCAGAGCGGCATTCAATCGGCCGCACTTACCTCCCGCTGACTTTGCCTATTCATGCGTCCGGTAAAATGTCATCGACCTCTCATGACATAAGAACGCAACTTTCATTTGACATGGAAATGAAAGCAACAACATGCATACACACTACATATAGACACCTGTATGAATATTAATATCAATTTGAGATATATGTACATTGGCATTTATTTCTGAATTATTGTTAAATGCATTACAAACGGGATCATATAAGTTGTTTACGTTTTGATTCGATTAAAATGGTGCGTGTTTTTACGTTTATGAGGAGCCTGATCAGAACTAGCTAGTTTTTTTTCTGATCAGGCTCCTCATAAACCTTGTTCTGATAAACAGAGACTTCAAGATCTCTTAAATTGCAAAACAGGAGAGTATTTTGGGCAGTGTAGAGGCGTCCACCGCATTGGAAAGGGTGAAAACGACTCTCAAGAATTTATGAACAGCGGACACACGGCTATGGTGTTTATTTTCTACCATAACTCACAGAGGTATTTTGCTGCACGCTGTGCTCTTGTTTCCATGCCAACGTAAGTACACAAGTGAGCTAAATCGTACGAACACGGCACAAAACAAGTTTAAATGATGTTATGACCCTGCGCGGACAGTTCACCGACGCTTAGACCGGAAACTCGCGCCGCGAGGAGGGATTTATCTTGGCTACTGCGGGCGCACTTGAGGTGATAAGGTTTAAAGGGCATTGATGCTTCGACTACCGGCAGATGTTTCGTTGGCATAGAAAAAAGATACCAGTGCAAAAAAGAAAGCCCGAAAAAAGCCTAAGAACATGCCATAAATAAGCCCCAAAGCAAAACCTATTTTTGGAGAGTACGAAATCTATTTAACCATTATGCTAATAATTAAGGGTTAACATAGTTGATTTGATACTATGTATGAAATGCATTCGTCAGAATAATAACAAATATAGGTAAAAATCATTAATTTTGTAAAAAAAACATTAAAGATATCATATTGAAACCAGAATTTCCACAAATATTTGTAGCATTAAAAAATTGTCATATCAACTATTTATAAAGTTAAGTCGAGCGCAGGCCTAAATATTTCTTTTGTTTTTTCTACTTCTACTCCCAAGTTAAGTTTAAGTTGTATTTTTTTTACATTTTCCATAAAATTCCATATTATCTATAACTTTATGCTTTCATAATTTAATTTAATTTTGAAATAACGGCGTTTTAACAGGTAAAGATAAAAAATATCTGATGGATGTATGAAATAGTCTTTTTTTAAATTTCCAGTTGTTCTACGTTACTTGGAATTTAACATTACAATTCCAATACATATTCAACATCGGCAGGTTCCATGGCTGTATAGAAAAGGTACTACTTATTAATACAGAATATGCTAAAAACATGAAAGGCAGTTGTTGGACTAAATCTGATATCAGACCTTTAAACTAAACTGATTACAGATGGATCATGACTGGTCTAGATAAGGTGAAAGGTAAACATTGCTGGACCTCATCTTTGATGATCGTGTAAGAGGCGATGAAACCAATAAACAGATACCTGTTTATCTCCACGATACCATGGTGTAGTATATTACCGTACACCTTTAAAATAAACCCACTATTACAAAAATTTCTAATATGTAGGGACACTCCGACAGCAAGGACAATACATGTGTACGTTCAGCAGTTTAAAACTGTATAATGACCCTCATCTATCAAAACGGATCAGAGCCTTTTTAAAGAACAATTTAAACATTTGCAAAAATCGTATTGTTGTCTTCTGTTTCTATACGGATGTGTTTCTTTCCATCTAAAACACAAATATTACACCGAACTGCCTGTTAAACCCACTCTTTGCACATCACAAACTGCAGGCTGGAAGCGAATGTAACATTTATGTGATATTCCAGCGAACAACAGTTTAGCACATCTCGTTGTTTAAGTTTTTCAACAATGTTCTAAAAAGTTGAGTCTCCTAAGTTTGCAATTCTGGTGGTATTACTGATGTAACATAAGCAAATCTCCCTCAATACGGCGTTAGTAAAATTGACGAAAACCCGACAAATGGTAAAGTAGCGTTAACAGCTATCAACTTTTCATTTTTTTTTCATTAGGAACTGTCAAAGAAAGGGTCACTGTGATTGTGAAAACGTTTCTTCGATACCATAAGGCGAGGTCTGCGATTGACTCCATTAAGAGATCGTATCCAGGGACAAGAATTATCATCGCAGACGACACTCCGCACAATAACTTTACAAACCTGCAAGATATCAACGTTGATCACTTCAGAATGCCCGACTTGACCGTAAGTAAATCGTTCATACTTTGCGATGTAAAACCCATACAAACTTGTAAAATTGGTGTTAAATTTATTCAATTTATGTTTTGTCTTCCGGTACTCTTTTCAGAGAATATTGTTTTATAGTAATATAAAATGCAACTTTTTTTATGAACTAGATTTATTGTCTAAATATATATTTAACGTTTTCCTCCACTTGGACCACAAATATTTAAATAAATACGAACAGACACTTAGATATTGGAGAAAATAAAAACCAACGTTTTCCTATTCTGAGATAGCTTCGAAATTTAAAAGAAAATGGGCCGTGGTCGGGCAACATCAAAACAATATAGTTTTTACACGTTCGTCCAAATTTAAAGTGCAACTAGAAAGGCAGACATTTGCTCAGGAGTTTATGTAGCATCTGGCTTCACCACATCCCCCGTACCAAAATTAACCTGTCCTCCTCCCGTGCACACAGCCCTGTCCAATACTTAAAGAGGAAGATTGTACTATAAAATCACTCAATAAATTCGGCTAACGTAAACTAATCAAAACGTATTCAGCTATGTATATATGAGGAAAATATTTTCAAGTTTCGAATACAGAAAACTTGAACACTGTTGAGAAAGTTGAAATTTGAACACAAGGTTGGTTTTCCAGAAACTGAAAGTTGTTGATAGTATTTTCTTGATTATCTGACTTTGTTACAGTTCTTATCTGGCTCATTCTGCGTGGTTTGGCTATGTTACTGTATAAACCAGTAGAAAAAAAAATTGAATCTTTTCAAAATTGATCGACCAGTATTATGCTAATCAGTCCCTGCTTTTGTTTCTGATAGTAGACAGTCTGGGATGTTTATGAGTTTATGTAGTTATGGGGGTCAATTCACTATTCAAGCTGCCATGAAAAGCCACAGTGGGGAGTACTTGTTTAGGGCTGGACCCAGGGTCCACTTTTTGGATTTTTAATCTAAAAGAAAATGCCTCCCCTAAACCTTCAAACCACCGTATGGGGTCAAAACTGACCCCAGGCGTATATAAATATGTGCCATTTCGACATTTCTTGTCGAAAACGAAATTCCTCCTATGAGTTTGTTGGTATATATGTCTTAAAACTTTTCATATGTTTTACTGAAATTGGTTCATTGTTTATTGAGTAAACCTAGAAAGTTTATGCATGGTCCAGTGGGGGGGGGGGTCAAAACTAACCCCAGCATTTTCAACACATGTGAGTCTTTTGTTGTCCTCGATATTTCTTTCAGGTAATATGTTTGCTTGAATTTTCTGCTGCCCTTTGAATGACCTCAACATTTGAACCAGGAAACTCAAAGATTGTGACCGTAGACAACGTTTCCGATGGACTTAGGGTCAAAGGTCATCCACATGACTGCTTGTTGGGATCTTGTGTATGGTGTATGAATTATAATAATTTCAAATTATATTAATTAGCAGAAATTATTCACACGTAATCATGACAAAATGTCCATCATAGATCAATGAAACTATACATACATAAAAGTCAGGAAAAAAAGAGTCACAAAAACTGTATTCGTGCAAAACACTATGGGGTCAGTAAGATTCGTCGCAAAACAAAAAATTAAGGTGGTTTAAGGGTTCAGAATGAGTTCTAGTGACCCCAAATTATGTTATGGTCCAGTTGAAAAGACTGAAAAACAATCTTTACCACACCCCGGGATCGAACCCGTGAACTTCCTCGACACACTGAGTCTGACTCTTGTCCGTTTATCGTGCTAAGCCACTATACTAACTAGTTACGAATACATAGGCTATTTATATACATAAGGTAACTTAATGTACATTTTAGCCTTAAGTAAAGTTTAAAAGTCGCAGGTACCACAATGTTTTAGGAGATTTCTGTGGGCATGTGTTCCCGAAATCGCCATACGGTGCTTTCAGGATTAGTATAATTTTTGTACTTTTGACAGGATCTACGCCACCCTGTATCTGCTTTGTATGTCAGCGTGAGAACAAAATATACTATTTATCTGATATCCAAAATTGAATTTAAAAAGAATTTCTAGTTACATGTGTGCCCATGCACGTATATGATTGCATGATTACAGCTACGTAAAAACTGCACCAGACATTATGCCAAACTTTTACAGAGGACATCCATAATTAAGGGGAACAATGTCAACAAAAGGTCAATGACCTTACCTACCACACTGCTACATGTATCTGCAGCTATATAAATTTGGTTAAAGATTTTAAAATTTGCTTTATAAATAGCAAGGTATAAAAGTAAAGGTTATGTGACATGTTTTCGCCGATTTACAACCCAAAACACCCCTTTTTCCTGACCAATACTTGTAAAGAAAAAGGTACTTGTTCCTATAGCCAATCAGCAACCGCATCTGCAAAAAGGGCTGCCTGCATGCCACGGTGATCTGGTTGCTAGGCTAGAATGCCCGTTGCTATGTGAATAGGCATCTCCCACTAAGTGTCTGGCAGGCATGCCTGCATAACACCCTGTGGTGGGCCCAAATAGTTTTCAAGATAACATACGACCTGACAATTATACAGAAAAACAAAAAAAATAGGAGCCTATAAAATAAATGTATCGGTTATGAAACTAGGTTAGAATAAAAAAGTGACAAGCTAACGCGAAGCCCCACTGTAGTAAAATGCGGCACATGTGCAAAGGTCATTTTTGGTCGTTGACCTTTTATCCGCAAAACTCAAATTTTTCTATTTACGTGTAAAACGAGGCCTAAAGGTATCATCTAAAGTTCTGTCTTTCAGAAATTCAGCTACGTGCTCAGATTTTGGCTGTCTAGGAGATTTAAACATATTTTTCACAATTTTTGGTACATTTTCTCCCATATTCCCTTTCGGCGAGAACGTAGGAACAAAGTCAAAATACAAAATGGCGGCGGAACAGTAACGTTTCCGGTGGTCTTGTTTTTGTCAAATTCTGTTTTGCTAAACTCTAGATATTGCTAAAAATATGAAATGTACACTTAATTTAAACGTTTCCGCGTGGTAATCTTAAAATGTTTTCGACTTATAATGAGACTGTCGGCCAAGAACACATGGCCTATATAGCGCCCTTTTGTTCAAAAATACAAACGTATTCAAATTCGTTGCGCAAGCGGCCATTGTATTCGCTGAGCGTCCCAAGTGTGATAATTTCTCGCAAATTTCAAACTGCGAACGAGCTAGAGACTTTTCCCTGTTTTTGTTCAGTTCAGTTTAACTTCTCGAGAGAAAGACGCGGGTTGGGCTTTACGCAAGCATCATGAGACACCGGATCGCGATTAACGCTGGGTGTTTCATAGCGTACGAACCACTGGACAAAAATAATTTTTAGCGTGCCAGCCGGTCGCCTAGCATGCCCATGCCGCTTGCCACAAAAATTCCCGAGGAATCATACGATTGAAACGCGGGCATATCGTTCGTATCCACAAATATTTTGATCGATAGCATAATCACTTGGACCTGAAATGTTACGCCATTCTCTGTATCGGGAGTTTTGTTTATTGTTTTGATCGGTAAAAACTACGTAAAACCCACACTGACCTCGGTGCACTTCCGTGTTAATTGAACGCCCAAATTACGCCAAATACAACATAAATCCACAAAGGAATTCGTATTTTTACAAAAGATTATTTGAATTATGCATTTCTTCACTAGAATGTTATGTAGTCGTGGAAAACAGCGCTTTTAGCGCATACTTTCAAACAAAGAAAAATTTTGTACACGCGCGTCCCCGCGCTTTGTGTTACCGCCGTGCGCCGGCAGCAGCCAATCAGAAACGCGTAATGCAAATACGTTATACAAGATTTGCATACAGCCGGCGGCCGCGCTCTGTGCATGAAACCGATTTCTGTTTCAATGTAAGGCCGTCTTTCTGGAGATAAATGCCGCGACACGAACTTTTTATAGTTTTGAAAATGCGTTTCACTAGTTCATCTTCGAATGGCTCGGTAGAAATTAAGCGGTTCGATGCCTGGTCCTTCGATACGAAACAAATCCTCGCACAAGGTTTTCAGCGCGAGCCAACTAATTGTGGTTAATTTTTTTTTTAAACTGCAAATACCGAAGTGTTAGCCTCAAAGAAAGGTGAGGTTTTGCTGAAAATGGCTGGTGATTTGGTGCTACAAAAGAAAAAAAAAAACATTGTGATTTTGGGTGCGGCGCGATGATATCCAGGGGACGTGAGTGGTGCGGCGGCGGGCGAAAGCCTGAAAGGGGTGCGCACTTTATTTAGTTTTTTTTTTTCTGTTGACTATCTCAGCTGGCATGAAGGGACTTGCCATGCAGCCCAAATCGGGAGTACGCACTTTATTTGGAGTGGATCCTTTATTAGAAGAAATACGGGTACTAGTATGTATTGTTAAAATGTGTGAAGTTGAGAACAATTGAGGATCAGGACAAGTACAGATATGAATAGGGAAAAATCGCAGGGGGCAAACAGCAAGGTAAACATTCCTAGAGCCGGCCGACAAAAGTGTCAACCAATCACGGACAGTTGCCAACGGTGACAAGTGTGACTGACATCTTATTCTCATCAATATTAATAAGCTACGAGTGGGGATTTTCTAGGCTGTTTTAAACCACCGTGTGCCCATATTTGGGCGTGGAGCTCATCTCTCATGCCGAAACATGCAGTTCCAATATACTATGTCCAAGCAGTTAAACTAATTAGCCCACCAGCCAATCACCGGCCACCCTTTTGTTGGCTGGTGCTCAGCATTCCATAGTGGTGACTCACACCTCACTTTCTAGAGCTTTGGACCTGAAAACAGCCCAAAAGTCCCAAATTTTACTATTTTAACCCTATCTAGACCGGGGGGGGGGCTAAAAGTGCCCGGGCCAACTTTGACGTCGGATAACGTCTGAACGGCTTGCGCTAGAACCACCAAACTTGGTGACTTTTCCTAAAATATAGTTAGTAACAATTTCGTATCATTGTAATAGGTTCATGATTTTCTGTGTTGCCATGGCAACGGGTTTCTGACAGGCATTTTTTGTGAAATTTAGTAATTTTCGTTTCAACAGTAGACTTTTCAGGGTTTTATGTCAAGTTACACATGCTTTCTAATATTAATAACATTTAATGTAATTGTATGCAATTTCTATCAATAAAATTGCATAGATTATGCAAATTTGATGACGTCATTGGTCAAAATCCAATATGGCGGACCATATCATTGCATTGGGTATATACGGGTAATTTTCCTTTAAATTTCATCACTACTTCGATTTCTTTTTACAAAAAAGGTTTATATGAACGTCTTTAGTCTATTTCCAATGTATTTTTAGACTCTATCTTGGAAAAAAAACTATTTTTCAAAATTCAAGATTCAAGATGGCGGATAGCTTAAATATGTATGACGTCATTTTATGACGTCACCCGGGTTGCTATGGGCGACATAAGTCTTAGTACACCCTAATATTCTATCACAAACACTCTTTGTTAAAGTTATGTTGTGTACCATTGCATTTTAAGGGAATAACTTATCTAGACGGTTTTGGCCAATAAAATCACATTAATGACTTCATATTGACGTCAAATTACGTCATAACGACATGAAAATTGTTTTTATTATTTATTTTTAGTAGCACACCATCCTCTGAAAATTTGGTGATCATACGATATAACGTTCTTGAGTTCTGAGGGGGGGGCGAATGAGCCCCCCCCCCCTGCATTACGTATGCCAAAAAAGCCCGGTGTAGATAGGGTTAAAGGGGTGTATGCCAAAAATTATAATGGGTGTTGTTGCTATGTTGGTAGATATATAAAGCATACCCATACCAAATTCTAGATCATTTGGGTGTGATACCAGGTCTCAAATGTACCGGGTCACAAATGTACAGATTTTGTCCGAAAATAGCACACACAAAAAATACAAAAATAAAACAATTCTTAAAGCTTGTTAAAAAAGAGTATAAAAAAAATGTCCTGTGTATTGGCCCACTCTACCTTCATACCAAATTTCAGGTCATTTGGCTGAAAAGTGACAGAGTTGATTCCATTTAAAGAAATGACAGAAGGAGAAAGAGAAACATGAGTAAAGCAATATGACTTCAGCACATAGTGCTGAAGCCATAAAAACGGTGCTTCAAATCTTAACGATAGATACAAACTATAAAGGCAAATGCAGAATGTTCATCTTCACATGGTCTCGTCTACCATTCCTACTGTTCTTTTGTAAGGATGGGTAGGAGAATATTCTGCATTTCTATATAGTGAGGACTTTCAGAAAAAATACAACTAGGAGTAATGTTGGAGTCACTGAGGATTTAATTTCTAAGTCTAAGTCTATATTTACTGTGATGTTTGAAAGTCCGTAGCCCTAAGACCTTACAATGAAGTTAGAAATGTCCATGTCCACTCAAAATCTTACCACCGTATCGTACATACATGAAATAAATTAAGCCAAAAAAAAATTAAAGCATTAGTCAAGTGCACTTTGAATCTTCTTGACAGCTTAAATTTACAAAAAAAAAATGAAACGCTAAGCACACATCAATGGGGGGTAATGTATGCATATTTGAGACGGGTGAAACTATTCTTGGTGGACGATACCATTTCATGTGTTATAACATAGAGGGGTTATGGGTATTATCGATTAATGGTATTGTGTGGATTATTGGTATTGCAGATTATTGATTTATAAGAATCAACGATTTATGATCGTTTTAATGATCATTATAATCATCATTAACGCGCAATCGATAGGGCGATGTATGCATTAGGATTATTGGTATTATGGATTTTTCGGTTTATAAGTATCGAGGCTTTATATATATTACGTTTGTGAGTCACTTACTGTCATATGACGATATTGTGAGTCACTCGCTCTGAATATAACGATATTGTGAGTCACTCGCTGTGCATATGAAGATATTGCGTGTCAGTCGCTGTGCACATAACGATATTGCGACTCACTTACTTTGCATATGACGATATTGTGAGTCACTGATCACATATGCGGCGAGTCACTCGTTGTGTACATAACGATATTATGAGTCACTCATTATGCATATAACGATATTGTCAGCCATTCACTGTGTATATATTGTGAATCGCTCATTACATATACAACAATTTCGCGGGAGTAAATGATCACTCCGGAGTAAGTTTATTTGTGGTAAGTAACCTATATTTGCCGTGTGTGTACATGTACGTATTATATGTGCATATGTTTTAACGCAAGACCACAAAAGACACCAGACACTGTTTCGTAACATTTTACGTATCACTCATCGATATGAATGTACCAAGGAGCTCACAAGTCAACGAACACCGGACTTTCCTATACGTTATATCAAAAATGATATCAATATCACATGTCATTTATTTATTTATTTATTTATCAAAATTCATCACAACAGTGAAAGGGACGGGGGAACAGGTGTAACACCTTTACCAGCCCTCGTCCCGATACAGCATACAAATGCAATAGACTCAAGTATAAAATAATGAGTGAACAATATGAGAATTACATATACATATACATAATGAAGAAGAAAAAAAAAAAGACGGCATAAATTAACAGGCTTAATATAAACAGACTACCGAACCCTCAAAGCCTGACAAGACGCGCACTTGCACGCTGTGGACCATGTGCAGAGGTTGTCAGGTTCAAAGTGTTGTTCAAATCTCTCAACAGCAGATTTCACAAGACAACGCTTAAAAGACAATAAGTCAGACTGATTAGACGTCGAAGCCCCTTTGTTACGAACTGCAACGTCAAGCTTATTCCATTCGGTTACCAAGCGTGGTATGTATGACGTGGCAAATGTCATTACGGCAAGTTGTAGAGGTCCTATCAGCAGGAGGACGACGTTGTATTATTTCAGAACGAGGTAGCCATATCAATGTCTGCTCTGGACCCAGTTCTTACTGTATTCGATTTCATAACCGTAACGAGGCAAGGCAGCAAACTCTACAAGATAAACTTTTTGCCGGCGCGTTTTGTCTCTTTGATCACGCGCTGAGGGACATCGCCTGGTTCGTGAGTGAGTGGAATGGACCAGTCTCGACAGAACCTTAAAACCGCCGGAAAATATGTTAAAACTACGGCAATGAGCGCTATTCAAACTTAAATCCCTTTTATTTTCTGAAAGTAACATTTCAATTCAATTAGCCAAAAGCCTTTTCAACAAATTTGTAAAGCCGATTTTTCGATATGAATCTGAATTAACGTATTAGATGAAACATCTAAAACAGTAAAGCTAAATGTTTGACGCGTATTCCAGAATCTACACAAAAAAAGGACAAGGACATGGTTCTATCTCGTGAAAATGTAATGAACATAAAAGCTTTCAAATAGAATTAATGTTTATAAGAAAAATGCTACCTTAAACGTTACATGTCTTCAGGCTCAACACTACTACTGCTACTCCACAAAATACACCAAGGCACAAAGAAAAAGACTGCCTCTCACCAAATCGTTTCTATTTAGTCACAGCGGTAACAAAATATACAAAACCCAGGTGCGACCAAGGGCTGGGTAGAACGAGCGGTAGTTAACATGTTTTAAACAGTCTCCTTACAAAGAAAATGCGTTGATATGATACGGTTTTGTCTTCAAATCTATTTAGGAATCACTCATTTTGACTGCAATCTATAATGAATTTTAACGGGAAATCAATGGAATTTGTTACGCACATGATGCGGTAGTTCTGGAATTCTCTTTTTCTCTTTGGCAACTGTGTGCATATGGGAAGCATCGCAATTTCCCTACTGATATACCCCGCCTTCTTGGCGCCGCTCCTGATTGTGATTGTTAATTGCATTGTCGCGTAGCGAGCAAGTTCAGTCCAGGCGCAACATCAAAGGGCTTCCGCCGTGGGAGCTGCTGCATTAGCATATCACGCCTCTACAAAGCGGCACCACCTGTTGCTGGTCGTGTCACGAGCACTCAAAAGTGCACCCAAGACGCCCTACTTCGGTAAGCTTATGATGTTTTATATGATACCCAATAAAATACGATTCCGTCTTCAGGATATACATATACAACAGTAGATAAAACAAACAACAATGGTACAATTCTATTAGTAACGATGCAAAATTCACATTAAATGAAAATGATCGACAAAAACAATATCTCTCGAGTATACGCCATCTAGATATCCGCAAAGCGATCAGAAAATTAATAATTAGTCGCCATAAACTAAACAAAGAAATTGGTCGATTAACTAAAATAGAAAAAGAACACAGGTTTTGTCCATTCTGTCTCAATGTGATTAAATATAAGCGCCATGGAGTGTTCACTATACGATGATACGCACCTATTGCTGTACCCTTTATTGTCCGATTGTTTAACTAATTTTAAGACATTAGATCCTATAAATAGAATTCAAAAGCACGTCGGCAGAACGTACTGCGCCTGCGCGAAACCCGTTATGTATTGTGCATGGCACTTCGGCAGAATGTCTCATATAAGGTCGAACTCGCGTATATAAGGCTGCCATCCCGTCTGTATTTTTCAAATGTTGTGTAGAAAAAGATATGGTCTGCAACAGGCAAAATTCTGATGCAACATTGACCAAAAATCCAGCGAAATTCCAGGTTTTGCGCAGGCGCAGTACGTTATGCCGACGTGCTGAATTCAAATACAGTTCGTTTTAAGAGGAAACAATCCATACAGTGTGCAAATAGGGAAATACATTAAAGAATGTTTAAATCTGTCTGGCATAACGTCTGTATGCCTGTTTTCAATTTTAAACCTCCTTGGTCTGGACTAATGGTGACCCCAAGCAAGGTGAATACTGAACTTGACTTGACCCAATAATTCTCTACAGCTAAGAGAGCTAAAACTTTAAAAAAAATGTGCATTATTGCATTGACGTTGAACGCATTACACTACCGTAGAGATTTAAGGTTAGTCTTGGATTCTGGAACAGAGGAATTCATGGTGCCAGCGCTAGCTTATTTCGTCTCCAAGAGGCCGTATAAAAGCCAGAATTTGGTTAAAAGAAAAATTATTGGCCAGTATAGTGAGTCCACGATACTAGACTTGTGCGAGTCGTATAGATATAGAGACCGCCGCCGAATGTCTGTTATGCCGCTCAACTTTGGGGTCGCGTTTTTGGGTGCAAAGAACTCTCACATCGTCATCGGGCCAAAGAAAGATTTTTGTTGTTGTTGTTGTTGTTGATTGGTACATCCACTAAGTTTCAGTGAGGGCAAAACGTTTTCAATCATTGCGGAAGGAAGCGGGAGCCGCCACAAAACATAACAGAGTTAGTGGACAGGAGTCCAGCCTGGTTTCTGATAAACAGTCGATACACGTGTAAAGCAGAGTACGTTGATGATTATCTGTGACCGGTTTTTCACTGTCCTTGCTGTTTGCATGACAGATGATGTATGCAGCTTGAAAAAACCCTTGGAAAAACAACGAATTAAGAAAAATAACTCGGACACTCACGGAGGAGGGCGTACCTTGTAACGGCTTTGTGATATGTTAAAACATACGCATGTAAACACAGACAATGAACAATAATCATAGGTTTATAAACAACTTTAATCAACTTAAAAGTGCCTTATATATCACAAATTCAGTCTCACCAAGTCACCATAACCTCCTTGGTCTCACTGGTAAAACAAGGGGCCTCTATCAAGCAGACAGTAACTTATTTTGCTGCGTTTCTTTCCCGCGCTGATTTCAAACAATGAGATTTTAATCTGATTGTTTTTTAAGGAGCTTTAAATTATATTACCTCCATGGTTTTATTGTGTTCTGGAACAAAAAGAACAAGAAATTGAAAAAACAACAACACAGGAACCGTCCCTGACCGCGCACAGTTCTGGACATATAAAGGCCTTGTCCCATTCCATGCTTTGGGGGCGGGCTTAGTGTTTTGAGTGAGGAACCTTCTCGTGTTGTTGTTTAGATGTTTTATACCGCCATTTTTGTTTTTCGCCGGGACAAGGATAAGAAAGAATCGGTGTAATTCTTGCTTTGTAAAGTACATTTCACATTTCACGCTGGTCTAAGATGATTTAGACTTACATTTAGTGTCAAAAACAGAATGCCTTGTATCATTCTGCAACAAAAATGAAAATGTCTTATTACATTCCTTACCCGGGCACGTGCCCGGGCACGGTATAGGACAAGGCCATCGCGTGTCCAGAACTGTGCTTAGTCCCCAGGCACGGTTTGGGACACGCGCCGAGTGCCTCAAACCGTGCCCGGGCATGTTTTGGGACAAGGTCATCGCATGTCCAGAACTGTTCGCGACCTGAGACACGGTTCTGGACAAACACTTTGTTTATCTAGAAGTTAATTTGCTCTAGTCTGTCGTGGATAGGCGTCAGGACTATCCAGAGCCGTGCTTGGGCTTGGTGGAAAAGCACAGTGTTGTTTCCGATTTTAGGACTGTGCTCGGGTCAATCTAATTTCTCTACTTTCTCTCGGGTATACTACGTGTGTTGTATCAAGAACTGTATTAGCAAATTGCAATTTAATATCTAACCGTCTCCATGTCTCCATATATGAAAACTTGGACGTAAATAATTATGCTACGATTCTGCCAATCACTATGATTGGCAGCACTTCCGGGCACGGTTCTGGACAGTCAGGCTGTGTCCCGTGCCCGCTCAGGCATAGAACGGGACAGGCACAGTTTGGGACACAACAGCCAGTCAACGCAAGTAATTACCCTGTGTATGCTTTTAAACTTTGCGCTCCCCTATCTCGCCCACCGCGATGGCAATGATTAATAATGCTTTGCTCTGACGTCACCGCTCCGAACCCGCTTATTTGCATATTAGCAGTTCCACTGGGAGATCACTGGATATATTTCTTCTCTAGTGTTTCTCCTCCTTCTCCTTGTGTCATTTCGTTTAATGAATTTGGTTTCTAAATGTTTTGGGTCAAATTTGTTATCAGGGTATAGTGGACTTTTTTTCTTGATACACTTGGTAACATGCCCAAGGTACGTCATTCACCGCTGTATTATATTTATTCATATCATGAAAGCTAGAGTAAAATATGCAGCATTTGTTCCCGAGGAAATGTCGGCCTTTATAGTTTTTTAATGAACTTCCAAAAAAATTCCGATAAACAGAGATAATACTTGGCGTTTTTTTGTGCCAAATGTTGACATATAGCTATGTGCTGTCTATTGAATGCATGACGGCATTTTTGTGATTAACAGTATAATTCAGAAACCCAAAGGGCTTTTGCAAAACTGTAACATTTTAGTACCTAAAAAAACTGTCATTATTTACCAAGTTCCACAACGGTTGCATTAATGCTGCTCATAATTGCCTTCCATGCAAACGATTCCGTTCCGTTTATTGGAGTGGCATTTTGTCTTAAAACGTGATCTTGTCCATGTTAAGGGTTACTTTGCGGGAAGGAATCTAGGTCTGTCTCAAGTGTGGACTGAGTACTTTCTCTACATGGATGACGACCATTACTTTACAAATGAAACAAAGCTGGATGTCCTTGTGTCACTACTGGACAATACAAATTTTCACTTGGTATGTGTGCTTTCTATCTGACTTGTTTCGCCTTTAGCAGTAGTTTCGCAATTGTCTAATTCAGTCCTAATAGCATTCCATCATACTCACAACTAACGGTTGACCACTGATCTAATGTTTTGTCTTACTTTGTCTTGTTTTGTCAGCAGGGCAAGCCCTTTGTAATAGCCGCAGACTAGTTGCGCTGCCCTGGCTGTGTGTGGTAAACACCTAAAGCAATAAAAAAAATCTAAAAATTACTTACAATGCCAATGGTTGTTTCACAAAAGGTAAGCGGAACAGTAGAAGGAAAGAAGAGACATGTAAACACTCTACGTGTTGTTGGAAATGATACTTACTCTTGCCACATAAAGGAGCACCAGCATTATCACGAGATAAAAGGTTTTCCAGGTGTGTAACATCTCTTTGATTTTCATGAAATTCTAGATAAAAGATAAATTGTCATTGCATGATGGAATCAAGCAAACTTCAGAAGATATAGGTCATCAAAGGGTAATACATTACTATAGCTTTATAAAAATTGCCACGTGTGTGAATCGAGCGACTCTATTGGTTCCGGTGTTTATGGGATTTAAGCATTACAGTGTATATGGGATTAAATCACCTCTGGTAAAGTTTTGGCGTCATAACCAATATAAAATTGAGACTTTCAATTGGTCAACGTCATCTGGATGATAATTAGGTTTGATATCAACATCGACATACGAAAGAAACTGTATACCGCCTTTGTAAGAAGCAATTTAGACCACTGTTCTCCTCTGTGGTCAGCACGTCGGCAGAACGTACTGCGCCTGCGCGAAACCTGTAATGTATTATGCATAGCACTTCGGCAGAACGTCTCATATAAGGTCGAATTCGCGTATATAAGGTAGACATCCCGTCTGTAGTTTTCAAATGTTGTGTAGAAAAAAAATATGGTCTGCAACAGGCAAAATTCTGATGCAACGTTGACCAAAAATCCAGCAAAAATCCAGGTTTTGCGCAGGCGCAGTACGTTCTGCCGACGTGCTTCTGTGGTCCCCTCAGTCTAAGAAACTCATATCCCTTGTAGAAGGTATGCAGCGGGCGACATAATTCATTGTAGGAGTCCAAGCCATCAATATAACCTACAAGGGCAAACGTCATGTAGCAAAATTAGCTGTATTACCCCTCATGCTTAGGCCCGAGGTTTACGAAATAATGTTTTTTTGTTGTTGTTGCTGGTATTGTTGCTTGTTTTCAAAACAAAAACAATTGTTCAAAAGCATGTCTAATTACAATCAAGACCTTAAAAAAAACCTTACATTGCTGATTTTTACTCAGTTAGAGCTCGGACATCATTTTTGTTAGCTCTTCCTACATCCCACGGCTTGTCTGGAACAAGTTGGGGCCTGGTATTCTGGGGTTCAAGCCACTCAAGTGTCCGATATTTTAGCATTTAAGCAGTCACTTGAAAGAGTCAGGTTTATCATATTCAATGTACGCTATAGGTCAGAATTCCCTTGCATATGATTAACAGTTTACGGGTGCACCTACTAAACTTCCCTATGTCCTTACTAGTGAAGTTTTGTTTTTTAAGCTACCACCAATACATTTTTTTGCATGTAATCTATTGTGCTGTATATTGCAGTGTTTGGGATGGCAACGTGTATAGCTGTCAATACACCTGCCTTCACCTTCCTCCCACTTGTATACTTGTGGAGGAGTCTAATGAACTGTCTTTCTTTAAGGTTGTTTTGCTGCAGACAGCGTTCCGAATTTCTTTCTTGCTTCCACCAATGAAGTAAAATCTATTGGATTTGATCCACATCCTGCCCTTTCCCGTGTTGGGCATTACGGTATGGGTCTTTATCTTTCTATTCCGTGATTATCTAAATGAGTGATGCCAACTTTTAATAGGGACATAGGTTCCATATGGTATTACATTTTAAAGCATTATTTTAACATAAGTTTAATAAAACGTTTAAAACGAGATTGATTTTATTGCAATGGTTTAAAAGTATTTAATGGAATATTTGCATTTTATCATTGTATAAAAGACTTCAAAGAAAAATGTCTGTTGCAATTTATATTTCTTTGGCAAGGATAGTAACTTTTTTGTGTGTTTCTTAAAGCGTTTTTTCTCTCTGCACTTGGGAGGATTCGGATTGCATTCTGTACTACTGTGGAATTCGGACACAACAAGACAATATCAGAAGTTGACGTATTATATAGAAAGTTTCGTTATGTTGATCCAAATTATTATAGGATGAGAGGACTACACGAGATATTTAAATATAATTTTGCTTGTTAGGCATCAATGTTATCAATATAATTCTATGCTTATGTGAGCACATAAATAAATCATGTTCTCCTGTGTACGGTTTTATATGCATAGTGTATACTGAATGTATACTGTCGTGAAAACTTACATAAATTCTTCCTAATGTTTACTTTTCTGTTATGTTTTAGCGTTGTTGTCCATCATTATAAGTTCATTTTAACAGTTTAACGGTTGTATTTATTAAATCAGCCTCGCAGCATGTACACCAAGCTGTATAATACTTATTTGTACAATCATTATATAGCAAAGGAACTGAAAATAGCAAATAAAAATTAACATTACATACATGACAAAGGACCACACAAATAAAGCTATACGGAAAACCTGAAAAGGGTGCTAAAATAAAGTCAAGAACGTCCTAGGAGTCTTACTGTCGTGAGAAGAATTGTTGTACAGGCGTATGGCCTGGTGCAAGAATGAGCTTTCCAGTCTCTGTGTATGACACTGCATGAAAGGCCAGATTTCCGTCATGGAAATGTGTGTACACGAGGTAGGATATCCCTAGTTTCTGCGGGTTTCCACTGATTTCCAAAGTGCATCCGCGACGTGTCCGCTGTGGGAAACTTGTGGAAATCATCGGAAACGGACCATTTTTGTGTCCTAACGTTTCCTACGTATGTGGTGGAAATTTGCGTGCACGCGGCGTGAAAATTTGCGTGCACGGGTGGAAACTCCAGATGTATGCATTTGTTCGGGAATAACTGGTGCATAATTTAGCGGCTATTATCACGTAATTATGTAATTATCTCCCCCACTTGGCTTAACCAAGTGCGCATGCGCGGGCCAGCCCGAAACACCAGCACGCCGCGAAAATACTTTTTGTAATGGAAAGCAGCACCATGGCCCCCCATCCCCGTTACCCCCCCCCCCCCCCATCCCCTTTACTCCCCCCTTTTGGTGTGCATTTTTTATTGCCTTGCTTACTTGCAAATGGTGCTTGGGCTTTGTTTTTCCTGTTCATCAGGAGGTTCCGCTCTATGTGTATTTTGTGCGCCTCCAAAATGTCCAATGTGTATGCCGATTCACAATCTCTCAGCTCAGATGACACAAACTGCAGGTTTCGAGGTACATGTAGTCCTGCGCGCGCCTTTCCATCCTTCTGCGTAAAGGTCTTTAGACGCCGAAAGTTCCAGGAACAGAGTCTGTCCACCCCGTTCTATCACCATCCTCGATAATACTCGTAGGATGGGGGCCACCATCCATCGATAGCTATCGGGGTAGCGGAATACTCCTATACTATGGCGTATACCATCCTCGATAGTATATCGAGTCTGAGCGATGGTGCCATACTCCGGGTGGTGACGGGTCACCGTCTCAGGGAATGCTCACCGCTAAGCAGACCTGCGCGAAGCCTGACGGGAACCTGGGAATGACCCCGAACCAAGATGGCGGCGCCCAGTTGATGTGACGCGCCGGATTGAGTAAAAGAATACTCCATACAATAAGTCGTAGTACGGTCACGATATGTCAAAATGAGATTGAGACAGCAGTGAGGAGGAGCCAGTCCAGGTTGGCAGGTTCCATACCTTATACCTGTGACCCCACGACCGCACCAAGCTTAGTACTGACCGTACTACATGCGGCGGCATGGCATATAAAAATTTGGGGAAATTCGGAAGGAAGCCACAATTTTGCTGCCAAAATCTCTAAGGTAAATACGTATATCAACATTTTTCACATCCCTTATCTTATTACAGCACAAGACTGGTAACTTTAATCTAGTTTCAGGACAAGAAGAGCCATGTAGCACATGAATAAAAAAAATTATTTTGTTTTGTGTGGGGGAGGGGGTTTCACCGACCACCGACCGCATCCAAGCCTAATAAAAAGCAGTGTACAGAGGTTAAAACACCTTTAACGCTCTAGATACATTACCCATGCAATTAGGAATGGGAAACACCCTGCATTTATGAGTATTTTTCAAGATATAACTTGTAACTAGAAAGGTAACATTTGCAAAGCAAAATAAATATTATGTTTACCTTCGCATATGGTATGCTCAGACACATTCATATATATGGTCAGACAGGAGTCTAAATCCCTCCTACTATAAAATTGCAACATGATGTAACCTAACTCTAGTCACCATGGTAACAGACAGTCTAGTTCAGGTCATTGAGATCATTGTTTTGAGAAGAAGAAGAGGAAACGTAGCAAAAACAACAGGTAAACATAATAAATACTCGAGTGAAGGCTCTTTTTAGTGAGTGATACACCCCGCAAAATATCCCCCTCGGGTATTTAGTGCTTAATCTACCACTGGAAACATGATTGAACTGGTGCTAATAAGTTTCTGTGCTGTATAAGCTTTTTAACTTTTCCTCATTTTACATAGATTATTTACGTCAGGAAGCATTCTGGCGGCTTGACATAAATATGATATAACCTATTCTTAATTGCATACTGTTAGATAATGTATCCATAGTGTAAAATGGGTTAACCCATGCACGTACACTGCATATTAGGCCTGATTGAAGTCGGTTTAGGTGTTTAGGCATTCACCCCCTGGCATTCACCAGTTCCTCATTCCCATGATGCATTGCGCCTAGGGGTGTAAAAATTCCACATAGCGCCTTGTGATGTGTTTCTGTTGTGTTTTTACATTTGTTGATGACAGAACCTAAAACAACCTACTAGTACAGTCAACACCTGCAAGTCAGGGTTGGCCCAGTACATGGCCACTCTGTCTGACTGAGTGTAGTTAGGATATGATAGTACGGCCACTCACCAGTGCACCAATTGTTTGTTTTGTTTGGTCAGACACTTCTTTTTTTTCACGCCACTCCACCAGCCGCACTAGCCGTGTGCCCTGGGCGCGATACCCCATCAAGGGCTTTGCCCAGTAATATACGTAGTACTACATGTATATAGATAGATAGAATGAATATTGCTTCCTTAATATTTACATACTACAACATAATCTGTTGAATTATTTCGACCAATATAGTCAGGTCTCTTTTCTATTGACAGACAGTATACCACTGTAACCTTGCAAACCACATATTTCATGTTGATAGAACAAAAAGATTTCATTATCTATTTGTTGTCAGATTTGCCTCATAGTCAGTCAATTAATGCTGAGCATAAAATGCCCCCAACACCTTAAAACACACAGAAAAACAAGTTGTTTAATGTTAACAGCATACCTTCCTGCACTATGCAACCTAGGAGATTTTACCCCCAGGCACAATGCATTATGGGAATGGGAAACTGGTGCAAACTGGGGGAAGGAGGCATTTCTTCCCCTGATATCATTTTATTGATGATTGATTAAAGCAACGAGGTTCAAGGCAAATAATCGAGAGCTAAATATATTCTAGTAACACAAGAACAGTGGGAAAGCAAGTTATGTTTGTAGGACATGTTTACAAATTATTAAAATTAACAGCATTCTACTATTTCTAGGCTGTTGCTCTCTATGTGTGCTCTCTATATGTGGCTCTCTATATGTGCTGAAATATTCTATTACAAACTTTAATAATTTAGGAAGAATACTTTTTCACCCATCATGATCAACTACTCTTCATAAAACATTTTCATGTATGTCCTGTTTCTACACAAGCATGTTTTTTTTTCAGACAAGAGCAAAAGCTGGTGAAAACACGAAGTCAGTCGATGGGAGGAACACCATGATGAGTTCAAGTCTACACTACATCTCATTGATCGGGAGGAGAAAAAGGCTCTGGTGGACAAACTTTGGCGAGATGCATCAGAGAGGACTTTCCTTCTGTCATTGAAGAAGTACCCAGGTTTGTTCTACCTAAACATGAGAGAGGATACTTTAGATTGGCAACATTTGCAATTTTGTTTCCATGGACGGTTATCAAAGTCATACAAAGCCATACAAAGTGTCGTTTATATATATTTCTGCCATCTAATGTGCATAATACATGAATATGTATTTGAGTTTGAATTGGCATCAATCTATATTTCCTCCAGATGGCCAGGCTATACCCACAAAATTGGGTTGGCAGCTGAAGAATGTCAACAAGAGGATCAAGTACAACAGCATTGGCAAGTACCCACAAGACTCAGTATTCCCACAAGTGATTAACTTTGTGGATGCCTGCCAGCCAACCTAGCCTGGTACAGCTACACACAGCTAGATTTGTTGGTGAGTTTGTCTAAAATTTTCATACCCATACATCAAGTTTAAATTATGTAGGAGTCTGCTTGGATTCACAACTGATTACTCTCATTACAAGATAATATGGTTATAATATATAACTTATATATTATACTCGAAGGGAAAACATGAGAGCCCTGTTAGAAAGTCAACCTTTTGTAGTGCTATCATCATCATCATCTTTTGTTATCAGTAAGTCATTGTCATACACAAATTTGTATGTTATGCACATCTGGGAGTTTTAATGATCTCTGACTGCCAAAATAAAGTAACTTAATACTGTCTTGTTATGTTATTTATCCTCAGGAGGAGGGTGCTGTCCCTAGATTGGTACAAAGACAGGCGATTGAAGCACTGTGTCTGAAGAAAAGTGCAGAGGAAGAGCTGAGAATGATCTATCAGGACATGCACCGGCTTATAAGGACTGGAATAAGGGAACTTGAAATAATTGGAGAATCATTGCAAGCATATAGTGCTGTTTATACTGTGGGGGCTGTAGCAATGCTAGTAGGAAAGCGTGATGCGATAGAAAGCCATCTGCACTTTGCCCACAGGTTGTTAGGGACAAAAAATCCAGATCTTCCTAATTTACCCACAAGGGGCAGTGCTTCAGACTTGTACTTATCTACTGACTTGGCATATCTGATACATGTAGATAGTGAATCTGATGATGAAGAGGAGGAGGAGGATGGTCAGGAGGGATGGTCATAATGTTAACTGGAAGGATGCTGAAAATGCAACAGAAGAGCTACTACCCAGTAAGAGATGATGATAGTACGTATAGTATGTCTTTTTACTCCAAGCAAGTTGTATAAGCTTCTTGCTCCAAGGAGTGGTATGCACTGGGTATTTCTCATATTTGTTTTCCAGTCTGTTTATAGACTGTGTAAGTCCATATGCTCTTTTTAGCTTTCACAACAACACAACATAGGGATTGGTTGCACTATGCCATTTTAGCACAATGAAGTTGTCCAAGGTGAACTAAGCTTATATTACTGTTGTTTGAAATGACATTTAGTCATTGGCTTTCAGGATGGTCCTTGCACATTTATGAACTTGAATTGTAGATCATATTAGCAACTTCATGACAGCATGTAGTATCTTGTATACTCTTGAAGTAACTAAAGATGTACAGTAGGTGAAGTACATGTATAAAGATAAGGATGGGACTTGTCAAGACATGTCAAAGATAAAGCCTGTGTCAATTTCTGTGCCAACTTGAGCAAAATACTAAGTAAAATTAGCTTATATCAATCTGGAGCTTTGTTGAAATTACATTTACTGTGTTCAATCATTTGCTTATATACCAGTAGTTACATGTAACTGTACCGTACATGAAATTAACACTGTGCAGAAATTTGTATCTGAAAAGTATACATTTGAAACATGGCTTCACATAAAATGTTGTCTCAGAATAAGTGTACCCGTGTTTTTTTGTTTATGTCTTGGAGATTATGTCTTTTAGTTACTTTGCTCATAACTTTTGTTCAACCACGATATGCTGCTGGTGCAAATGTATTACGGTCATTTCTTTCAAGTGCAGTAGCATTTTTTAATAAAAATGTTCAAATGTATCATTGCATACATAATGCATTAATCGTCAAAGTTGAATGACACCTATTATTACCTACATGAAAAATGAAGGTAGTATTTTTGGTATGTCTTTGTGTGTTAATTTGTGCGTGTCTGTGTGTTAATTCGTGTTTGTGTGTGTTATTCAATTAGCAATAAGACCTTAGTAAGGTTTGATTACAAACAAAATATTAGAAATAGTGCCTGCCATGAATGATTCTGTCGAAATCAACTTTCCTTGTGTTCAGCAAAGCACAGTGTTTCGAAAACAGGATCTCGACGTTATGCGGGTTAGATCAAGGAAGTTAGACGGAGAACCTCCTTGGTTAGATGATACCCTGTCACCATTGATATTTCTCCACAGTTACTCAGCAACAAATTACTCGGTGATAAACCATGACGTCAGCACGGGAATTCTTACAACGACTATGTAGCACAGGCTCTCAGAACTAAACCAGCCAAATTTGAAAGACGTCGTTGTATTCTAGCTGAGATATGAAAAACCAAAACGTCGTGGACGCTGGCAAAGCGAGGCCGTATATGCCGACGCAATGTTCCTTTGCTGCAGTTGCACTGTATCTCGCTAGGGTACCTACACTTGTTTTTAAAGTGTTACAACTAGATTGAAAGATGGAGATGTGATGTCATGGCAAGTCTAACGACAAAAAGTGCGTTTGACGTAATTATTAGTAAATTTTATTGAAATAATTGCCCGAATTCCTCTCAATTATTACACGCTGCACTTTTGATACATGTCGCTAGGGCAATTTTTAACGGGTTTTTGTGTCAAAATTAAAGAAATTGTTTAGGACACGGTCCAATTTACTCTGTTTAAAGTTACATGGTATTGTAGGCTATCCGGTTACAAAATATGGATTACCTGTATTGCTTTGAACGCGATCTATGTGGCTCTAAAGTGTTCTAGGAACCAACGCTACCGACTACATTTGCGCCTGACTGAAATTGAAGACAGGTGAATGTCCTGTATGTCCACAAAGGATGACGGAAGAGCAAATCTATTAACAACACAGCAAGAGCAGTATATTAGCCTAGTACTGTGCAAGTTTCGTGCCGATATATCAGATTCTTCTTGTTTTATGAAAGAAAGCGCACTTCTGTAAGACGCGACCTACAATCGTCTATGAGAAACATACGGTATTGTCGGACAACGCCTTGCCAAAACGGCGGAGTTCATAGATCGCTAAGAAAACAGATTTCTTTCAAATCTGACTAATCAATTTGTGGATGCTTTGATAGTCAATACGTATACGGAAATCCCCATGCCGAATCCACAATTCATTGTTGAGTTTCTATCATTTAAGGTTTTGGCGATTACGGTAAATCGTATTTTTTGTCTCAGATATGAACAAGTAATGTTTCTAAATTCTAGGACAAACAAGGTGCGGACCTCATGTTATGAATATAGGGTATCATTCTGCATACCATAAAGTTGGTTCAAGGGTATTGGTCATCATTTCTACCCAAAAAACCTGTTTTGGCCTCAGGAAAGCAATTGCGCTATTACATACCATAAACCAGATGCACATCTGAAGTAAAGGAACCAACTTGTGTACCGGTATCACATTCTTTTGGATGAATTGACAAAATTATGCTACCTAGATGCATATATAATGTCATTGAAGTATTGCAAGCCCAATAAAGTTGGTTTGGAGGAAATCGGTCATCGTTTCGCGATATCGAAATTTTATGCCGAAAAATGTTGTTTTGCCCTTAATTGACGAAATTATGATATTTTGGGAAACAAGATGCATTTATGATGTCGGGGCAGTCTCCCGAACCCAATAAAGTTGGTTTGGAGGAAATCGGTCATCGTTTCGCGATATCCAAATTTTATGCGGAAAATGCTGTTTTGCCCTTAATTGATGAAATTATGATATTTTGGGAAACAAGATGCATATATCATGTCGGGGCAGTCTCCCGAACCCAATAAAGTTGGTTTGGAGGAAATCGGTCATCGTTTCGCGATATCCAAATTTTATGCGGAAAATGCTGTTTTGCCCTTAATTGATGAAATTATGATATTTTGGGAAACAAGATGCATATATCATGTCGGGGCAGTCTCCCGAACCCGATCAAGTTGGTTTGGAGGAAATCGGTCATCGTTTCGCGATTTCCAAATTTTATGTGAAAAATGCTGTTTTGCCCTTAATTGATGAAATTATAATATTTTGGGAAACAAGATGCATATATCATGTCGGGGCAGTCTCCCGAACCCAATAAAGTTGGTTTGGAGGAAATCGGTCATCGTTTCGCGATATCCAAATTTTATGCGGAAAATGCTGTTTTGCCCTTAATTGATGAAATTATGATATTTTGGGAAACAAGATGCATATATCATGTCGGGGCAGTCTCCCGAACCCAATAAAGTTGGTTTGGAGGAAATCGGTCATCGTTTCGCGATATCCAAATTTTATGCGGAAAATGCTGTTTTGCCCCTAATTGATGAAATTATGATATTTTGGGAAACAAGATGCATATATCATGTCGGGGCAGTCTCCCGAACCCAATAAAGTTGGTTTGGAGGAAATCGGTCATCGTTTCGCGATATCCAAATTTTATGCGGAAAATGCTGTTTTGCCCTTAATTGATGAAATTATGATATTTTGGGAAACAAGATGCATATATCATGTCGGGGCAGTCTCCCGAACCCAATAAAGTTGGTTTGGAGGAAATCGGTCATCGTTTCGCGATATCCAAATTTTATGCGGAAAATGCTGTTTTGCCCTTAATTGATGAAATTATGATATTTTGGGAAACAAGATGCATATATCATGTCGGGGCAGTCTCCCGAACCCAATAAAGTTGGTTTGGAGGAAATCGGTCATCGTTTCGCGATATCCAAATTTTATGCGGAAAATGCTGTTTTGCCCTTAATTGATGAAATTATGATATTTTGGGAAACAAGATGCATATATCATGTCGGGGCAGTCTTCCGAACCCAATAAAGTTGGTTTTGGGGAAATCGGTCATCGTTTCGCGATATCGAAATATTGTACTGAAAAATGCTGTAACCATAACCTTGTTTACCAAACCTATTTTAGCTGCCGTGTCTCTTTTGTGTTCTCTGCAAATACCCTTATTAGGCCACACCAATTTAATTTGTTGCTTCTCGGATTCGCCTCTTCATTTTTTTCTGATTTGCAAAAAAAAAAAAAAAATTCTGGTTCTGAATCAACTAAAAAATGCTCATATTTTGCCTTTAAAAGTTGAAGAAAGTCATTTTCTTCCTAATTGTTACAGTTGTTACATCTACCAATGCAGTGGTTTGATTAAAACTTCGAAATTCAATGTTTAAATTTTAACCCAGTCTTTTGTGTCGACTTCATGGCACCTATTCTAGCATTTGGGGCTATAATAGGATGCCCAGGCCTGTTTTTTTTTTTTTTTTTTTCGCCCTGTCGCTTCATATTTTTTTCTGAAAAAATCCGAGAAGCAACAAATAAAATTGGTGTGGCCTAATATGACCATATGTTACATGATTTCCACAGGGGTTATATCTGCTCTGAAACTGTTGCCTGGAAATTGGTCTTGCCTGTTGATTCGCCATACTTTGGGAGAGACTGTCAACAGTTTATGTACTGGGTAGCTTGTTATTAATCTAGTGCTAGTGCTAGTCTGCTGAGACTGAACTGCTAAAGATGAGTGATAAAACCACATACTGTTCCTACATGAGTACAATGACATTGAGCTGTGAAGAAATTAAACTTTTCTATGTAACGTTATGAGTGTTTGCTTCTTGTTTTAAATGTTAGCCTTTGATTAAACCAGTCAAGTTATCGTAAACTTTTACATGAGGTGACTTTCACGACACGTGTTAAGTAAAACGAATAACTCCATAGATAATACAATTAAAACCTACAAAACAAGACTTCTTGTTAGGTTTCAGAGGAATCAACCTTTCAGCCTAAACAAAGGAATCATTGGTATTGTAATGTACAGTCATCACTTTGTAGCTTGACTTGTACATTGATCATTTTACATTAGACTCACACTACATTTCAGTGTGAATTCATTGGCATGAATGTCTGATGCCAAGTCGGTCAACTGTTGAAAAGATACCAAAAGAACGTGTCAAGTACTTTTTTCTCCATACCCCATAAAATCCTTTTTGCAACACCCTTTGCCATACATGTGTACATCAATGGTAGCACGGTGCATGCTGGAATATCTGGAGGGGACTTCTTGAGAGTACTGATGCTATCTGATTTAGCATGTACATACAGCCTACATGACTAATGGGAACCTACATGTAGCCTTTTGGCTTAAGTATCTATTGAGAGCTCCTCTACAACTGGTTGACATGTAGGCGCTACCAGCCAGCCCTTCCCCAACTAATGTTATATGTACTATCCCCAATTAATGATATACATGTATGTGCTATGTGTTTGATATTTTATTGGGAGGGGGGAGTATATTGATTTAGTTGCTTCGTTTCCTCCTTGTTTTGGCTTTACAGCAACAATCATGTTCAAAACAAATTGTAAATGTTGGGCCTCCACGTTTCTTCCTAAAACTGATCAGGAACAGTTGTGTCAGTGAAAAAGGTGGCAGTACAAAACCATATGTTCCTATGTCCCGAAATTCTGCCCTACCTTTACCAAGAAAGAATCAGGATGTATAAGTAATCCTGCGATGTACTCCACTCCAGCAGTAGTTTGTAGTAGTCTTTGATTATACTGCTGCGGGGTCCCTGACACAGGTAGGCAGCAGTCAGCTAGTCTTCACATCACGTTTCCAAGCTTCATCCGATTGGTTATTATTTCACTCCACCACTGTAAGTGGAGATGAAATGTTTTGTTTTCTCTCACTAAATCTAATTCTCTAGAGGGTGGGGGAGGGTTATTTTCTTTTGGGGGGGGAGTTGAATTTAAAAAAAAGAATGAGTGAAGTTCAGTTATTTCAGTTAACATAATTGTTACTATTTTACCTTGGGGAGGGATGGGGAGTGAAATGTCCTGCTTTTGTCTAGTTGTAAAATATGTTAAAAATAGTTTACATCACTTATTAGTCTGTATAGTTTTAGTATTATAATGTACTTCTGCTTTATCCATGACCTGTAGAGCATAAACTGTTGCAACAACCACCTGAGGTATACATTTCTGCATGATCCAGCATATCTTGTGAGCAGAGTCAAGGTAGTGGATTATATAATGTTACCTTATGGTAGCTAGTATGTATATGAATGGAGGTTATATACACAGTCCTAACTTGATTGTAGGAAGGGCAATCAGTGAAAGACAAACTTTTGCATTCACACACCTCATCACACCAGTCTCATATCTATTATTAGGCTGTATCTGTATAGCCGGTATAACCACCCTTCGCTGCAACACACCAGCTTCGCAGGCACGCGGCGCGGCGGCAGCTGGCTAAATTACACCAAACGACCTGTCACACCTAACCTTTGAACGTCTAACTCTAGACAATCAATTTGTTTAAAACTATCTAGTGACGATGCCCCTACTAGTACTCAGTACTTGGTGGCAGCGAGTTCCACTCTACGATAGTTCTAGGAAAAAATGAGTTTTTGAACACCTCAATCCTTGGTTGATAGCTCTGGTACTTGAAGGTATGACTATTTCTTGTTCTTTTCCGAGCTGGTATTTATTATTTTTGTACATCATGCGTAGTCTGGACATTTTTCGCCATGATGACATTTCCATGACACTCACCTAATAATCTATTCAGCACACACACACACATACATACTGTGACACACATACACACACACACAGACACACATTTGATATCGACATCACAACGTAAAAAGTCGTTTGGGATTTTAGCTGCTCTCAAATTATTCAACAAATTTTCAGGTTGTCCTTCGGGGAACCAATTCACAAGGTTTTGAATTCCGAGTTGAGGTCCAGGTATAAGGTATGGAACCTGCCAACCTGGACTGGCTCCTCCTCACTGCTGTCTCCATCTCATTTTGACATATCGTGACCGTACTACGTATATACGACTCATTGTATGGAGTATTCTTTTACTCAATCCGGCGCGTCACCACTGGGCGCCGCCATCTTGGCTCATTCCTGGGTTCCCGTCAGGCTTCGCACAGGTCTGCTTAGGTTCTGAGGCCACAGAGTCGCTAAGTACGTAGGCTAGTCCAATATGAGTCCATTCTTTAATAGGCGACTCTGTCGGCCAAGCAGCGGTCCTGCTTATATGAAATCATTAGGTATGTTTTTGTCGTCCAGGAATGTTAACGTTAAACTTGTTTAAAGTATATATTTTTTCGCGAGTTTCCTATGTCAAAGTCGGCTCAACGGTAGGCTCTGATCGCCACAGTACTTGAGTCATTCACTCACCGACTAATTTTCCCTTAGCTTATAAAAAAGTCAGTTAGGGCGCCACAAATAACCTCAAAAGTTGCTGTTCTCTAGAAACTTTACGAGTCGACTGCCGCTGTTCAGCAGATTTTCACGAAAAGCCGCCATATTGGAAATCTGATGGCCTGACCTTTATGTCACTCCAGCATCATGGGACGGTGACCCGTCACCACCCAGAGTATGGCACCATCGCTCAGACTCGCTACACTATCGAGGATGGTATACTCCATAGTATAAGAGTACTCCACTACCCCGATAGCTATCGATGGATGGTGGCCCCCATCCTACGAGTATTATCGAGGATGGTGATAGAACGGGGTGGTCTGTCTGGTCTGGGACACCAATCGTTAGAAGCCGTCCCCAGCTCGTCTTGCCCTATGGTCCCCAATCTCCAAGCAGGTAGCCACGACAGAGTCAAATAGGCAGGATATTATGCATCCGACCGGATCGCGGTACCATGTGAGCCACACCCGCTGCGGATGCTATGGGCACATGCGAGTGATAGCCCGCGCGCAGGCAAATGATAGACCGTACCGACTTACGCCCCTCCTTCCCTTTCTATCCCCTACGCCCAAATAAACACAAAGCCTCTTTTCCGCGCTGTGAAACAAGCCTTGTTGAGCTAACGGCCCGCGTATCTTGTGGTACAGCGCTAGCACGGCCTAGACTATGTTGGGACACAGCGGATAGTCTGGAGGGGTGTGAGTCGGTCCGGTCTATCACTCAGTTGCACGCGGGCTATCACTCGCCTCTACCCACAGCCTCAAGAGTCTGGCTCCGGGCAGGGTAGACGGTCGGCTTTCAAAAAAAAAACAACTTAAGGTCACAATCTTGCCAATCAACCTCTGCCCGTAGTGTAGTCTAGTCCAGTCCGTCTTGCCAATATCCCATGGCGTTCTTGTCTTGGAAAATTCTCCAATGTACGTGGAATGTCACGATATAATATTCCTCAGTATTGATGTAGAAATATGTCTGAATCTCTCTCCATTCCCTAGCGTGTTGCTTGTGTCCGGAGAGCTGTAGAATACACGTTTCTTACACAACCCGGCGTCAGTGTAAACGGACAAATTTCAAAAATAGCGGCGCGAGCGTTGATTGGCCCCCTTTTCACCTACAAGGTAAATGCATGCAATTGGCTGATAGGGATTAGAGATCACTGCAAGAATAACGGCACAAAGAGTTGCGAAATATCCCTCTTGTCTATTGTGTAAAAGATGTACGCTAAACTTACACAACAATAACCATCATTGGCAAAGCTTACGCCAAATGCGCTGAATTGTTACCAGCAACACATAATGTAGTTTACCTAGTCCTGTGTAATGTTTCCAACTTTTCGTTCTTCATGTTCTTCAGAAGATGAACTAAAACTTCCCTTATAAAAACCAAACAAGGTAAACATAGACGCCAGTAGAAGAGAGGGGGTTTGGGGCCACGCCGCAGGTGGTGCTGTCGGAGGTTTGTTTTCCATAATTAGGTACTTAACGGCTTATCGACGGATTATCTGTTGATAAGGATTAGTAATAATCACATACCATTATTCATTAAAAAAAGAGAACGGAGGTTTGTCTTGAATAAGTAGGTACTTATCGCTTAAATGTAGGATTATCTGGAAATATGGCTTAGTAATAATCACATACCATTATTCATTTAAAAAAAACGAGATAAATATTTGCACCGTCAGCATAACAAATATTTGGGGTAGTGTAAGCCGTCACACAATAACGTCGTGTCTTGTAAAGGGACAATGAAATGAAAAATCGGTCGCTAATCCAGATACATTATATGTAAATGATAGGTGGGAAAGAATGTTAGTCGACCAGTCTAGGTCCTAACAGTACGGTATTTTTACATGGTGTAGATTCAAACCTTTTTCAGGCTGTTTATTTTCTCTTGGTAGTAGCTTCTCTATTTCTCTCTTCGTTTCAGAAATGTTTTGGAGGTGGCTGTCGCATGGTATTGCTGGCGGACGAATGATGTTTCTGACTGGGTAAGAATCAATCACCACGAAATACTGGTGTTGTCACAAAGTATTGCATAATTAACCAGTCCCGACGAGACAAGACAAACACGACATGTGCTCAAAGCACCCACCATTCAATACGACATCGACGGCTTAGTCAGTTGGACTGATAACAACCACATGACTCTGAGGCCGTCAAAATTTTAAGTTCTCCTGTTCTGTTTTATAAAGCATCCGTCACCCCATCCCGTGATTACCGTCGGTCCCACACAGCTGGAGTGGTCCAGTATGCACGCATCTTAAGCTGGAGTCACATTACCAACGGGGCCTGCTCGGCATGTTCCCCGGGAAGACGCCGGCTGGCGTCATGAAGCCGAGCGTGCACCGGCGGTCAGGGTAACAATTAAATGTTCCTTTACGGGGCCGGCGTTGAGGTGGCTTCTAATTAAAATTCATAAACTTATGGTCCCCTTGAGGTTTCTGTCAGGGACCCGTCTGATGCCTCGTCAGTCTCCCGTCTTGACCCGTTCGGGGTGCGGTAGGGTGCCGACCGGCTCTTGCAGTCCGGCCGGGCAGCTGCTGGGTCCCTGGCGGGGTCCAGGGGTGATCCTGGCGCGTCCCTGGCTGTATCCCGACGGGCTCCTGTCGTGTTTTTGAGTCGGTATATATATAAGGGCTGCTCGGCCTGTCACCGTTCACTTTTTTTCTTAATGTACGACACGTCACGTGAAGAGTAGACTGAAGTTGGCGATGCAGCATTTAGTGCAACCTGCAGACAACCTACAAGCCCGTCTGAGGTTGAGGTTGGCGACAGCGCCTCACATGTGAAAAAAATGTTGAGGAAGCTAAAACGTTTCAATCTCACAACTGAACACCTCATTTAAGTCTAGAAGTCATACGTACGTCCGGTGTTGGAATATTGTCCACCTGTTTGGCACTCTGGACTGACATCGTCAGAATCTGTACGTCTGGAGAGAGTCCAGAAAAGAGCTCTCCGCACCATCCTCGGAGAACGTTATGTCAACTATGAAACAGCACTTACGGACACTGACCTCCAGACCCTCCAACAAAGAAGAACAGATCTGTGCCTGAAGTTCGTTAAGAAGTTGGACCCTGCACTGCTCCCTCCAAGAGTTGGCGACGTTCACGACAGAAGTACGAGGAACTCTGACTTGTTCAGGACAGTTAAAAGTAGAACGAATCGATATAGGGACTCGCCAATTCCCTATTTTGTAAGGTTACTGAATGAATTCCACTACTAGAACGGACGATTTGTTTTAAATCTTAAATTGTTGTTGAATATTTTTTAAGATTCGTACGTTTAGTGTTAATAGGAATTGTGTTTTTTAACAATGTTTACCTGTAAAGAAGTATGCAATTCAGTCGACTAGTCAGTTTTTTACGAAACAATAAACCATTCATCATCATTCATCATCACCGTTACAACCTAGGTATTGTGGTAATGGTAGCTGAAGAAGAGAGGCAGGCCGAACTGGATTGTCGCAAAAGACGAGGGTGGGTTCGCCCCTGGTTAATGCGCAGACCCGTGCATGGACAGTATGACTCACTATGTCGCAAATTCCGACACACAAGTACACAGTGTCACACACACGTGGTGAACTGTGCGACGTAGTCTGAGGAAGGAGTTTATGATATGCCCCCTGTAACCCCCTTTTCCTGACCACCTGATGCACTGATCAGCACCTGTGACGTCATAATCTTAGGCAGGTGCCTGTGCGGCCGCCTGATGGGTCCCGGGCAGTTAGGTTACGGCGTCGTTTCGGCGTACCTTGCCCGACGGGGCCCGGAGTGATTTTAAGTTTGAGTTAAAATCAATTCGGCGACCGCGCAGGCCCAAAAATAGGCCGGCAGCCGTCGGGAATCCCGCCAGTCTCCGTCCAGGTCCCGTATGGTAGTGCCAAAAAACAGCCCGAAAAAGCGCCGAGCGGGCCCCTTTTTTGTATTGTGACCTAGGCTTAAGGCATCATACTACAGATCAACCTCAAGTGGACCAAACACGTTGAAATGGTTGTAGGAGAGGGTAGTAGAAGACTCTACATGTTAAGGACACTGTCCAAACATGGCCTGAACACTGTTGACCTTGTACTTGTTTATGTCGAGTTTATACGTCCAGTGTTGGAGTATGCGTGCCAAGTGGGGCATCCGGGACTGACAGTTGCCGAATCTGAGTCAATAGAGAGAGTACAGAAAAGAGCATGTAAAATAATTCTTGGACAAAACTACATCAGTTACATTTCAGCTCTGTCCGAACTCTCCCTAACTACACTGAACCAACGACGTCATGAACTGTGCAGGAACTACGCTCAGTCCCTACTGAAATCTCCAACATGAAGAACCTGGTTTACACCACGTCGTGAGGTCATATCTAGGAGGGCGACCAGATCCAGCAACCAGCTGCACACTTTCAAGCCCAGGACTGTAAGCCAAAAAAACAGTTACTCAAGCAACTGGATATGATTTTGGAAACGGTCAGACGTTTCAGGTAGCACCCACTACCTTTCGTCAGTGACACTAAGATACTGCAGGAGAATTGCAGGTTTATAAGCACAAACTATTGATTGATATGCAAATAAGTGAAGACAAATTGCGAAAGTCCAAAAGGAAACACAAGTTAGACAAGGATAATGCAAATTAGTGAAGAAGCACCTGCAATTCTACTGCAGTCTCTTAGTGTCACTAACGAAATGTAGCTGATGTTACCTGAAACGTCTGACCGTTTCCAAAATCTTATACAGTTGCCTGAGTAATTGTTTTTTGGCATATCTTATCACCTGGATGTCTAACCTTCACCGACGCACCCGGACTGTACGATTTACCAAGAGTCCGATCTATTTTATGACCAAGTTGTTAAATGGTGAAAGTCTATATATAATAAGGTTTCGTCTCTCGAGAGTTAACATATCAGCTTTTGTGCAGGGCGATCACATTTTAACTGTACTGTACTGGTTAATTGTCTTGTTATTATTATTATGTATATTGTATTTTAAGTCGATAGTCCGAACATTCTGTAACCAGTCTACAATTCAGCCGTGGGGCTGCCAAGACTTCCCGATATATCTGATGTATGAATAAACCAGTCTACTACTACTACTACTACTATTAATGTCATGCTGCCCGGATGGGCGAATGGGGAAATGATACCGGCGTTAAGGTAGCAGGACACAGTTTTCGCCCTATGTGGATTCTTATAGTTAAGGAGCCCAAGATGACTCACTTCGACGCAGTAAAAATTATAGTAAGATGCACTTCACTTATATGAAAATCGAACATGTTTGAGAAGAAGGTACAGACTACAAATAATCTGAAAACAAACAAAAAAATGTCGGCGTATCTGCTTGTGACGTACACTTTGAAATCGCCCTCTACGGAGGTCAATTGAACTGCAGCCGACTCACCCGGAAAGCCAGTTGCGTAATACGGCGCATTTATACACGTACTGCAAAACCTTCACAATTCAAATCACACAGTCTTAAACCCAATACATTCCTATACCACACAGCACAATTTACATCTGCCTGGCGCTAACACCAGGCTTTCTACCCAGGCTTCAAGAATATTCTCCGTACTATTTTGTATACCCGCGTCATAGACCACGGGGGTCGCCCACAAATACTGTGTCCTGCGACCTTAACGCATCTGGCCCCAGGGTAGACTGTTTCCAGGGCCTACACAGGCCAGCTCCAGGGCCAACATGCCCCCCCCCCCCCCAAAAAAAAAATTATACCACAGCACCCTCGTTGGTTTAATAGACCTTGGCTAACTCTAGGCCTAGCGTGGTATAGATCTGGCATCCAGGATAAGATTTAATGGACTGGGTCTCTCCAGAAGGTTAAGTTTGACCAAGGATAGTGGAGAAGTTTTGGCTTTACAGTTTTCCATGGATTGGACGGGTTTTAGGAAACGTATTAATCACCTGACAAATAGCCTCACATTTCTTTTGTCGTCTGCAGTTTTGAAAAAAAAGTTAACTTTGTTTTCTTAAACAAGGAGATTGAAACACATAATTTCCTTGAGTGGAACAATCCTTTGAACAACCAAGGAACAACATTGCAATCTGGATTTGAATGGATACCATTGTTCATGCGCAAACATGCTGCCGTCTACATTTTATGCATGATAATTGCCCATAATCACCTCGAGTGGGTCCGAAATGTGTATTACATAAAAGCACAATGATTCTGGACTTTGATTTGGAAAATGTAACGAAATAATGTCTCCAAGGAAACATAAATGTGTCTGATCACCAAACATTTCGTTGGGTGTCACAGCAGCCAGTCTTGCTTGAGGGTTCTTGTCAGAGTTCAGTTTCTTAATCGTGGACCAGGCTCTCTTACTGTTCTGCGTCATGTCAACGCTGGTAATGAGTTCCTTCCACCGCTGTCTACGTCCTTCCGAGACTGAAGCCAGCAGAGACTCTCCCAGTGCTATTGTATCCTCAGCAAATGGGTCGGCTTCGTATGCCCTTGTATACTCCTCATAGAGCTCTTTGCTGTCTTCATCTAGGCAAGGGATGTAGGACTTGCGGCATCCTCTTGGGATATGTTTCTTAGAAACTTCCCAGACGAGGGCTTGGAACTGGTCATAATACTTCGGGTGGGGTTGCAAGGATTCTATTTTCTCGTCGAGTTCTGCAGTGAAGTTCTCCCATTTTGCCTTCCGAAAATTGAATCTAGGCATGGGGTTCTTGAGTTTTGTTGGTCGAATTACGGGCTTGGTCGTAACTGTGATTGGTCTATGTTGTGACCTTGGTATTGGCTCATCAACCGATTTCTCAAAGTTTTGCACGAGTCTGGTGGGTACAAACAGCAGGTCTGGGTTGTACCCGCGACGCCACCGTCCGCTCATGAAAGAAGGCTTGTCCTTCGCCTTGTTTAGAAGGGTCAAGTCATTGCATAATGCCCATTCTTCCACTGCCTCGCCGTCTGAGTTGGTATCTTGGTAACCCCATCGGGTGTTGTGGCTGTTGAAGTCCCCTATTACTAGGCAGACTTTGTCGGTTAGGATGCAGTTCAGTGGCCAGACAAAAGGGGTCGGTGGGGGTTTATAGACAGAGACCACCTTAATGTCTTCAGTCTCCAGGACCAATATTTCAATGCCATGGGCAGAGAAATCATTGGTTTTAGTAACTATGGACTTGTCACGCACATAGATTGCACTGCCATGTACAGGGCTTGGGTGATGAATTGCAAGTTCCATGTTCGGGATTCTATGCGGTACAGCGTCCTTGTGAGTTTCCTGGATACACAGAATATCAGAATTCAGTCTAGTCAGTAACTCGGCTTTCGTTGCCGAGAGGCCTTCCGAGTTGAAGCTGGTAATCTTCAGCCTCGACATCTTCGGGGCCGAGGGTTTATCCTTTTACCACCCCTGGAAGTCGCAGTGAGCACGTAGTGTAGCAATTGGTCTCCCACAGGGGGATTAACAGGGGGCACCACGTGAAGGTTTGCTACTCGCCCCCTCAAGTTTCCTGTCTACCTTGGTGTAACCATGGACAGAACTCTCTCATACAGAGAGCATGTAAGGAAACTGAAGGAGAAGGTTGCCTCAAGAAACAACCTCCTCAACAACCTGACAACACTCAACTGGGGAGCTGATGCCAATACCTTGCGCTCAACTGCCCTGGCATTATGCTACTCCGCAGCGGAATACTGCTCTCCTGTCTGGGAAAGGTCTTGCCATGCAGGGAAAGTGGATGCCGAACTTAATACCTCCTGCCGTACCATCACAGGACTGCTGAAACCCACACCGCTACCAGCACTGTACCGACTAGCAGGTATTGCACCACCTCCCATTCGTAGAGAGGTTCACTCTAGGAGTCAGAAGTTCCTACAGGAACAAGACCCAAGACACCCTCTCCACCATTACAAAGACATCAGAAGAAGACTTAAGTCCAGAAGGAGCTTTATGGTTGTGCAGAATTTGAACCCTAAGGACTCTGCCACGTACCGACTGGACCAGTGGAGAACTTTAGACCCTCCTCCTCCAAACGAAGCTCTACAGAGCCCATGTGAGTCTCTACCTCATGGCACCAATTTGCCTAGAAGGAAATGGGCTGCCCTGAACAGAGCCAGGTGTGGAGTAGGTAGGACCAGAGACAATCTGTTAAAATGGGGACGGGTGAGCTCAGCTGACTGCCCATGTGGCCACCCTACCCAAACCATGCAACACATCCTACAGGACTGCGAATTAGGACCATCTGTCACCAAACGAGACCTGTACGAAGTAAACCAGGAAGCCCTGGACTGGCTGGAGCAGTGGGCCGATAAGATATGATGATGATGATGATCACCAAACATTTAAAACTTTTTTTTTCAAAACTTTGGTTTAGATATAGCGAAATAAAACCTTCTTGTTTATGCTGAACTCAACCGCCTTGCTCATACAGAAGGCCTTTCAAGGCGCTTTACAGTCCACACTCTATGCATAAATTAAAAGTAATCTCCCACGCTTACTTAGAGTGGAGGTGCTAAATACACAAGTTCATTGATAAATATGCAGCTGTCAGCTTGATTGATCCTGATTGATTGGAAAATAGACAAGGAATGTACAAAATCTGAATTTTAAAGTTTAAAGCCATATTCCAAAGTCTTCCTAACAAGTTACAAAGTTGCAAAGAGGTGTATGCAAGGCTTAATATGCTCATCTATATGAATCGGTTTCAACAAAATTGACTTTGCATTCAAAATTCAAGATATTTATCGTCAAAGTCCTTGCCACCCCTAAAAAATTACAAAAAATTATGAAAATTAAACTTTTCTCAGGATCTAAATTCTTTTTTTATTGATATTAAAACCGATTTCTGTAGTATGCCCTTGTCGCCACACCTCCTAGAAATTCCATTGTTTCAGACTGTCTGCAAGACTTTCAAATTTGCCAATAACTTTAACATGACATAGCTCAGATATTGCTAAATTATATGATTATTATAAAGGATTTATCAATAAGTAATGAAATGCTAGGAGCCACTACGTCTTGTTCACGTGTGTCCCAAACTTCACGTCTTTTTCGTACCAAAACTTGAGATATAGCCGATTTATGTTGGACTTTCTATTCAAAGTAATTGGGGCTTTTGTTAGGCCGGACATGCCTTAACCCACATGGTCAGCTTTAGTCTAAACCGTTATCTGTCCACCTTTAGTGTAAACCGTTATCTGTCCACCTTTAGTGTAAACCGTTAACTGTCCACATTAAGTAGAAAATGTTACCTGTCCATCCTTATTAAAAACTGTTACCTGCAGCCTGGGCCACAGTAATTGCAAGCTCCACGTTAAGCACACTTGTCGTCTCACTCTTCTTGGCAGCAGAGTGGATCACAACGTTAGGCTGGAAAAGTCGAGTGTAGATCTTATCCAATTGAACAAAAAAGTAATACAGGAATAAATAGTTTATTCAGCATATTTCTCTTGGTCAGAACCAACAGAAAACGTATCACATTTGTCACTTGCAATGGCAAACGTAACATATAAAAATCCCAATAAATCGTCATCGTATTTCCACTGACATACAGTTGCATTTCTCATTTCGTCATGACAACAACTAGGGAAATTCGTGAGCCAAAGGTGCAGGTGTAGGCTTTTGACGTAGACGGTGTAGGTGGTGTAATGTGTTGTCTAAATGGGTAATGCCTCTTTACATAAAACCTTTTGTTGTAGCGGCAGTTTCTGGTTTAGGAAATCTGTACCGTCCCCCAGTTGCTAGTTGAGTGCTATGTTGGTGCAGGGGCATGCTAGGGTCACGTATTTTGCATCGCTCTTGTGCTCAAAAAGAATGACTTGACTCCACTGTTCTAAGGCATGTCCAACTTACCCCCAGCGAAGCCCTCATTATAATATTATAATGCCATTTAAATGAGCAATGTGCTGACAGAAATGCGTGGTGTGCACTAGGGTAAGGCGATGATTGCTTTAACCCTCCAACTACCTTATGGCGTCAAAATTGACCCTAGGCGTATATAAATATGTGCCATTTCGATATTTCTTGTCGAACACGAAATTCCTCCTATGAGTTTGTTTGTATATATGTCTTATAACTTCTCATACGGTCTTACTAAGATTCGCTCGTTGTTGATTGAGTTATCCTAGAAAGTTTATGCGTTGTGCAGTGGGGTCAAAATTGACCCCGGAAAATGTTATGCATTATTAACACATCTGCGTCTTTTGTTGTCCCCGAAATTTCTTCCAGATGATATATTTGCTTGAG
Source organism: Branchiostoma floridae x Branchiostoma japonicum (assembly GCA_013266295.2). Taxonomy (NCBI): domain Eukaryota; kingdom Metazoa; phylum Chordata; class Leptocardii; order Amphioxiformes; family Branchiostomatidae; genus Branchiostoma; species Branchiostoma floridae x Branchiostoma japonicum. The sequence continues at coordinate 20,188,397 of CM023829.1, read as the reverse complement.
TTTTATGCTGTCATGACCTCATGCTTTGAATGACCTCAATTTTGAATCAGGAGCTAAAAAATTGTGACTCTTGACCAAGTTGCCTATGGAATTTGGGTCAAAGGTCATCAACATGGCTGCCTGTGGGTCTCTTGTGAGATTTAAATTATGATAATGAGGAAAAATTCTTCACACCTAATTATGACAAACTATCCCTCATAGATCAATGAAACTATACATACATACAAATCGCAAAAAGAGTCACACTAAAAACCGTATTCGTGCAAAACATAATGGGGTCAGTTTTGACCCCTTACGGTAAGATTAGTCGCAAAAACCTACGGTGGTTTGCATACATGTCCAGGATCAGGGTGAAATATACGAAGTTAAAATCAGACGTCACCATCTGTTACGTATTCTGACGTCATCATCTAAGCCGGCCATGGGATGACGTAATCTAACTTCATACATAAGCCGACCCTGGTGTACGAAGTACGAAGTTGCACCGAGTTGACGTCATCACCGTGTGACGTAATGTAACTTCGTACATAAAGCCGGCCCTGGTGTACGAAGTACGAAGTTGTACCAAGTTGACGTCATTACCGTGTGACGTAGTGTAACTTCGTACACAAGCCGGTCCTGGTGTACGAAGTACGAAGTTGTACCAAGTTATGACGTGGGGATTGTAAGGTAACTAAGCTAACTTCGTGCATGAGCCGGGCCTCTTGTTACTCGCTGCACTACCCTGATATCCCGAACGCTAACAAATATATCCTCCAACACGACTTGTACTAAGACTAACCGTAAACTCATTATGGCATATTAAAAAAATAACACTAGTTGGCGAAAGTTAATTTTAGATACTTTTTGTTGTTGTTGTTGTTGTTGATGTAATTTAAACTGGCCAGGTATTGTGTTCATAACGTGTGTAACTTGTAATTCGAACCATGAAATGCGTTTCGTAAACGGCGTCGCTTATATTTCGAACGATGGAATGCGTTCTGGTCACTGTGTCACTGGTAATTCAAAACGTCTACCTGGCGGTGTGAAGATGTCGGGCGGTAAATTAAGCCCGACAAATCTTCACGCTACTTGGAATGTCAACTTCAAGTGGGATACTTTCTTCAGAAACTTGTTCAGCATTTTTTTCTAATTACAAATCAACTTCGTAATTCGTACATCGTACACCAGCCCCCGCCCTCTGTACGAAGTTAGATTACGTCACACGGTGGTGACGTCAACTTCGTACATCGTACATCGTACACCAGCCCCCGCCCTTTGTACGAAGTTAGATTGCGTCACGCGGTGGTGACGTCAACTTCGTACTTCGTACATCGTACACCAGCCCCCGCCCTCTGTACGAAGTTAGATTACGTCACACAGCGCTACGTCAACTTCGTACTTCGTACATCGTACACCAGCCCCCGCCCTCTGTACGAAGTTAGATTACGTCACACGGTGGTGACGTCAACTTCGTACATCGTACATCGTACACCAGCCCCCGCCCTTTGTACGAAGTTAGATTGCGTCACGCGGTGGTGACGTCAACTTCGTACTTCGTACATCGTACACCAGCCCCCGCCCTCTGTACGAAGTTAGATTGCGTCACACGGTGGTGACGTCAACTTCGTACATCGTACACCAGCCCCCGTCCTCTGTACGAAGTTAGATTACGTCACACGGTGGTGACGTCAACTTCGTACATCGTACACCAGCCCCCGCCCTTTGTACGAAGTTAGATTGCGTCACACGGTGGTGACGTCACTTCGTACATCGTACACCAGCCCCCGCCCTCTGTACAAAGTTAGATTGCGTCACACGGTGGTGACGTCATTGTACACCAGCTCCTGTCCCCTAAAAAAAACTTGACGTAATCTAACTTCTTACAACTTCGTACATACTAACTTCGTACATTTCACCCTAATACTGGACATACCTCGTGGTTTGAGGGTTAACTTCCCCTCCCCACCTGATATTAGCATTAGTTTAGGGCTAATTTGACACCATGCTATGCTGTCCCCTAGGCTATTTTCACTTCCACAATTATGGCGAAAAAATGGTCAGAAGCCTGGGTTGTTACACTAGATTAACGCCTTCTCTTTTGATAGCTATACGTCTTCACTCATCTTCCTCTGAACAGTAGGTCCTTCTCTCTCTCTCTCTCTCTCTCTCTCTCTCTCTCTTTCTCTATCTTCCAAAAGTTGCATTTCATGAACAAGTTTAACTTCTGATCGTACCAAAGTCCTAAAACTAAACAAAGGTAAGTCAGGGAACGAAACCAATAAATTCTACTGAGGTTGTTTGTATCTTGATAAATGAAACACATAACTTAAAGCTATCAGAACATTTTCCCAAGCCACGAGTAATGCATATATGTTAAGAACATTCTATTTATACTGTATTTCCAAAATGGTCAGGCGCAAATTTTTAACAATCGATTTTTTGTTGTTCAATTGGTTGATGCTAGTAACAATACACTACCGGCAGACCACGCGTGGGGACGTGGCATCTCTTCTCTCTCGACAACCAGAATGATTAATTTTGCAACAAGTTATTGTGACCAGAACGATACTGTTCGATATTAATGATAGTGCACGGTTGTCTGTTGCTACGGTATTCTTTCCCATTGCTAGGGGTTAAAAAAATTGGGTTACAAGACGCTATTTTTGAGCTAACCGTAAAATATTGAAAAAAAAACAAATGGTATGGAAGGGAAAATTTCGTCAAAATAAAATGAAATTATCGTCCTTATATACTTTAATTTTTTTTATTTTTAGGTTAAAAGGCTGAGATTTCCTAATTTCGCTCCGAAAGACAATTTTTTCCCGTTTGCGGAGCGCCATGTTTTTTAGGCAAACACTGAGCAAGTTTGGCTACATATATTATTCCAAATACCTAATTTTTTTTTATTTTTCGACGGCTAGGAATAATATAAAAAGCTGCACCTTAAGGTTTTTTTAATTTCTGATTTTTAGTGTAGTTTTTGTTGACAAATAGGTGACAAAATGGCATTTTAGACATTTTTCACAGTCAATTACCTTTAATTCAAAATTGAGTGCATTTTTCAATAATCCCTAAGACGCCTCGGGAAAACCGTTATAGTCATTTTGAGCCGTCGATGAGGTATGTTGGACTCTCCATGGCCCCAATCTTGCTCGAGGTTTGCACGCATGTCATGCGGCATGGATATGAAGAGTGTACCATTCATGCTAGCGTGTAAAGTATTGCGACATTTAAGGTCACATACGATTACGGCATTAACTTCGTTACATGTTACATGTCCACTACAAAATGAGGGCATAGATGGACTGTCCAGAAAACTGTTTATATTTGTGCAAAGGTGATTTTTTTTCTGTTTGGCGGTACCCGTGTAAAAAAAAGGCCTGAACACGCGGGTGTACAGTACATGATCTCGGATAACACCAGATCGAACACCGTTCGGTTAAAATTATGTCAGATCGAACATGATTTGGGTTTTAAAGCAGGTGGGGCGATCGGGGCCTACATTTTACGACCGTGGTGAGAAAAGCTATAATAATGGGGGTTTACAAACAGGATTCAAAAGGTTCTTGAAAAAGTCACAAAAAGCAGCTGAGTGGAATTTCAAACCCAGACAAGTCAATATACATCAGGCAACTTGTCGTCTCATTGACTGGGGGAAAGGTAAATTCGTGATCATGTTATTTTAGCTCTCTTTCTTCGCGGGAATTGTAGAATACCAAAAAAAGGTATAGTAGTTGTTAAGACACGCAACTGCTAACTATAATAAACTGCATTTTGTTATTACTCCGTGAAGGAGGCATACCTCCTGCAGGAGTATTCGGGTCAGCCGGTTTTTCGTGTTCGCAGCTAAAACTCACGGTTCCCTTGTTCAATCGGCATTTAATTTTATACGCCGTCTGCAGGCATGCCAGTGATGATGCACGAATATCAATATTTACCGTAGGTGTTTTCGCGGTCAAGAAAATATTCGAAAAGCACCCCTACATTTAGGGGCACATGGGACCGGCCGCGAAAAACCCGTGGTTTTGAATAGCGGGGGGTGGGAAAGCATCCTTAATGCAGATGTGCGGTGCGGTTTTTAATGCAGACCAGATGCGGACCGTAATGGTTTATGAATGGGCCGGAATTGTGAAATGTGTTCGCACGTAAAAGTCATGTTTGTGTACATTGTATTTCTATGAATTTGGGCATGTGGTGTGCCGTCATGTCCGTGTTGATGCACGTGTCTTTGTTTTCACCGTAGCGGTTTTTATATCGAGGTAAATTTGATATTTCAAAATCACCCCTATTTTTACAATCCTGTGGAATAGACCGTAGGTTAAGTAGTTATGTGGTAGGCGAGGTTCTCTAAGCAGATATTAGGTGGTTGTTGTGTATATTTGTTTGTGAGTATCTGTTGGGATTGTGACTTATAGTTTGCACCTAAGGTCAGGTCTATTTAATTGTCTGGCAAGATGTTAATACCATAGTTGTTCGGTAGAGCTCACACACCGTACTGTTTATAGCTTATAATATAGCGACCTGAAATTGGTCGGAGCGCGGAGAATGCGCCAAGATATCTGTTGTTTTCGTGTGCAACTGTGCTAACGTTGCTGTGGTGGTCATGTTGTTTTGTTAAAGCAGTTGACTTGAGCGGCAAGTGTTAAACTTGTTGACGTGGTTTTAGACTGACCGCCAGTTGCGCAGTTGACTTTGTGCACGTGTCTTTGTTTTTACCGTAGCGGTTATGTGGGGCGGTGTTTTCCGTGTGCAACTGTGCTATCCGTTGCTGTTGTGATCATGTTGTTTTGTTAAGCAGTTAACGTTGACTTGAGCGGTACCCGTTTTTCCGTAGCTAAAACCCACGGTCCCCTTTGTTCAATCGGCATGCAATTTTATACGTCGTCTGCAAGCATGCCAGTGCCAATACCACCTCTCAATCTGCAAATTATAAAATTTCACGGAGAATTGTCGCCTATGGCGTCTTGTTATTATTGTTTTTTGTTGAACTTTCGTTTTTGATGAGTTTTCGGACATAGTATGGTGAATTGGTAGGTCTATGGTAAAATTTCCTTACTGACATGCTGGCCTTGAAGCCGAGGAGCTACCCTGTGCCTGACCAATAGTCCGGCACCCTGACTAATGTATTACGACAATCCAACAATCTGTAATGGGATGCTGAAATGCATCAATGTACTTCTATTCATGCTGTCGATTTTTCACTCCGTGCCTATCCTGATAATCTTATTAACTGGCTAGTATGACACTCTATGTCCACCGGTGTACTTTGAAATTGATACTACAGCTTTGGATTTCATAACTCAGATAAAACCCCGATTTCATAGCCTGGGTGCCAGACTGTTTCTAGCCTGGGGGCCAAACTCGTAAGGCGGCGTGTGGAGTCGAGTAATACTAATAGCCCATCCCCGATTTAAGCCCTCCCCACTATCCTCCTATCCTCCCCACTATCCGGGCCTGTATCTTGTTGCACAGCGCGGGTCTAGAGGGTTTGTGCATTTGGAGCACAGCGGATAGTGCGGAGGGCGTCGAGAACGGGCTATCACTCGCCCGCGCGGTCTTAAACGCTCCACACGCCGCCTTCTATCTATCTATTGCCGGCCTGTACAGCCGGAACCAGACCAGAGCAAATTTCAATCCATAAGTCTCTATCTAACATTGCTTTTCATTCTAAATGGTCAAAATCAACACCAGTGTCTCTGAGTAAAGAGCCAGTAAAGGTCAAGTTCTTGAATGCTCTCTGTCCCTAGGTATCCACAAGAGGACGGATGATACAACTTATTGTCTGGCTCGAAAACAATGTCCAGCAAACTTAACTCGGCAGTGGGTCAGCTTTTCAGACAGCCCTGGAAGACTACCATGAATAGTGTTGATAGTGGCATATTGTGATGTGCGCATGAGCTTTGTATCAGTCCTAAGTCTGAGTTCCAGTGGTCCGGAGATACAGTCAAACCTGTCTTATGTGGACACTCAAGGGACTGAGCAAAAATGTCCTATATGAACAGGTATGGTTGGTCATCCAAAGGATTGGCAGATGTACATGTATATCGTGTAATCCAGTAATAGGCTTATGCAAGTACATATGTATGTGTAGGACATTTATACTAATGTTAAGTTAGAATCACAGAATAATTAATAATAATAAGAAGTAATCTATCTACAAGGAGGTTATTATATTTAACCTCCTTGCTATCTGTTCCTGCCAGACAAAAAAGATCTTGTTGTTACAGTTTAATTTTTGAGCGTTAGCAAATCTGCATAGAGCCTATTGTTATTCATTTATTATCACCCCTGCACCCTCCATTGCCATCAACTCTGTCCCCTTTGTCTGTTCTCACTACATTTTACTGTTGACTAGGTGAGAACCCCTATACCTGCAGAAATCATTGTCCTTTTATTTTTTTTGGCACCCTTGATTGGCTGCTGTTGTTTTAGCGTTGAACAAGTTTTTGCCCAATGCTAAACGAACCTATTGTTTCTGGGCTCGCCCGGCTGGGTGCTCCTGTCAATCAATATTGTCCACTAAGACAGGTCTGAGTGCCTTTTGGGACTGAAAAAAAAAGTCCTCTGTCAGAAGAAGACAGGTGTCCTCCTGGGAGAGGGTCTTAACTATGTAAAAATGGACGGGATTGTTCCAATGTGTCCATTGACGGAAGGTGTCCTTTTTAGACAAGTGTCCACTCGGGCAGGTTTGACTGTATTACTATTGTACTCGGTTTTGGATTTATTACAATATAGCCCCACAAGTGAATCAGATTCCTCCAATGCTTTTTGTTACTAATTCAGCAACTAAAGCATTATCATCTGCAAAATCCAAATCAGTGACATACTGAGCAGGGTACCTTCGACTTCTGCGAGGTTCTGAATAGAACTAAGACCAAGACAGTGCGCCCGATGAAGGATTCAGACATACGCGCATTTGGCCAATGGGTCTGTACCTATGAATGGGAGGAGGTGTATGCTGAACAAACGTGTGAGAACAAGACAGCCAAGTTCTACAAAACACTTCAAAATGCTATCGAAACCTACTTCCCCATCCGACGAGTCAAAATGCATCCCACTGACAAGCCGTGGATAACGCCAGAGCTAAAGTCACTCATCCTTAAACGACAAGACGCTTTCTCGCAAGGGAAAACCTGCCTTTGGAAACAACTCAGGAACAAGACCAACAGAGAAGTCAAGAAAGCAAGAAAAACCGAGTCGAGAAACTTAAGAGGGAAAATCCGGGGAAATGGTACCAAGAAATTAAGAGTATTCTAAACATGCAACAGAAGGACCTCCTCATACATATCCCAGGCAACGAGACGGCAGATAACCAGCACATTGCCAACTTTATCAATAAACAGTTTGCGGAAGTGGCACAGGGACGACCCAGACTAGACTCCTCCCAGCTGCCAGCCTACCTGCCTTGGGAGTGCCTACCGCCAGAGGTCCACCCTTGGGAAGTTTATCAAGTCCTATGCAAACTGAAGGTGGGGAAAGCCCCAGGTCCAGACCAGCTAAGTACCAAAATATTGAAGGAGTTTTCCTATGAGTTAAGCAAACCCATTGGAAACATCCTGAATGCATCTTTCACAGAAGGCTTCGTACCACAAGACTGGAAAGATGCTGTAGTCGTGCCCATACCAAAGGCCCAACCTCCGTCTGTGGATAAACTACGCCCGGTGTCTCTTACATCGCAGCTGGCGAATGTAGCTGAGACGTTTGTGCACAGATGGTTGCTGCAAGACATAAGGCCCGCACTTGACCCCCAACAATACGGGGGTCTGAAGGGACGTAGCACTACGCACTATCTTGTCAGCCTGGTGGATCACCTTAGTAAAGAGTCTGACAAACCCGGAAATATCTCAACCCTAGTGATGACCGACTTTAGTAAGGCATTTGACCGTATTGACCACAACACTGCCATATGTAAGCTGATCAAACTTGGTGCTAGGCCATGCATAATCCCCTGGATCTGCGATTTTCTGTCTACACGCCGTCAACGCGTACGATACAGTGGCGAACTTTCAGATTGGGAGACATTGTCATGTTCCGTTCCTCAAGGTACCCTACTGGGACCTATTATCTTCCTGGCGGTCTTCGACGACGCGGTCAGAGACATGGCTTCCAGTGTGCTGGAATGGAAATTTGTAGACGATTTGTCAATGGCAGAATCAAGACACAACCAACAACCATCCATCTTACAACAAGAGCTGGAAAACTTTAACAAATGGTCAGTAGAGAACCACATGCTATTAAACGCTGAAAAATGCAAAGTCATGACCTTCTGCTTTATGATGCGTCCACCCCCGCCACTGGTCCTAACCATTAACGGGAGAGAACTAGAGAACGTGGCAGTCGCACGTCTGCTGGGAGTAATGCTGCAGGCCGATCTGAAATGGGAGGCTAATGTATCACAAATGCTGTCAAAAGCAAATAGCCGTCTTTTCCTCTTAAGGCGATTAGGAAACTTCCACCTGTCATCTCAGGACTTGCTTCAAGTCTATACTTCTTTTGTCAGACCAGTTGTTGAATACTGCGTTCCCGTATGGACCCCTGGACGTACATGTAGGCAGATTACAAGGTTGGAACGTGTTCAGAAGAGGGCTCTGCGCACAATCCTGAAAGGACAATACACCAGCTATGAGTCAGCCCTGGAACTAACAGGTCTAAAGTCACTGGCAGACCGACGAGAGGTTCTATGTCTGAAGTTTGCCAACAAACTCAACCCTGAACTACTCCCACCTAGACTAGGGGAACTGCACGGCAGGAACACTAGGAACTCTCAGAAACTCAAAACGATCAAATGCAGGACTAATAGATACAAGAATTCCCCGATGCCTTACCTTGTGCGCATACTGAACAACAAGTAATCACGATTGGAACAGACAAGCTTTTAATTATGTGTATTTGTAAATAAATCTTTGTATCTGCACAATTGCAAAGTTTTACGTAAAGTTAAATTAATCTCAGCTACATGAATATTTGTTTTTATTGCCGTTTTGATAATGTAAGTGATAGCGTAGCAATGTGTTTTAATTGCGTTTTATTGTACAGAGTACGTATTTCAGCTTACAGCTGCCATGTACTTATTTTCAATAAACCATTCATTCATTCATTCATTCATTCATTCATTCATATGCCGAAGCTTCATGTATTCAGATGGGAGACCTAAGCAGCTGTCACAAGAGGGTGGTTTCAATTACACCCCCAAGACCTGACCCGCTTACACTGTAGACAGTTTATACAAAAACATGGATGAACACACTGTATACATCCTGTATGTCTTATATAGATAGTTGTAGCCTTCAGCATCACATGAAAATATTGTTTCCTTCATTAAAAAATGTGATTGCCCATGAAAATGCCCCATTTTCGAGCGATAGTAACACACACTGTGCTACCTGAGTGGTACCAAGTCAGAAAAAGATTTTCTTTCCCTGGACAAAATATTAGTGCACAGTATACATGTTAGTCGCTAAAAGGGAGTAAAGTACTTACAAAGAAATGAAAATTAAGTATAAAATGTAAATAATTGCTTGTAAATATGAACTCTAACACAAATGTAACTGCATACTGTTTGTTTTGAGTTGGACTAGTCCATAGTACAACTCGCCCGGGAGTTCCCACATGTGCCGACCAGTTCCCAACAGGCTCGTCATGGGGGATTATTCCAATTAGTGCTGTGGCAGCCTGTGCCAGTAGGCTACGTAACAGGTAACGTTACATCTTCGGCAAACATCGGAGCCAATGGATACCTCTTTTTTTGGGCAATTTTTCTTCGGGTTTGTCCGGTCCATGCCTTATTTGGAAGTTTCACGTGGTAGGGGTGACCCCTTTCCTTGTCCGTATAAAGTTACATTTTTTTAGAAGTCTTTGCCGCGACCAAGAAACACGCCAGAGTTTTGCATCAAAAATCAAGCTTATTTCTCTAGTATCTGTTAAATGTGGTTAAAATATTGAAAAATAATTTTATACGAACATGGCTTATAGTGTTAATGATGACTTACGACCAAAATTTTAGTGATATTTGGACAGTTTTAGGCACTAAACTTGCCACAAATGGATTGCAACCCCACATACCGGAAGTTAATTTTTGAGGTACAAATTTGCTAAATTGTCTCATTTTCTCCCGCAAAACATTTTGCCTATGTAATCCACACATATTTTTGTTACTTGTGTGTGAATTTTATGGAATTTGAACGAAAACTTATGACGCTAGGGGGGTTGGAAGTCACCGGCTCCCATACCCTCCCTGCACCACCGCGCGAGGCCTGGGCGTCACCTTAATTCGTATAGAAAGGTAGGCACGGCTAGCCTGGAATCCATCCGTGAACGCTGTGTCTCCGCTCCGTTCCCCCGCTCTGCCTTCAAGGCAAAGCGTTCACGGATGGATTCCAGGCTAAGGCATGGCCTTATTAAAGCTTGTTCGACTGCTCCCAATCTTCAGACAACCTGTCCTTGGTTGGTAGGTGTTCGGGAGAAGGATCTGAATGTTTGACAGTACCCTGGGTGCCAGCCTCGTACCGGGGCGTTCGCCGGTTTTATTCGGCAGCCAAAGAGCACTACGCCCGGGAGAGATTGAGCCCGAGGGGAGTTGGCCGGCCCTTGTAACGGGTAGTATGACAGGGGCTTCAGACAGCTGGACACACTCGCTAGCGAAGGTTAAGCACCAAGCAGATATGGGAAGGCAATGTCGTAAAAAAACGTTTACAAGTTCCGTTACCGTCACTGTATTGTGAATTGCTTAGCTAGAAAACTTTAGTACGAAGGTGATTTGCATAGCGATCCTGAAATCGGGGAGTTTGAATCGGGGAGTTTGAAACATTACGATTTCCCTTTTTACATCTGCTTGCAGATAACCCCTGGGCAGGGGCCCCGTGGTGCTTCAACAAGGCCTGCTCAAAACTAGGAGAAATGCTAGCGGGTAGCTTCCTTATACCATGGTCACATTTCAAACTGGCTCCCGGTCGTACTGTTTTCGAAAACGAAAAAAAAAAATGCCATGAAAGATCGACAACAAAACACACAGAATGTTGAAAAAATGCATATTTTGTGCATCGGTGAAGGTTAGACATCCAGGTAATAAGATACGTCAAAAAGCAGTTACTCAAGCAACTGGATATGATTTCTCTCAAGTTTCCAAAATCCTGTCCAGTTGCTTGAGTAACTGCTTTTCGGCGCATATTTTGTGCATATTTTTTCATGTACACTTTTATGTTTCATTTCTGCAAACAGCCCGGACGGGCCCGGGGTTAGAGATGTTACCTTAGCATTATTGTAAACTGACAGGTAGAGAGTAGGATCCTGTTTGTTGTGGGCGTCTTTTTACCTGTTTTTATCGGGCTTTCTATTTTGTCAGATTTTGTTCCTTCTTTGCCAGCCAAGCTAGCTGGTAGGAATTGTAGGTATTCATTGATTCATTTGTCAAAACACCATTTAGCCCTGCTCTAGGGCTCACGGACCTCAAGTTTTCCTAGTCGTCTTATGATCACTGCGTTTACAAACCTACTAGCAAGAGGTCAAAGGTGACTTGATTTCGCCAAAATTATGAATGAATGGCTGAATAACCTTTCGCACCACGGATTTTACCTTATTTTTGGGACGAACTTTACTGTAAAAGCATTCACAGTAACTCAGGACACTTCATTATGACCTCCGTACGCCCACATTGAATATTTTGACCCACTCACACGGTTATTGACCCCCTACGTACTGTTGTAGAGAAGTGCGGTGGGTTGAATCATGGGCGGTAGGAATTCCTGTTGGAAAGGACATACGCAGCGCGCGGTGCGCCGTCCGACCAACCAGGAAAGCCCCCGTCGGAGCGATCTCCCGTCGTCCTTTGCGCTAAGTTAGCCCTCTCTTTCAACCTACATGTAACCACTGCCTAACCACAAGAGTGCTACCGTGAGCCCACAGAATACAGTTTTATAGTACCCGAAGATGACAAACCATTTAGGGTGCAGTCTGTTATCTCCAAGTAGATTTTTGGTAGTTGCAAGACAGTATCAAATTGGCTAGGCTGCATCCATTTGGGAGGCAGGCGGCTGAGGACACTCTCTAGCATATGGTTTCATTTTCCTGGCGAAGGGGGAAATATGACTAGTCTATCTGAGTGCCATCTGTGTACAGGGGCTCTACACTTGCTACCCTGCAAAGTAGGGTACAGAGTATAGCGGCCCCGGTAGTTATCGGATGGTTGAAAGGCTAAAGTGTGACTACCCACGGACTGACCCTCTTTGTGAAATATTCACCCTGTTTTTTTTATAGAATTCTTCTCTCCGGCCCCCGTAGAAAGGCCTGGTGGTGGCTATTAGGCCCATTATTGTGCCGGGTGGCACGGGGGGGGGGGGTAATCTGGGTAATTGACACCGATCTGGTATGCGCACTTTGATTAGCTGACAATCACCTGTTGATGAGCGCTGTACTTAGCAAGTGCTCTAGATCTAAAGAAAAGAAGGGCAGCCAGAAAGCGTAACGAAATGTTACCGTCAGAATCCCTGCTTGGGGATTGGCTGTTTTTGGTGCCCCTTCTTCATTATTCACCAGGCACAGAAAAGGGGCACAACTCGCACATCATGGTTCAAGTGTGCATTAGATCTGGAACAGAGGCAACGTTAACTGGAGCATGGGTATGCTCATAAGATCCACACAGTATTATGTTTTCTAGTGAACAGTTGTTTGGTCCATCTAAACTTTTCACTATATGTTCATGGCGTTATCACTGTGCCTGGGTAGGAGGACCTACGTTTAGTAAGTAAGTGCCTACGATTCATGTATCCGATTGTTTTTAATTTCACAAACGAAGTTTTCCTTTCACTTAGTTACTTCCGTTTTTTTATACAGAAATTGGACCATGGCACAGTTCAGCCAGAAGACAAGGATCAGACTCGGTGTGACTGTCAGGGTGCCTGTAACCGGCAATGGATTGTGTCCAGCCCTACCTCATATCAACCACATACACCCCAGCCCGGGACAGCCGTATTTCACCTTGTCAAGTCTGTATCAGCCAAGTAAATACATGTACGATGGATTTAGGAACCGAGTTTATACGCACTTTATAAGCTAACATTCAATGCTTTAGCCTCTTACAATAGATATATTTTACTTTTAGATGAATCATAACCTATCTGTAATCTGTACTCTCTACTGAGTATTCACCAGTAGGTGGCACTGGAATCATTATACATTGCATAGTGCGTTTTTGTTAACATGTTTGTCGGAAGCATTAACATGTATTATGTTCACTTTGTCTTAAGGCAAGTTTCAAGTTTCATTTGTTAAAATCAAGATTTCCGCTTTGTAATGACGTGGATGTTATTCATAGTATCACAACTTTAATGCATATTTTCTCATCTAAATAAATTCAGCCATTGAAATTAAGTAAGCCGTTTTGAATTTAATGTTCGAGAATCTAAGTTTCTTAAAAGATCTTGTATATACATCCTCTCCTTCCGTGATATATCCTTCAATCTTCCAGTAAGTGGATATATCCTCTAACCTTCCAGTGAGAGCATATACTGTACGTCTACTAATTCCCACGGTATAGTCACATTCGCCGCCTTCGTTGAGACCTTTGTACCGCGAATCCATTGCCCCGCAAATATATTTTGCGTAAATGTGCCCCCCTCCCCACATGCATTCACGAAGGACCTCGAGTTCAAGCGAAACACAAAGGACGCGCGGGATACAAAAATTAACGCGGATCAAGTTTATTATTGGCAAGAAAATGTTGAATATCAAATTTATTACATTGATATTAAAATTAATAGTATAATACACCAAATCGCAATTCAATGCTGGCCATGTCAACCACGAACCGCCTGATGCTTCAAAAAATCTTTGCGTGCAGTGCACCGGCCATGCGTGCGGCCGCTTGCATAGAATTTCTAAGGAAGCATACGGCTAGCCTTCCAATGCAAGGATATATCCTCTAGCAGTCCAGTGATTGGATGTATCTTTCGCCTCCCAGTGAGAGGATATATCCTCTAGCCTTCCGGTAAGAGGATATATCCTCTAGGCTTCCTGTGACAGGACATATCCTCTGACCTTCCAGTGAGAGGATATATCCTCTGGCCTTCCAATTGGAGGATATATCCTCTGGCCTTCCAGTGGGAGGATATATCCTCTAGGCTTCCAGTGAGAGGATATATCCTCTGGCCTTCCAGTGAGAGGATATATCCTCTGGCCTTCCAGTAAGAGGATATATCCTCTAGCCGTCCAGTGATTGGATGTATCCTTTACCCTTCCAGTGAGAGGATATATCCTCTAGCCTTCCAGTGAGAGGATAAATCCTCTGGCGTACCAGTTAGAGTATATATCCTCTGATCTTCCGGTGAGAGGATATATCCTCTAGCCTTCCTCGTGTCTTTTAAGGGGTAAGTCTTCGGATAGAGGATGTATCCTCAAGTATGATGAATTATTTAATCTTTGTTTGAGGATATATCTTCACTAAGTTGTAATTGTTTGAAATCAAGATCCTGAAAATACCCAAAAATAAGTTGGAAAGGCTGCAAAGTTAGAAAATTCAAAGCTTAATTTTCTTGTTTTTAAGCCCCCAAAAAAGGGAATAAAATGGATTTTCCCTTATTATTTTGGATTCTGTTTTGTGTTATCGACCTTTCAGTTAGTGGAACTGTTTTGAGGCCTGAAGTCACATGGCATGTTTCCCTTTCTATAAAATAAATATAATAACAATAACTAGAAGAGGATATACTCAACACAAGGTCTGAAGTTCAGTGATTTTATTGAAACATTTCTTAATCTGCTCAAGAACTGACAGTGAAAAGGCTATCTTTAACTACCCTGCCCATAAGGGTACAAGTGTCAGTACTTCTTGGGAAATAATATACAGTAGTCATGAGACTGAACAAATATTCCACACTACTATAATTGCACTATTTTCCACAGCTTTAGATTGCCATTGTTTTCTCAAAGCTGTTCCTACATGTAGCTAGCCAGGAGTTTGGGGTGGTCCAGTGTGGTCTGTTTTCTTGAAATACATCCATAGTTCAGCTGTATGTTGACTTCTGGCACCTGTGACAGGAAGAGGGAAGAATGGAATTGAAATTTATATGAATTATGACCCAGCTTCAAGCTCTTTAATTTGGAGAACCAACAAATTGGCAAAGCCTAACAAATAACTAACAAAAGCGAACAGTATCGAACAGATATAGTAAGCAATGAAAAATTATTACTATGGGGAAGGTTTCCAGTTCAATTCATAGTGGTGTCTATCTGTCAATGAATTCGTTATGTCATGAAGAAGCACTTGCAGACTACAAAAAGGGCAGTGTATATATATATATATATAAATTACTGGAACTACTGTAACCTAGTGGTCAACACTTAATCAAGATACATTTAATTTGTTCCTATCGTGTGACCTTTCCTGACAAAAAAATGAAAGTTAAACTTAAGATCTTTAGCATTTACTTTTCTCGAAGTAAGAAGGTGAGTGATTTCACATATCTCATGGTAATAAACTAGAATTCTACAACCCTATACCTTCAGCATGGAAACAATGTCCTATTTTCCATAATCTAACTGCCTCGCAGGAAGAAATAGTTTGCAAGTATATATTATGACTGTCAGGTTTTCCATGAATCGTCGATGGTGAAACTTTTGCAAGCAAGAAAAATTGGTATGAGCTTTTCTTTTCTTTAACCCCCCCCCCCATCTCTGTAGTCCATATATAGGACTAGGTGTAAGGGGAACATATATATACAGCAATTTATCAGCATGATCTTCCTAGACATGCAAAAAATAAATATATGTGACCCTTGGCACTTCCTACTGTCAAAATCAGGTTTGAATACACAAAACAATACCAAGTGCATCTACAACCTAAGGAATTTGCAAAATAATCTCCACTTTTCTGGCAAACCTTGTTACAATTTTGCTCTGTAGCAGACTAGAGAGGATCCATTCTGGATGTCTATGTAAGTAATTTTAAGCTAGTGATTTTCTTATGCAGCAGGTTTATAGAAAAGCCTGGATTGCATAGTAGCTCTTACAAACTCCATTACGAACTGAGCCAATTCAGAATTATCGAATACCGCAGTTTCTGCGGCTTCCCTGCTGTGAAGGGCGGCGAACTACTGTTTGCGCCCTGGCGCGTGTAAACAATAGGGTCCCGTAGCACGGACATACCAGTATATACTGGGTTCGGCCGTGGCAGTTTTTGTCACTCTTTATTTGGAAGCTTTTCTCTCAATTCAACTTACAACTATTACAGGGTATTTGTCCGTACTGTCAGCGAGTGGGCATAGCGATTCCTACGTTTGATTCCCTTTGTTGTGTATCACACGCCAGTGTAACATTCCATTCCGGCGGTAGGACCAATCAACATTCTCCTTTGTTGTGACGTCCTACTTGCTGACAAGATCAGTTTCCTGTTACCCACGGATTTAGCAGCATTTGTGTCGCGGACATGGTCCTGGCCGGTCACACAGAAACAAACTGTTTCTGAACTTGTGACCATCTTGGGTAAGTTATTCGTCAAAGGCGAGGTAATGTACTTGTACAAGGGACATAGTTACGTTTATTTTGTAAGACTTGTTTCTTGTCTTGTCGGACGGGCATTATAGACCCAACAGGCACAACGTGTAAACACGTTTTGCCGCCATTGTCTAGTCTAGATCTATGAAATGGCTAAAACTATATTCTACTCGAGAAAAAGACTGTAAATCAATATATTTGAACCTCGAGTCCCATCCAATACACAGCAAGAAACGCCATAGTTCATTGTCTTACCGAAGGGATTGTTAGTTGACCCTAAGTAATAGTTTGTAATGCTCTGGCCACGCTGTGTGTGGTCGTCGGGACACAAACAGTGCAAACTGAAAACACTAGGGGTAGCCAGCAAATGGGCTAACTTGAGTAATTCCTGTTGTAAGAAACTCAGAAATGCTTTTGATTCATAGTCGGAACCCAAAGCATAGGAAGATTGAAAAATTAACTAACACTCGGGTTTATCATAATGTTAGGACCAGCACAGGGCTGGCTTCAGTGAACCCTGTTGGGAGAAAGGCTTTCATAGCCTGAACCCATTGCACAGAGGGGGACTGAAGACCACAATTAGCTCTCTTTGGGTTAATCATAACGCTAGGACCAGCACAGGGCTGGCTTCAGTGAACCCTGTTGGGAGAAAGGCTAACTCATAGTCTGAACCCATTGCACAGAGGGAGACTGAAGACCACAATTAGCTCTCTCTTGGGTTTATCATAACGTTAGGACCAGCACAGGGCTGGCTTCAGTGAACCCTGTTGGGAGAAAGGCTTTCATAGTCTGAACCCATTGCACAGAGGGAGACTGAAGACCACAATTAGCTCTCTTTGGGTTTATCATAACGTTAGGACCAACACAGGGCTGGCTTCAGTGAACCCTGTTGGGAGAAAGGCTTTCATAGTCTGAACCCATTGCACAGAGGGAGACTGAAGACCACAATTAGCTCTCTCTTGGGTTTATCATAACGCTAGGACCAGCACAGGGCTGGCTTCAGTGAACCCTGTTGGGAGAAAGGCTTTCATAGTCTGAACCCATTGCACAGAGGGAGACTGAAGACCACAATTAGCTCTCTTTGGGTTTATCATAACGCTAGGACCAGCACAGGGCTGGCTTCAGTGAACCCTGTTGGGAGAAAGGCTTTCATAGTCTGAACCCATTGCACAGAGGGAGACTGAAGACCACAATTAGCTCTCTCTTGGGTTTATCATAACGTTAGGACCAATACTAGTAAGCTCACACGGGTCGGTCGTAACGTTAGGACTAGCAAAGTGCACCTTGTTTAGCAAGGCTTTCGTAGTCCAAACTAAAGGCTTGGGGAGACTGAAGACCACAATTATAATTTAGCTGATACTTATGATGAAAGAGTAGAATTAGAATGTGGGGTAGGCTAAATCAACTGTCGAGCATATATATTTATATATCTTCATTGCTTTATAATAAATACAGTTATATAAATCATGTTGAAGACTTTTATGCAGGTTTGCTCGCAGTCTTGTAGCCGACATCACCTGAAGTCCACAAAGCTTTGTATTCGAAGCACGGATACCATGAAGGAAGGAAGAAAATTCCATCATATCATCATTATGTATATTATGTGAGTGTGGCGCGCTTGGGTGTGTGAGATGTGCGCTAACGTGTGTGCGTGCGTGTGTTTGTTATTGTCGTGTGTACATGAGTGTACATGTATGCGTGCTGCGTAATAGAAAAACACGAAAATAAAGGCTGACATATTTTGCTGGTGTCTTTCTTCTTTCAATGATATCAAGTCAAGTAGCGGTGTAAAGTTTAAAGAAAAGCAGACAACATACTAAAAGCAGACAACATACCAACAAAACCTGGAAACTCTAGCTAAGCTCCATTTATATTTTCCTGTTAAACTTTTAATATTTTAGTAAGATAGCAAAATATAATAGGTTCTTACGAGAGGGGAGCCCTTTGGAACGTTTAAACCATTTATCCAAAAGGACTCTTATGTTGAGATATATGGAACAGTTCTCGAATATTCATGTGGCCAGTCTATTTTCTCGGTGATACTAGTAACTGTTAAGCCATATGCTGAAAAGGCGGCGTAAAAATTAGAATTCTTCTGACACAACAACCATACTAGTAAGAAGATTGGGTTAATCATACGCTTAACATGTACATCTCTACGAGTATTCAAGAACATACACGTGAAAAACTCAAAGCTCTTGGACTACATACACGAGTAGACTAGTCACGGTGCTGTGCCTGTCGTGTTTACTGTGGGGATTAGCATGGCAATTAGCACCAGGCTGAGGGTCAATAAACTCCGACCTCCTACAGTGTGGCCGGGCATTTGCATAATTCGCTTCTGAATTGGCCGAGTTCGTAATGAGCTTACTTGGAAAAGGTTGCAAAACAACAGTAACACTAACAGTGGCTTTATGCTGTCAAGAATTGCCAGAATAATGAATGAAGACCCTTATTGTACACTCATACCAACTGGGTTTAGTACAGGTCACAACAAAAGAATAAAATACAGATAACGTTACATATATCCATTGTTAAGTAACTACAACTTAGTACATTCGGTTTCTTCTCGTTTCTTGGTAATGGTAAAGAGGTAAAACAGATATGTTTCATAATTGAAGGTTTGTCTAAGCTCATTAAAAATATAAATATGTCTGTACTGCTTTAGGTGTATGAAGTAGGGGAACATGGGTTAAATCAAACTATAAAGTTCAGCTCTCTCTTTGTTGCATAGTTTACATTCTAATACAAAATGTTTCTCATTTTCAATTCTTCCTAGATCACAGTATCTGCATATTTGTTGTTCCAGGGGAGTACGGTTATGTCTTTCGGTTTCGATGTGTAATTTGTGGCAGCTGATTCGTAGTTTTGTGGCGACAGTTCTGTGCCGTAGGTAGGGCTGTGTACCGGTACGCAGTACCGATACTGTACCTAAAAAAATGATTAGGTACAGGTCCAAAATACCTAATCCCTCAGTATCGGGTACTGTACCTGAATAGAATTACACTAATTATATGCTTATTTGTGGCCTAAAATAGGGAAATAGCTGGTCCCCCATGGGTCCCAGAGACAGCACAGTGGGTTTGTGTTACAGACTGACAGTGTTAACTCCCAGAAAGATCTGTTGTGTATTAGATATGCTCCCTTTAGATGTCACTTTGGTCAGCTTTGAGTAGCATGAGGACACTTAGGGTAGGATATGAAAACTAAAACATCTTAGTTTTGCCCATGTTTTGTCTGAGAATTCTCCATAAACAAAAACTTACCTTTAACTGTCAATTTATTCATGTTTATCTCATTATTGATGAAGTTCAGAAGAACATGTTAATTTGCCGAATTGTTCAGGTACATGTTCAGGTCCGGACCTGTACCTAAAACCGTGTACCTGTACCTGTACCTGTACCTAAAATTTGTTTAGGTACACAGCTCTAGCCGTAGGTTATCAATACTAAGGTACTGTTATTCAGTATAGGTGGACTTGAACAGTCTGTAGGACCTCAGCTTGTTTATAATAGCCTTTTATTTTTGATGCCTAATCATTAAATCTCACTCCCCTATGTCATGTTTTTTGGTGGATTCTTCCTTCTTGTGTTTCTCCCTGTGCCAATTTCACCACACACCTTATAAAGTTTCCCTCATTTCATAAGCTATGGTTTTCATAGCCTGGGACTGACTGGAGCTAAGAGCGATGGTCCTTACACAAATGATCTAAAGCTACATGGTTGGACTCTTTAAGTCCAGGCTATTGTTTTAGTAGCTGTCAAGTTCTCTTGGCAGAAAAATTGCAATGAAAGTCTGTTCTGTCTAAAACGTTGATAAAACCTGATCTACTTTAAGCCAGTTTTATACCATCTCCATACATATGAACAATATGACCTGTAGTGTCTGTACCAACATGTGTGTGTGTGTGTGCATAGATAGAGGTGTTAAATAAAAACTTACCTCCATGGTGTGTGTGTGTGTGTGTGTGTGTGTGTGTGTGTGTGTGTGTGTGTGCGCGCGCGAGGACGTGTGTGTGGACGTGTGTGTGTGTTGTCTGTGTGTGGTGTGGGTGTGCGCATGTGTGTGTGTTTGTTGTCTGTGAGTGTGTCTGTATGGTGGTGGTGGATAGAGTGGTAAAAGCCCCCCCTCCCCTGAAAAACAACTTGGTGGCCATAATGGGATATTATAGCAATTTTACAATGTTTTAACAATGTTTAACTTCCCAAAAGCCTGGTTAGTCAAGTTATCTTACCTTAGTATAATCCTAATTAGCTATATTCGGTTCTAACTCAACCCTAATCTTAACCCTCAAAGTGTCAGGTAATATTAGAACTAGGCTTTTAAAACTAGCCCATGACACTGGGAGGGTTTTTCATTCTAACCAGCAGGTTAACCGGGTTCCCCAAACCAGAGAAATTAATAATAGCTTCTGTGATTCTTCTTGTTCTAAGGAACCTATCTAGCTTTGATTTGTTTGTTGGCTGTATGATGACACTAAACCGGATAGTGAGTGAGTGAGTGAGAGTGATAATGATATTACAGATTACCATATCATCATCATCATACATGTCACCTTAGGGCAGCAGTTAGCTGCTGCAATGTTTTGCCCACATGTACACCACCCGCTCTGCCATAGCCTGGAGTCCAGCCTTCTTAGCTTTGGTCCACTCCCCAAGATACGCTATCCCGCACATGCTTGGATAGCGGACATGGCTGGAATCCAGGCTAGGTCTGCCATGGCTGATATATTGTAAGGTCCTCTATGTTACCCAGTGTCATATGTCATACTATATCACAAAAGGCTTACTCCCGACAACAATATAGTATTAAAAACAATTTAATGTTAAGCTGTTAGCGTTACATTGAACTTGATTACATTTCCAAATCACAAATCAAGTCTTGTTAAAACGAATGAAGTCCTACATGATGCTTTTGTATGGATTAGACCACCAGAAGTCAGTTTGGATGCAGTTAATAACAAATTAAATATACTAGTACTACCAAGGGACCTCCTTGATATACAGATGCATTTGCCAATTGTACTCTTGGTGGCAAAACTCAAGCCAGAGGGGAGTTGGACTGGTAAAAGGCCGGTAAAAGACTGGTAAAAGGGCCGACCAACTCCCCTTGGGTAGGTCACACAAGCACGTTATTTTATGAGACTCGAAATCATCTCGACAAAATGGCATTCACATCATGTTCAAAACTACGTACAGCGATATGGACTGTGCAAATATAGACAAGAAATACCTACCCATACTTAACCTCCGGATATGCATTCACCGTGACTGCCTCTGTTGTCCTTGGTTGAAAGTTTGTGGAAAAGTATAGAGTCGGCGCGCGATCGAGCAACAAAACATTCATTTTGTAGAGAGCCAAACTGTCCGTCGTTATAATTTCATCAGTCGATGGTCCCACGAAAGTACTATAAAGCTTAAAAAATCTCGTGGCGGCAGTACACCGTCTAATGTTTTGAATATAACGTTAAAAATAATCAATATGTCCGAAAATTCACCAAAATGGCGGCCACGATAACTAAAGGTCACCTTGTTGGGTCACCTAGGTCAGGGTCACACGCCTGATTATCCATATAACTGCGAGAGGAGCCCTGTCCCACCGTTAAAATCCCCAGTAAGGAATTGTGTTACTGATACCTGGCGACCTCCTAGGAGGGGAAGATAACCTCTTGGCTCATTAGTTACTGAATCACGGTGGTCACCGTTAGTCAATAGTTACTATATACGGTATTTGTACAAGGTGGTGTTTTAAGGAAAGAGCCTTCTCGTGGTGTTGTTTAGCTGTTTAGCCCGCCATCTTTGTTTTTCGCCGGGATAAGAATAAGTAAGAATCGGTGTGATTCTTGCTCTGTAAAGTACAGTTTACATTTCACGCTGATCTTAGATAATTTAGACTTACATTTAGTGTCAAAAACAGAGTGCCTTGTATCATTCTGCAACAAAATGAAAAGGTTCTATCACATTCCTTACCCGGGCACGTGCCCGAACACGTGCCCGGGCACAGTTTGGCACACAACCATCGCGTGTCCAGAACTGTGCGCGACCTGAGGCACGGTTCTGGACAAACACTTTGTTTATCTAGAAGTTGATTTGCTCTAGTCTGTCGTGGATAGGCTTCAGGACTATCCAGATCCGTGCGTGGGCTTGGTGGATATAAGAACAGTGTAGTTTCCGATTACAGTACTGTGCTCGGGTCAATCTACTTTCTAATTGGGTATACTACCGTCTACGTGTTGCGTTATATCGAGAACTGTATTCGAATATAATATCTAACCGTCCCCATGTCTCCATATAACCATACATGGAATCTCGGGCGTGCACTATATGCTATGGTCCCGCCAATTACTATGATTGACAGCACTTCCGGGCACGGTTCTGGACAGTCAGGCTGTGTCCCGTTCTGTGCCCGCACAGGCACAGAATGGGACAGGCACGGTTTGGGACACAACAATCCCCCAACAAAACCACTTTGACCCTTCGCGCGAAATCCAGCCTGCTTGACCTCTGTTAATAAACAACAGATCACGTGAAAAAACGAAGCATTCCGATTGGTGGTTCTCCTCCAACGGTCACCCAATCAACTAAGAGCTCAAACATGAATATTAATGAGTCAGCTACTTAGTCAGCTACTTAGTGACGTAGGAGTAAATCAGTTAGGAGTCGACGGGAGCCAGACGTATTTTTTGGGGATGTAGGACCCGGGAGCTACAAATACGTTTGGTAACCAGGCTAGGAAGACGTACTGTGGACAGCCAAAGTCTTTCTTGTGTTAAACAAATGCCAATATTGCTGGGGTCAGTTTTGACCCCAGTCGGACTCATCTTAGACTTTCCTTTGTAATTTTTGCAAAATTGTGCAAATCTCTGGAAAAAAAAATTAGGAGAAGTTGTAGACGAGGTATACTGACACGTCACGGAAGGAATTTTTTCTAAGATTGAAACTTTTCAAAAGGCACATCAAAATATATGCCAGGGGTCAAAAATGAAAGCATGTATAACGCCGCCAAAACATTACCATCTTGGCAAAGGTCATAAGGAAAGCTTGCAGTAGGCAGAAAACGGCAAAAACGCATGGCCATAAAAACAGCGATAACACATGGACATGAAAGAAGAAGGTTGCTTTACGGAGGAGGATAGTTTTACTTGCCAAAACATAGTCTACAGCACTGCATTTTTTTGGCTGGTAGCATGTTAGTTTTCCATGCAGATCACCAGGTGTTCTGCCGTTTAGAATTCTAATTTTGTTGGATCAAAAGGTCAATCAGATTTTTTCCAAATGTATTTCTTCGATGATCAACCATGCTAGCCCTGGTAAGGGGGTGATGAAACTTGTAATCTTTAGCTAAAATTTGTTAATCTTACAGGAAGTCATCTACCATATAGTCATTCATAGGGGTTCTTCTTATGCGTTTAGATCGCCCCCAACAAACATTCCTCCGAGATTACTAAAATGTGAAATTACATTTTCTATAATGTCGGAAATATCATAGGCTCTGGTAGTATGAATAGGTGACGGACCCCTGTGGAGTAATGTATACTGAGGCCAGGTAACTGTCTTTATCATAATTTAAAAGTTTTTTGTAAATCTAATTTACCGATAGAATATCTTCACTTTTGCTTTTTGACTTTGTAACATACAATGTTTATATTGCTTTTTAAACATTAATAAGATGCCACCAATATTGCGCTTGGTGCGCTTTAGTTTGATTCTACTGCTACTAAAATGTAAATAGCCTGGAAGGGATACCTCACCTTTTTGCCATGTTTCCAATAAGCAGAAGAAGTGAAACACTTCGAGATGACTAGTGAAATATCTATCGCCTAGTTTACTATTAATTCAATGGACACTCCAAAAACCGATAGAAATAGCAAAGTTTTTTTTTCTAAGAACTGTCCTTGTGCTCGGGATCCGATGCGGGAAACGCATGTTTATCTGGAGCCACGGGGTCGTTCGTTGAGTCAGAACATTGAGCCGGCTGTGCGTCCGTACCAGCTTATTTCCAAGCCAGGGTAGGGGCAAACCAGCTAGCCCCCTAGGAGATGGGGCAAACCAGCTAGCCTGCCGCACGAAGATCGCTAGAGTCCCGCCATATGCCTCTGCGGCCGGGGATGGCCATTCCTGCAGCTGTCGGTCAGATGTGGTCGGCGTAGGGCGATTCATCAGGACAGGGCGGTCAGGCCGTTTGGAATGGCAGGTGAGGCAAAGTACCCCTGACGGTTGCCACCTGGATGTGGTGTTCGTGACGGTCTAGGTTAGTTTGGACGCACTCCCGGCGAAGACTTGTGAACATGATAGGTATTTTGCAAACAAAATAGGCTCAAAGTTCGAATTCAATAAATAAGACCTCTGGTAGGCAAAAATTACATCATTTGGTCACGCGATAAGATTCATATTCTACTGTTCCCCTTTGCACCCTACAATGTACCTAGTAGTATCAATTTCTTATGGTTGTGGACAGATGTAAACTGTTCCTTTCCTATATTTAACTAATGACCACAACTATCAAGCTGATCTTAGTCCAGAATCTGTAAACCATAAACAGATGCCAAGAGTATATTTGGCTTTAAGAGCTTTATACTTTCTGCATTTACCGGCCTTAGAAAGAAGTTGTTGAGTAAGTGTTTGGTTAAATAGACAAAAAAAGGGTTATTCTAAAAGCAGTTTAAAAAAAAAACAACTGTCGTGATACATTTTACTTAACGCATTAAATGATAAATTGACTAATGCTTTTGTCAAAATTTAACTTAAGTATCAATGCCTTTAAGCATTGGGGTCTTTCGATATTTGAATGTTGGCTGCCCATAGGTAAGGTGTTTTACGTGCGCCACCATTGTCTCCACTTTCCTGTTTGGGAAATCCTTCATTCTTGGCTTCCCTTCCCGTAAATTCAGATGTGATCCCTGCAGTAAATGATATGTTAACAACAGTATTAAACACTACGAAATACCTCTTTAAGAATTGAGTTAGCCTAAATCGTTCAGTGTAAACAGTAGTGTAAACTGCAAGAATTTAGTCCGCAAATGGCTGCCATACAATTCGCAAGAGTACAAGGGGCTGGCTAAGACACTTTTGATTATATAGTTACTCTTTCACTGACTTTGAAATATAAAAATGATTGATAATGAATATAAGGCGAAAGCAAGAAAATTGTATGGATGACATCCTCTGCAGAGTCCAAATCTAATACGATAGGGCGAAAAAAAACAAGGCGGCCAAAACAGAAGACTCAATTGCTCACAGTGATTCGTAGATTGAACTATTCGGAAGCCATATATTGTACAAACTATTACAACATTCATTACTGAAAAAACTTTAAAAATAAATGACTAAATAAATGACTCCATCAGTGTACAACTGATTTTAATTCAGTGGCATCATCACATATAAAAGGAATGAAATACAGCACTATATCAAAAATACTGTACGGCTAAACAATAAATGGGAATATTGTCTTGCCATTGGACATTTACGACATGCCTATTTTCGGCATGTTGACCACCGTCTGAGGGCAACAAAATATCTTGTTTTTTTTTCTTAAATCGGGCAAAAATCAATGTCATCCATACAAATTACTTGCTGTGGCCTAATCATTTTCAGGCCAGATTTCTTTTGGGACGCGTTATTCTGGGACAGGGGAAGGGGATAACTCCCTGTGACTCCTAACTTCCTTGTGACCACCACAATTTTAGGTGATGGTGTACCAGTAAATAATTAAATCATAAAACAATACAAATTTGGTGTTAATATGAAGAAATATGACTAACTGAGAAAAAATTGTCAGACATATTTACCAAAAGTCACCAGGTTTAGTGGTTCTAGCTTAATCTTCTCTGTAAATTTTAGTAAGATAATGGACTTTTTTCGCACACATGGCAATGGTAATGAAGCGGTTTTACCATTCCTAGAGAGAGTAACATTTACTGATTCGAAAACTAGAGTTCCAGGATCTCATGCCCTCGCCAAACTATGTGTTCACCCCTTTGGCTGATGACTTTCATTGCCTTCGTCAGCTGGGTATTATGTTTTCGGTTTGGGCATGGTGAAGTGGCTGTGGTGTGGGTCTGTATGTATGTCAACATCACAACTTGAGAAGTTGTGGATTTTTTTTTTATATTTACTGTCTGTGTGAGTAGCTGTTGTAAAAACGAAGGTCAAGATCAAAAATTGTCCACCTGGCTTTTTGCAACGGTACTACAGGGAGCTTTTAATGCATTTGTTGATTGTATGTGAACAGAAGGTCTCGAAAAGATGTGAATGGATCTTAATGATTTTTAGTAGGTGAGTAGCGATTACGGCAACAAAGGTCAAGTTCGAAAATTGTTTTCCTGTTATATTCCTACGTTGCTACAGCGCTTTTTTTTCTTTGTGTGCAACATTACTCGGGGAGATACAGATGGTTGTTAATGATATCTAATGGATAAGTAGGGACAGCAAAGACGAGGATCAAGTTCGATGATGGGCCTTCTAGAATCTATTTAGGTATTGCAGTGTAGCGTTAATGTTTGATATAAAATTTTTCGCAAGTGTCAGGTCAATGATTTTTTAGTGGATAGCTGTTGCTGCTTGGAATAAATGGTGTAATTTGGGGGCTCCTAGCAGCTTGTTTGGAAATGTAGTGGGCGTACATGTTTTAACTTTTGAAGTTAATGACTCGGCCTAGTGTCAATGAATTTTCATATTTTTAGAAAAGTAGCTACTTTACATAATGATTAACATATTGAGATGTATTAAGTTGTAGTTGTTGTTGTTGTCTCTGGTAATCCGCTCACATTTGTCGGGTGATGGTCACATGTGCTTTACAACTGCTTTCTCGTGTGCTTCATCATTTCCTCATGTGCTTGTCTTCTGTTGCTTTTTTTAAAATTGGTCGGCATTATCAGTGGTGGTTTTCTCTTCTTTTTCTTGTTCTTAGTTTTCTGGGTTTTTTTTCAGTCTCCAATTTACATATATAACGTTACATATTCATAAATCCCCCTTCTTACTTTTGAATTCTCCTCGTAAACATGATGTAGTCAATTAGGGTTCTCTGCAGTTTCACCTTGCCCTCATGGCTGATTTCCTCATTTGCACCTGCATACAAATCTAAGCTTCCTGCCAGTGCCATATGTTGTAGTCCTTCCTCTAGATATATGTGTCTCTATTTCACGCTCTTCTCTGCTCATCGTACTGACCGCACTCGCAAAGATAATGGTCGATGTTCTCCAGTTTTTTTGCAGTGATCACATGTGTTTGAGCTACATTCTGGGTTTACTCTGAAATTCATATCATTGAGTCTTGTATGTCCACTTATTATTTGGTTGAGTAGAATGTTACCAGTCCTGTGTTTGCTGTTCCTAGTCCTCCTTTTTCCAATCTTTTTGATGGTTCCATGAGTTATAACACTTGTGGTTGACATGTCACATTTTCTTTGCCATCTTTTGATTGTGTTGATGTTGATCTCCCTTTTTATATCTTGTTTTGTCATATGTGCGGTCAGCATGTGTATGTCGCATGTACTTTCTTTGGCACCTTCTTTAGCCAGTCCATCTGCTAGTTCATTCCCTACTATCCCCATGTGTCCTGGTGTCCATATAATTTGTACTGCGTTACCATAGTTCTTCAGTTCAGCCAGTACTTTTCTTGTTTCGATGGTGAGATTGTGATAGCTTCTGGGGGGAGCTGTCTGTGTTGTTGTCTCTATGGCTGCCTTGCAGTCGCACAAAATAATGATGTTCTTGTGTGTGGCTTTAGTGTCCCTAACATTTACCTCTGCAGCCAGTCTTATTCCTTCAACTTCCCCTAAGTAGTTGTTTCCTGCGCTTGTTACTGCTTTCTTCAGGCATACCGGTGTACTATATCTATGCCCTTTAGGTATACTGCAGCTCCACACCCTGTGGGCCCGGGAGTTCCCAATGCCGAACCATCTGTGAAACACAGGATTTCTTCAGTAGTGAATGTTCCAATCAGTTTCTTCACATTCCCCACCCTATCTTTCTTGGTCATGGTTTGTTGTAGGTTGAACATTTTTATTCTGAGGACTGGCTGGAATGCCGGTATTTCTAGATCAAACTGGTACTCTTCTTCTACGGGTGCTGTGGCTTTCTCGCCCATCACATGCTTGTAACAGTTCTTAAGTAGTGTAAGTGTAGTGGGTGGTCTTTCCCCTTCTTTGTTCGCCATCGACCTGCTGAGCATTGGACCCAAGGTGATTCCATATTCTTTGACGGCAGTCTGGTATATTATTTTGCTTGAATCTTGCAGGAAAAGATCCGTAGGAGTTATGTTTGTGATGGCTTCGAATGCTTCTGATGACGTGTGGGACAGGCAGCCAGTTATCTTTAAAAGTGCTTGTCTTTGTGCCTTGTCAAAAGTTCTGTACACAGCACTGCTGTCAGTCACCATCAAAGCTGCTCCAAACTCAAAGTGTTGTCGCACCAGGGGGTTTGTATATATGTACTGCTGTCTCCTGGTCGACTCCTCTTCTAGGATCAATGACTCCTGACACAGCCTTGAGTGTTTTGTACGCCTTTCTTATCTGCTGTTCCGCATGTGCTCTAATGTAAAGGGTTCTGTCCACCTGTACACCCATCAGTCTTTTCCCATTTGCCTCTATTACTGGTTTGTCCCCCATCTTGAGAGTGATTCTTATTCTGGGTACTTTGGGTGTCTGAGAGTAATTCTTATTCTGGGTACTTTGGGTGTCTGGAAGACTATATATTTAGTCTTGCTTGGTTGTATCTTTGCATTCCATGTGTTGCACCACATCTGAATTTCGTCTATGTCCTTCTGAATCCCTCTGACTATGGTGTCGAGGGTTTTCCCTTTCTTCCACATCATGCTGTCATCTGCATATTCCCCATGTTCTGATTTCACTCTAACCATCATGTCCCCTGTGTACGTATTGCATAAAGTCGGTGAGAGAATAGCTCCTTGTGGTATTCCCACCTTTGTTTCTTTCCATTCTGTAGTGTGTTCATTTACTTTGAATCTGTTCAGCCTGTTCTTCATAAATTCCTGGATATTCACTAGTAGTCTTCCACTTACACCCATGTTACTCAGTTTCAGAATCAGTCCCTCTCTCCAGATTCTTTCATAACATGATTCCAGGCCCATCACAACAAACACTACAGACTCTCCTGTTTGGATGTTTTTGCTTGATATTAAGTGAAGGGGTATGGGCAGCTATGGATAGGGAGGCCACTGGGTGAGGTTCCCGGTAGCATTTCGGCGGTAAAGACTCGGGGAAATTGTTTTTTTACCCTCTCGGCGCGCCGCTTGTAACTAAGTGGAACCGTATCAAGGAAAAAGCAGTGTGCGCATCCTGAGATGGTGTAGATGTTTTAGTAAAACTTTTCATAATAAACTACTTTACTTGGCAAGGGTATGTGTTCCCAGAACTCTATTTGATTAAGGAATTAAGATTCTCATTTGCATGAAATATATCAGTTGATTATATTCCCCAGTCTTCACACCGTAACTCAGAGATGCACACTTCAACTCTTTTTTATTGACATTTCCTTATATCTTGCCAAATTATGTTAGCCTCATGCAATGGCAGGGCGTCACAAATATTAATAAAATAAGCAATATAGACGAGTTTGCTACCCTATTCTCCAGCTCATTTGAAGTATGTGCCTTAAATTCTGTTTAACCCTTAAACACCCGAACTTTTTTTGTGACGGCAATCACCGAACGTGGTCCAAATGGACCCCATTTTGTTTCTTTCAAATTTATATTCCTTTTTGCATTCTTTCAGTGATCTTTGCACATACTTTGGTCAAACATAGTAAGAGGTACATTTGGCATGATTAAGTGTAAAATAAATTCCAGTTCATTATCATAACTTATGCAAAAAAAGAAAGGCCTGCATGCATGAACATAGAGGTGACCTTTGACCTCACATGATGGTCAAAGTTAATGACCTCTGAAAACCTAATGACATAATTCCTGAGGTTGAGGTTACTTGGCAAACAGCATAATAGTAAAAAATAATGCTACCTTGAAGATATATATTGAGGACATCCAAACAATTTCGTGTGTAGGAAAATGCACATATGGCTGAGGTCCATTTTGACCCCAGACAGTCTTAATCAGACTCCCCCTTGTTATTTTTACAAATTTGTGCCGATCTCAAAAAAAATTAGGAGAACTTGAAGAAGAGGTTTATTGACAAAGTCACGGGAGGAATTTTTTTTCGAATCAAAAATTTTCAAATAGCACATAAAAATATACTCCTGGGGTCCAAATGGACCCCGTTCGGGTGTTTGAGGGTTAAAAATAAGAGAGTACTTACCTTTAGCCTTAAACAGAACATATAATCAATTGTGAGATTAGATGTCCACCTGGATTTTTCAACAATTAGATCAGGTGTACTTTCAGTCCTTACACTGCAATGCCCGGACACCTTTGTATTGATCTGTCGAAAGTAGTCAACTTCTTCAAAGAAATCTTTGCCCTACGTAGAGAAAAGGAACAATGTTACTGTAAAGCAGTGTTAAAAATATACGTAATAGCGGAATACACACACACATGTCACTTAAAGCTACAGAATATTACTGAAAGTCGCCTAGGCTATAAAAACGGCCTAAAGTCAAGGCCTAAATTCGTTAAAGAAATGGGTTGATTAACACGCAAGAAACAAAGGACCTCCGATTATAAGAGGTAATAAATGCACAAACTTAAAGTGGTATGAAAAGAAAGGCCCACCGAAATGTGGCCCACGAAAATGCCAGGGGCATATTCGAAAAATCAAATACTGTCAAAGGTGGACTTCCTTCTGCTGGTGTGTAATGTAACAATTAGTACCAATGTTAAATGTCATGCTGAAGTGACAAAAACATAGCACATTCTTTTTTTTTTAAGCACATAGAACATTCTTAGTCACAGTGTTCAATGTGTTATTGAGGAAAGGCCATGGTGGTGAAATCGTCAGAAAACGACATTAAAGGTCCGGATGTAGATTTTCATTCTTGATACCATAATATATGTGCATTTCTCACAGCACCAAACATAAGGGGGGATATACATGTGCAAGGGGTCAGATCCAATCATTTGATCCAATTCGAAGATTTTCTCTTTCAAACAGACCGTGTCCAAGTTCTGCAGGGTGCATTTTGCCACTGTATGTGACATTTTGAAAAAAAGTTTTGCAAATAAGAAAAAAATGATTTGAAATATCATTAGTCCATTTTGCACATATGGACTTTGGGATAGTCCATTTTTGCAACAGGGTGATGTTAAAATATTCCACCCATGTTCTGGAGGTGCAATTAACCACTGTGACAACATTAAAGTCTTGAAAGTAAGGAGAAAAAATTGATGTGAAATACCGTTAGTCCATTTTGTACATGTCTTGAGTTTGGAATAGTCTATTTTTGCAATTTGTTAATTTTGGAATAGTCCATCTGTTTTCTGGGGTGCATTTTACCCCTGTGATAACATTAGAGTTTTGAAAATAAGAAAAAAAATGATGTGAAAGAAGGGTACCGGTAGTCCATTTTCCACATCTTGTGACTTTGGAATATTCAATTTTTACAAGGGGTTATTTTAGAATAGTCCATATTAGGGTTCAGTTACGCTGATGTCCTCTGACCTCAAATTTTCTGCCAAGATATGTCAAAGTACTAACTTAAGAGCATACGTATATTTGCTAGCATGACTTTACACTAGTTCACTAGTTGCACTGTCATTGCGCAAACTTCAGGCTCATGTACAGGGAGTTTTCAATTTAAAAATTAACAAAATTTTTACATTTTCACATTTAGATGGACTTTCTCCATATTTAAGGGGGGGGGGGTACCAAAAACTGCGCTTTGCAAAATAGTACCCCCTCCTATTAGAATAACACTAAATATTCTAACTTGTTTGTTCTTATATAGAAACATGACTTAGTTTTTGGTAATGTTAAGAAAAATGTTAAGAATTCGTTTCTTGCCTTTCTTGAGATATACCATTAAAAACAACTAGGGATTGAGAACTTTTTAACTGTTAAACACCATCAAAGTTATCACTAAAATAACATTCTTGAATGTTCTTGTTTTACATTGTAAAGAAACTTTGAGAAAGGCAAATCGTATATTTCTTGCTAATGTTTGAGAAAATACAAGAAATACTTTCTGGTTTTAACTAGATATAAGATTTTACCTATGGTAGCATTTGTCATGTGATCTTTGTTTAACCCCTGATTGTTGCTCTGTAGGGTTAAGGCTGTCCACGCCTCCTCGGCACAGATCTCATTATAATATTACAATAAAGCACTTGGATATTGTAATGGCCTTGTGACAAGCTTTATGCTTGTAAATATGTAGTAGTTTAGGTGATAATTGAGGCTAGTTCCCCGCCGAATGCACCGCCTTCAATTTTGCATTTGAATTGCGCACTAATTTCACCTGGGCATGTGAATTCACCTCTAAAGTTTTGAGCAAGAAAGGACAAAAATATTTAGAATGTATCAAGACTGCATATTTCTAGACTGCACTTCAAATCCCTATGAATTTTCACTCAGACGGCATCCCAGATCAATGCTTTCCAACTCTAGTGTGAAGCAAGTAGAACTTTATAGTCTTCATGGCTCAAGGTGGAAATTATCAATCTCCAAAAATAACGTGCCAACAGACTGTAGTTAAAAATTATTATGCATAATTATAACTAACCAACAGCCAGTAACTGTACAGCATCTCTGTAATTGGGTGTTTCTATTATACTTGTACTACGGACGGCCAGGACTACGCAGTATATAAAAGCTATGAAAAAGAAATGAACCAGTTGAAAAGAAATGAAAGTGTTGCATTTCAAGGATAGCTCCAATGTTATGTTGTTGTTGTTGTTTCGGGGGGGGGGGGTGCGTAGTTGTCTGCATTGCTTGATCTATTGCCTGAAAATTCACACCTTTTGCACTTTTTACGTGTTTGGGGGAAGATAACATACAGGGTGGTGGCAATTTTAGTATTGAATGTCCTTGCTCAAATCAAATGTGGTCCACTATACTACCAGTAAATCAAGCTAAAAGTGCCCAATACAATCACCAAGCAGATGTAGAAGCTAGAAAGGCAAACTTGTAACATTTCTCAAGCTTCAACTTGTGTCACCATTGGCAGAAAAGCTCAGCCAACAGCCCTGGATGGAATACACAGACACCTGAGTTACCAGGCAAATGTAGCTTTGTGTGCTTTGAGCCATGTTCTACAAAACAAACATGTTGATCAATGCATAACGAGAAAAATAAGTCAAAATGTAAAAATGCATAATGGAACGTTTTGAGTGGTTGTCAAAACCTTCGGAAGGTACAGGCCCTACATGCCCAGTCTGAGCCGGCGTTCCAAATGCCAAATTAGTAAAGAAATATGTAAGCGCCACCTTTTAAAGTACAGTTTTGTGTTAAGAACATTTAACTTAAATTTGTTTTGAGTGACAAACCTACTACAATTCATGTCACTAAAAGCTATTTGCCTCCCAAAAATGATGACCCCAGCATGTCCAGAACACGAGTATGCTCGGCTACAATACCAAGTAAATCAGATTACAGGAAGTGGACTCCTAACTAATTTATGTTATTCCTTCTGACATCCCTTGAGTTGTGTGAATGCTGTCATATGGTCCCTGGACCGTGGCATAGAGCGGACCTGTGATGTCGTTAGCTGTTTTTTGTATCATTTACCTTAGTTTAAGCCTGAACTTAGGAGGTTAGTTTAGACCTGAATGCAGCTCAAACTATTGAAAAGAGGACCCTCCGTTGCGTCTCTTGAGAAGACCTACCATGTAGCATGGATGCCATAGCACCCTAGTCCTAGAGTTAGCCAGAGTGCCGACTCAGGGCCTAAACAAGGGAACCTGTGGTGTAATTTTCTTGGGGGCATGTGGGCCCTGGAGCCGGTCTGTGTAAGCCCTGCTGGAAATACTTCTGACACCCAGGATAGACCTAGCACAGACAAAAGCAGGTTAGTAGTAGTGCTTTAATGACGCTACTGTAATGGTAAAAAAAAATTGTCGGATAGGTTTATGTGTGTGCACAAACGTTATAACAACTGTCGGGCCAATGTGTGTGTTAACCCTCAAACCACCGTGTGGGATCAAAACTGACCTCAGACGTATATAAATATGCGCCATTTTTACTCCGTGAAGGAGGCATACCTCCTGCAGGAGTATTCGGGTCAGCCGGTTTTTCGTGTTCGCAGCTAAAACTCACGGTTCCCTTTGTTCAATCGGCATTTAATTTTATACGTCGTCTGCAGGCATGCCAGTGGTGATGCACGTATATCAATATTTACCGTAGGTGTTTTCGCGGTCAAGATAATATTCGAAAAGCACCCCTACATTTAGGGGCACATGGGACCGCCCGCGAAAAACCCGTTGTTTTGAATAGCGCGGGGGGGGGGAGCATCCTTAATGCAGATGCGCGGGGCGGTTTTTAATGCAGACCAGATGCGGACCGTAATGGTTTATGGATGGGGCGGAATTGTGAAATGTGTTCGGACGTAAAAGTCATGTTTGTGTACGTTGTATTTCTATGAATTTGGGCATGTGGTGTGCCGTTATGTCCGTGTTGATGCAGGTGTCTTTGTTTTTACCGTAGCGTTTTTTATATTGTGGTGATTGCCATATTTGTGACTCCCCCCTATTTTTCCTGTTGTGTATGAAATGTTGTCGCCCGGCCGGTGAGCGGCAAGTGTTAAAATTGTTGACGTGGTTTTAGACTGACCGCCAGTTGCGCAGTTAACTTAAATGTGCACGTGTCTTTGTTTTTACCGTAGCGGTTATGTAGGGCGGTGTTTTCCGTGTGCAACGTTGCTGTTGTGATCATGTTGTTTCGTTAAGCAGTTGACTTGAGCGGTACCCGTTTTTCCGTGTTCGCAGCTAAAACCCACGGTCCCCTTTGTTCAATCGGCATGTAATTTTATACGTCGTCTGCAGGCATGCCAGTGCCAATACCACCTCCCAATCTGCAAATTATAAAATTTCACGGAGAATTGTCGCCTATGGCTTCTTGTTACATTTCTTGTCGAAAACGAAATTCCTCCTATGAGTTTGTTTGTATATATGTCTTGTAACTTCTTACACGGTTTTACTGAGATTGGCTCATTGTTGATTGAGTTATCCTAGAAAGTTTATGCCTTGTCCAGTGAGGTCAAATTGATCCCAGAAAATGTTTATTCAGAAACTGTAACATGACAATACAAAGTGTGCACTAGGCAGCAAGTATGCTGATAGCGTGCACACCTAACACATGATACTCATTTCCACCTGAGTCAAGTGAGGAAAGTCGTGTAAAGTGCCTTTCCCAAGGGCAAAAGGTCGGTGGCATGTCAGGACTCGAACCCGGGACCTCTTGGTTCCGAGTCGAGTACTCTGTCGTTGCGCCACACGACCCCACATGTTATGCATTTTTTAAACACATTTGCGTCTTTTTTTTGTCCCCGAAATTTCTTCCAGATGATATGTTTGCTTGAGCTTTATGCTGTCATGACCTCATGCTTTGAATGAACGCAATATTGAATCAGAAAACTCAATAGTTGTGACTCTTGACTAAGTTGCCTATGGAATTGGGGTCAAAGGTCATCAACATTACTGCCTGTGGACCTCTAGTGAAATTAAATTAAATCATGATAATGAGCAGAAATTATTCACACTTAATCATGTCAAAATATCCCTGATAGATTTATGAAACTGTACATACATAGAAATCGCAAAAAAAAATCACAGTAAAAAACCGTATTCGTGCAAAACATTATGGGTCAAATTTGACCCCATACGGTAAGATTCGTCGCAAAAAAAACTACGATGGTTTGAGGGTTAAGGCATTAATCTCTTAGATATTGTTTCTTTCAGCTCTGCACGGTGGTAAAATTTAGGCTCCGATCTTCCCACCTGCTTTAGAACCCAAGTCATGTTTTTTCTGACATAATTTGGATCGAATGGGGTTACCCAGGGTCATTTTTGGAAATTCTAGGTTTTTTAGCCCTTCTTTCAATGGCTACCTCCTAACAGCAAAACCACCTTATCACAAATATAAACCGTTTTTTGGACAGTACATCTATGCCGTCACTTTGTTGTGGACATGAAACATGTAGCGAAGTTACTGTCGTTATTGTGGGTACCTTTGATATCGCAATAGTTGCCCATGGCGGTATCAATTAGCCGCTATCCCTTTTCGTGCTGCATGGTATACAGGCATATATCCTAGTCGTTATCAGAAATTTTGGGTTATATATGTAGACATTCTTAAATGTCATGGGGTCGTGTGGCGCAGTGGTAGCGCGTTCGACTCAGGGCCAAGAGGTCCCCAGCCATGTCACCGATCTTGTGCCCTTGGGAAAGGCTTTTCTCATTCACTCAGGTGTAAATGAGTACCTAGCTTCGGTTAGGGACGTCCGTCGGATAGGACGTAAAATGGAGGTCCCGTGTTTGAGGAGAGCCACACCCCACGCACGTTAAAGAACCCACCACACCTTTCGAAAAATAGTAGGGACATGGAGATCCTTACTAACCTAACCTAACCTTAAACCATGTTTGTCTAAAAATGTGGCGCTTTGAAATCCCGAGAATGATCATATTTCCGAGCAAAATATTTTTAAAAATCAGCCATTCAACGTAAGAAGCTATCATTAGAAGTTGGTTAAAGAGCATGGTTGTACTATAAAATCACCCAATAAATTCGGCTAACGTAAACTACCAGGCCTCAGTCTACCTCTGACCACTGTTGTGGTAACATGGGTAGAGGTCTGGCTAAGTGGGACAGTACCCAAGACAAGTTACTCTTTAAGTCATTTTAGAAATGAATCGACAACAGATAAAGAATTCAAGTATGATTGTAAGAAGATAGTCGGAGTCATGAGTCCAGAATGTAATGACAACACTGGCTTGCCAAGCTCTGCCCAGTATATTGTAGTGTCAGACATTGGCTTGCAGTTACTTGTACAGTTCTGTTAGAGTATTGTATATGCTGTACATGTATACTGTTTTCTTACTGGCACCACAATTACAAGACATATTTCTAGACACACTTACTATCAAAGATAATTCAGCTGTGAGGAAGATACTATATACTATCAAGTTACAAAATAAATACAGATATCTACAATTACACAACTTTTCGAAGGGTTGTATAGAAAGTGGAGATTTGAACACAAGGTTGGTTTTCCAGAAACTGAAAGTTGTTGATAGTAATTTCTTCATTATGTGACTTAGTTACAATTATCTGGATCATTCTGCATTGTTTGATATTGTTACTTTGAAAACCAGTACAGAAAAATATTTGAATCTGTTCAAAATAGATTGACCAGTATTATGCTAATCAGTCCCTGCCTTTGTTTCTGGTGGCTAGACAGTCTGAGATGTTTATGAGTTTATGTAGTTATTGGGGTCAATTCACTATCCAAGCTGCTAGAGAAGCCACAGTGGGGAGTACTTCCTTATTGCTGTTCCCAGGGAACAGAATCTTGTAGTTTAAGACGATAATTTTAATGAAATTTTCCCTTCCAAAATATTTTTTTATCAAAAGGTTTACGGTATCCCGATAATTTTTCGAACACGCCTAGCAACGGGAAAGAATACCCTAGCAACCAAGCACCGTGCTGCGTGACACAAAAGAGAGAGTTGAACTTGGACGGTAGTCAGATTAACAGCCACAACAGTAATATGGTAACTTTGCATTGGGACCGCTGGAAGAGTTGGACCGGGAATTCTTAACCCTCAAAACCACCGTAGGTTTTTTGCGACGAATCTTACCGTATGGGGTCAAAACTGACCCCATAATGTTTTGCACGAATATGGTTTTTAGTGTGACTCTTTTTGCGATTTGTATGTTTGTATAGTTTCATTAATCTATGAGGGATAGTTTGACATGATTAGGTGTGAATAAGTTCTGCTTATTATCATGATTTAATTTAATTTCACTAGAAGTCCACAGGCAGCCATGTTGATGACCCTAATTCCATAGGTAACTTAGTCAAGAGTCACAACTATTGAGTTTCCTGATTCAATATTGCGTTCATTCAAAGCATGAGGTCATGACAGCATAAAGCTCAAGCAAACATATCATCTGGAAGAAATTTCGGGGACAACATAAGACGCAGATGTGTTAAAAAGTGCATAAATTTTTCTAGGGTCAATTCGGACCCCACTGGACAACGCATAAACACGGTGGTAAAATTTGGGCCCCGATCTCCCCACCTGCTTTAGAACCCGAACCATGTTCGAATGACGTAATTCGAACCGAACGGTGTTCGATCCGGGGTCCCCCGCGTGTTCAGGCCCTTTTTTACACGGGTGCCGCCAAACAGAAAAAAATATCACATTTGCACAAATATAAACAGTTTTCTGGACAGTCTATCTCTGCCGTCATTTTGTAGTGGACATGTAACATGTAACGAAGTTACTGCCGTGGTCGTGGGTGACCTTGAATGTCGCAATACTTGTACACGCTGGCATGAATGTGCCCCTCTTCATATCCGTGCCGCATGACATGCGTGCAAACCTCGAGCAAGATTGGAAGCACGGAGAGTCCAACATACCTCATTGACGGCTCAAAATGACTGTAACGGTTTTTCCGTGGCTTGTGTCTTAGGGATTTTTGAAAAATTCCCCCGATTTTGAATTATGGGCAATTGAGTGCGAAAAATGTCAAAAAATGTCATTTTTTCACCTATTTGTCGACAAAAACTACACTTAAAATCAGAAATTAAAAAAAATCCTAAGGCACAGCTTTTGATATTATTCCTAGCCGTCGAAAAATATGAAAATTAGGTATTTGGGATAATATATTTAGCCAATCTTGCTCAGTGTTTGCCTAAAAACATGGCGCTCCGCAAACGCGAAAAAAATCGTCTTTCGGAGCGAAATTATGAAAAAATCAGCCATTTAACGTAAAAATCAAGCATCAAAAGTATGTAAGGGCGATAATTTCATTTTATTTTGACGAAATTTTCCCTTACATACTATTTGTTTATTTTCAAATATTTTACGGTTAGCCCAAAAATCGCGTCTTGTAACCCGATACTTTTTCGAACGCCCCTAGCAATGGGAAAGAATACCGTAGCAACAGACCACCGTGAAACTTTCCAGGATAACTCATTCAACAATGATCTAATCTCAGTAAAATCGTATAAGAGGTTATAAGACATATATACAAACAAACTCATAGGAGGAATTTCGTTTTCGACAAGAAATGTCGAAATGGCACATATTTATATACGTCTGGGGTCAGTTTTGACCCCATACGGTGGTTTGAGGGTTAATAAGGGGGTTGGGGCAATTTTGTGACAGAAAAGTGATTTGTGTCATGGGCTGTTCTGTGCGTATTCTTGGGTATATGATCGTTTCAGAGAACCACTGTATGCCTCGTACGCATCGTGTATTCTAGAATTCAGTGGAACGAAACTTAGGAGAATCAATCTAGTCAGGGTTGACAATCAGTCTATAGTTCAAACAACAACAAAAAACAAAAAAATAAAATGCGTAAATACCCACTAGATCCTTGGTATAACAAAAGATCTTGTGTTGTTTCCCAGCAAGATTCATCGCTACGACGTTAAAACGCTAAAACACACATATAAAAAACATTTCTTTTACACGTTCTGCAATGAGTTACTAACCTAAATGATTTATCTTGAGATGTGATACAAGTGCAATTGTTGTATATCTAGATTAAATAAAGATGTTGACAATTGTGTGGGTTTTTTTTTCCAGCAAGCGAGTAGTTTCTCTCCATGTGGACAATCATGACCTTTCCTGCTTTGTGCAAACATTTTGTTATTGATGGGCTTCCAAACATTTCGCAACATTCTAACGAGTCTGTGAAAAGTTCTAACAATATTTTGTAAAATCCACATGATAGTGTTCTTGAGTGATTATTAATCATGATTATGTTCCTAGTAGAAGAAAAAAAACACGTTTACATATCGATAAAGACAGTCATCTACTGTGCCCTAATTTAGCAATCTGATTGAAATGGTACCTTTCACAGTAAAGCAACAAACGCGTCTCCTGCTTGGACCGAAGACCACACAGCCAAAGGCTACCTTTACACCGATTTCCTAGGGAATGCATTTGTGTTTTTTTATTCAGATCGATCTTAACATACTATAAAATGCCTCCGCCCCTCAGGTTAAGTCAAAAATTCAACTGTGGTGATTATAAAAAAAGACCTTTTTTTCGGACGAGTACATAACATTGCATTAAGGGCCGCTGGAAGAGTTGGATCGGGAATTCTTGATAAGGGGGTTGGAGAAATTTTGTGACAGAAAAGTGATCTGTGTCATCTGTGTTCTGTGCGTATGCTTAGTATATAATAGTTTGAGAGAACAACTTGATGCCTCGTACGCATCGTGTGTTCGTCTGCCTAATATATCTGATACTTTTGGTGTTTTTAATACAACATATTAACGGTCTGTCGTTATTTATCAGATTCAGATATTTTTGTCTATTAGTTTTCAAAGTAGCAATCATGTAGAGTATACCAGATACTTACAAAGTGTCATGTTTGTCTCTTCCTTTGGTGCTTAAACCATTCTGGAACCTTTTATATCTTTTTACATATTAAACTCTTTTACGGGGGGGGGGGGTTGTTAAACGTTTCCGTGCCAAACGTAGTATCTTCCGCAGACTGACCTTATTACCTTTTTTGTATATGTTCCCGTGAACCCTATTTTTGACTTTTTTGAAAAAAAAACTGATTTAAGTCATTTAATACTTCTGAACAGATTGAAGTGAAAAGCACTAGCTGGTGCAATGGACTATAAATTTTGAGGCTCCTGGATAAATTAAACCGTCATCTTGAATACGAATCCACCAATCAGGGATTAAACGAAGATCATATAACAGATGCTGCAATTGGCAAAGTCTTATATTGAGTTCAAATCAGAAATTGTTTCTTGTATTTATCTTTTTAAACAAAAATTGCATTCCTCAAAGTTTCTTGACATGAAAAACAAGAATATTCAAGAATGTTATTCTAATCATGACTTAAACGCTGTCTTGTAGTTCAAATATCTTGATGTGGAAAATAATAGCCACCAAAACGACTGGTATTGTCAAAAGAGAAAACCCTTATGTACAAGCAATGAAAGTATAAAGAGAAATCCAAACACTCAGATTTTCGCAATACTTCGTGGCACGTGCATAGTGGAAATACTTCAAACCTATATCAAACTATAGTTCGTAGAACACATGCTTTCATCAGGTGTAGATTTTTTGTTTTATATTGCATAATTATGCAAATGCAGTATACTTGTAAATGAATATGCAATTTTCGTTGACTGGATTATCTGTATAATCGCAACCAAGAGCAATATTTTTTCACGTATTCGACCTTAATTGCAGGGCTATAATCTTGCTAGGGTGTCCATACATTTATGATTGATTCTTTGCCTGCTTCGCGGATCATCGTGCTCACGTGCTTCCAGCACTTTTTAGGACAAGCATCCGAAAAGCTTTGCAATGCAAACTTTATCAGTAAACCATCAAATTACAGCTAAAACCTTCCTGTTGCCACGTCTAAACCAACCGTGATGGGTTCTGTATCTATCTGTATGGAATTTCTGAAGATTTATGAAGCCTACGTGGCTAAACGATGATAATGTAATCGATGGCGCGGCGTTAGCAACATTCCTGGCCATGTCGACACTAAAAAAAAGCTAAACTAGTGTAGCCCGTTAGTAAGAAGTAACTATTGTTTTGAAACCCAACACTGTAATGGGGTCCATCTGTCAAATATTTAGTTTCATTTCGTTTTATTTCGCTCCTTTTCGTTTCATTTTGCTCCATTTAGTTCAATTTCGCACTTTCTGGGGTCCCGTCCAGATATGATCCCCTTGAGACCTCAGCCGGGCGGTGCACTCTACGCCAGATGGAGTAAGAAAACACACCGGGTCGTGCGTTTTTGGCTAATTAAATATAAGGCTATTTAAATCCGTTGATTAGACGCTAATTGCAACTACATACATTTGTATATGTTCATCATCGCTTAAGAAATATACATGTCGAAAATGAAAAGAATTCATTCACAACGAACTAAGATAGAAGCTTAAAAATATAAAAACAAAAACGTCCACTGCAATTCCAAACAAGATGCTAGATGTCCCAAACTCACATTTTAGCTGTTCCACATTGTAAAATGACCTTGTAGGTGCAGCCTTTTTTAGATGCGTGGGGGCAATGTGAATTTTAAGGGTTGATCCAATCAAACGATGGTCTGTCCAGCACTCGGCTCCTCTCATGGCACGAGTGATTTTAAAG
The DNA here is from genome assembly GCA_013266295.2 of Branchiostoma floridae x Branchiostoma japonicum. Taxonomy (NCBI): domain Eukaryota; kingdom Metazoa; phylum Chordata; class Leptocardii; order Amphioxiformes; family Branchiostomatidae; genus Branchiostoma; species Branchiostoma floridae x Branchiostoma japonicum. Next base: position 20,145,726 of record CM023829.1, on the reverse strand, counting down.
TCACTGATGTCACGCCTGCGGCAGATGACATAGTCAAGCATATGCCACTGCTTTGACCTGGGGTGCATCCAGGTGGTTTTATACTTATCAGCTTGCCTGTAGAGGGTGTTCGTAATTGTTAGGTTGTTCTCGGCACACAGAAACAAGAGTAGTTGCCCATTGGCGTTCATCTTCCCTACCCCGTAGGGTCCTAGGATGCCCTTCCAGTTACAAGAGAAGTGCAAGGAGCAAAATTTGGATTTATATGCAGTCTTCATCGATCTAACGAAGGCTTTTGATACAGTCAGTAGGGAGGCACTGTGGACAGTACTTGAAAAGTTTGGATGCCCTACAAAGTTTGTGAATCTGATTCGTCTATTCCACGATCAGATGACAGGCATGGTGCTCCATGGGGAGAAGCATCTGAAACATTCGAAATCTCCAACGGTGTCAAGCAGGAGTGTGTATTGGCCCCAATCCTCTTCAATCTGTTCTTCACCTGTGTTCTTAACCAGACCTTGAATAACGTAAGAGATGGAGTGCAACTGAAGTACAGAACAGATGGGTCTCTTTTTGACCTGCGCCGGCTGAAAGCGAAGACAAAGACAGTGGTGACAACTATCTTAGAGGCCCTCTTTGCAGACGACTGTGCTCTGGTGGCCCACAAGGAGCCCGTTCTTCAGATGTTCGTCAGCAAATTTGCAGAGGCAACACGACTCTTTGGACTTACCATTAGTCTTGATAAAACTAAAGTTATGCTTCAACCAGCACCGCTTTCTGTAGCCCGCTGCCCATGTATCTCAATCGAGGGTACTGAACTGAAGACCTTGGATGGATTCACCTACCTTGGTAGTGTTATCTCCAATGACGGCTCCCTTGACAAAGAGATCAACCGCAGGGTCTGTAAAGCCAGCCAAGCTTTCGGCAGATTGGGTTCCCGAGTCCTAAAACAGCACAACATAAAGTTGTCCACAAAGCTGAAAGTCTACCAGGCAGTTGTCATCCCCAGCCTCCTGTATGGCTGCGAGACTTGGACTTTGTACAGAAGACACATCAAGCAGTTGGAGCGCTTCCACATGCGCAGCCTGCGCTCAATCCTTGGTGTTCGCTGGCAGGATAAGGTCTCCAACCTTGAGATTCTAGACAGAGCAAGCACCACAAGTATTGAAGCTTTCATACTAAAAGCCCAACTTCGGTGGATAGGGCATGTTATGATCCGTATGGACGACTCTAGAATCCCAAAACAGCTCATGTACGGCGAGCTTTGCGAGGGGAGAAGAAAGAGGGGTAGACCGCAGAAACGTTTTAAGGACAACATCAAAACAAACATTAAGTATGCTGATATACCTCCAAACGAACTCGAGAAACAGGCACAAGACCGGGATGGCTGGCGCGCACTAATCAAGCTTGCGCATGAAAACTTCGAAAAGACACGCCGTTGCAACATTGTAGCGGCTAGACAGAGAAGGAAGGCAGCGGCAGCAGCAGCAGTGACCAGGGAGCAGAGTCAGTTCCAGTTCAGCTGCGAGCACTGCGGACGACCCTGCAGATCCAGAATTGGACTCCTGAGCCACATGCGAGTGCACAACACATGAGAGGAGAGAAGCACGTAGAAGTCTTCATCGATAGCGATGGACAACCAAGACATCATCCACTTCAAATCGTATCAACATACATTGAATGGCAGATATATAATGATATTTTAGACGTGGTCCCTTTAAATGGACTCTTCCGGTCGCGAGACCTTTTTTGTGTCGCCTGTTCTGTCTGTAAACTTCTACAACAATATTCTCTACAGCGGATTACCTGGACAAGTTTGGAGAACAATAAAGCATGTATATTTCACCCATGGCCATTTGGCTGATTGGCGTGTAAAATTGGCAATGGCCCTGCAGCTGCAGGTTAGTTTACACCCGTCTATCAAACATGTGCCTAGGTGCTGATATAAGACTAGCAAAATGCTCTAGAAAAATAGGGAACACCCTAAAATCGGAAAGCTGTGTAGCGACGCTGCAAGCTAGTGCTGAGCCATTGCCAGTGCTGAGCCAAGCTAGTCTAAGTATTCATTTGTCCAGGACCAGGTAGCAAGTATGAGTTACACCATTTATTATGACCCTTCATGAATTTAAAGATAACTTTACTGTTAAAGCTGTGACAAAGATGAAAAACTTTATCTCTACTTAAAAAAAATTGGCCTTCAAAATGCTAGGAAATAGTGTTTCCGAGAGTTTTAAATTTTGGCCCCCTACGCTGTGAAAAAATCCTGGTGAGAATCCTCATGCCTCATTCATAAATCTATGCATAATACTTTGCCATGAAAAGCTGACAAATTACATACAGTGTAATCCTGCTTTTCTGTATTTTATGTAAGCCCTATATCTTCACCCCGGACCTTTTGGAAAAAAGATTGAATTTTTATTCGCCCTGTCACTCCGATTTTTTTTTTAAAGCAACAAATTAAATTGATGTGACCTAAAGAAACAAAAAGTAAAATCTATTATACATACCTGGTTTGCAATCTTCCACCACAGCGATTTATTAAACACGTCATACAGAATGAAGTCGACTGCGTTCCATTGGCGATAGTTGCTCATCTCTCTGGCAGTTGCGTGGTAATGTCTATAACTATAGCTCTTCTCATTATAATGTTCCGTAGAATAAAGAATGTCAGCAATTTTCCAACACATCAACCGTTTAAGAAGAACCAATGATTCGTCCAGGTATTCCAGGATCATCACTAATGCCATATCGACGTCAAGTTTTTCAAAATACTTCTGAGTCTGTTTCTTGAAAAAAAAGAAGAAAAAAACCCACAGTGGGTTGCTATTAATAAATTGTATTGTGAGGATATTCTTGAATATTGATGTCAAATACCAATATTCATAATTAATTTTCAAGCAAGGGGGGGTTCATGTATAAATATTACTGTGTTAGTATTAGTAACAATAATATATTTTGCACTGGATAGAATAGAAAATTCCGAATGTAGTCATTGGCACCATAGTTTACACTGGTATTTTGATGACTTAATATTGCAACAAATAATAAAATATAACCTTTTCCTTTGGTGCGTTGGCTGTGTATCCCAAATCAAAGGCTTGAAAATTGCGAGTTGGATTCCAGATCACGTTACAAAAGTTAAAATGAATTGTAGACTTTTTCTCGTACTTTCATGGGTTAGTAAGAAACGTCTTGATTGGGTTTTCTTCCAAGTGGATACCGAGTAGCTTATCAATAGCATAGAAGTTCATACTTGACTTCAGATGGCTGAATGGGTTTCGTATAAGAGCTGAAAAGGAAATATATATATATATTTATATATGGTTTTGTTGGTTAATAAACAATGCTGCATAAGTATGAGACAGTGGACACATATCGATTTGGCTCATATTGTACACAGAAATAATATAATTCCTACATTTTCTTCAAATAGTTTTCTTCCTGCTCAACGCTGCTTTTATTCTAATGGTGATGGGCTTATCAGTTTCGAAAGCTATTTCTCTTTTGCCTTTGTCAAGAACATGCAAATTGGCATAGAAACAAAAAATTAAACGTGGATATTAAAACAAACTTTACAACTTTTGGCAAGCCTAGTAGCATATTTTATGTCCGATTCAGAACTTCTATCGAGAGTTTCGCGAATTTTTTGACAAAGTGGATGGCATTCATCCATTATTACCTAGCTATTAAGAGTAGTGACCAACATTATGAACAAATGCTTTTTAAAAAAACCTGACCTTTCGCTTAGTAAAGTGTGTTACCATATACAACATAACTGATATTAAAACGTTAAGTTTATTAAATTAAGTAAACAGTAAATTGGTTGGCTGTAAGGAACAGCTTCGGTAGAGAACAACCGAATTTATCAAAGTGCACTGTTGTAAGTAATGAGTAGGAGAGTAATGTGGTACCGAAATAATAAACATGTAATTCTACGGTACAAATTTATCCGGCATACACGGTATTGGAAATAAGATTTAAAAAAAAAACGTGAAGGCAAAGTAAAGGGAAATATTTGTAACTGTAGATATATAGTATGCTGAAAAAAACGTTTCATTTTTTTTTCGGAACGCAAAATTGTTATATTGAGACCTTTTAAGTCGTGACGTCAGCGGTTCTATATACGAAACTCAAAGCCACACTCACACAGCCACACACTCACTCGCTCCGCCGAGCTTGCTCGTAATCCTACCATTCGAAGTCATAAATTAGATTTCCACGACCCTTCGCCAAATAATGTTAACCTTTATGGTTGTCTCATTGATTATGCAAAAAAAGACCATTATTTGCATAAAATATATTGGTTGTCCATATTCTCAACCCATAACAGTAATACTTGAAACAAAAAAAGCTATTCTAACATTTCCACATGAATTATGCAGTATGGTATTATAGAATTTTCTTATTAATTATGCAAATTTTGCCAATTGGCCAATTTACACAATTAATATCTGGAAATGTTCCTCTTTCTCTTAATGACATGTATGTCACAAGTTTAAATTAAGCCATCATCGAACGCATCAGATCGATACATTTTTGTCATTTGTGTAAATCAAATCCTAATTTGGATAATTGCCATCTTATGATACCAAGTATCACTTATGCTACGTATAACCAAAAATCACGACAATCCGTCAACCTGTTCTTAAGTTACTGCAAACATTGAATGAATAAATGAATGAATGAAACATTTCTTTATTCTCGAAACCTTGTTCGGCCAATAGGCCGCTTGTCGACAAGGTCATGAAGGGGAGGGGGGGTAACGGACTGTGCATAAACAAATACAAAACAACAAAAGCAATGCACAACTAGAGGTCATAGAGCTCAAGCCTTCGTCAGTGATTTTTATGGTTGTATGATATGGATGTTTGTATGATTTATGTGTTGTTTAAATAATGTTTTTTTAATATTTTTCACTGGTAGGGGGCACTAAGTTACGGGTTGCTGTTCTTGGAATCCACAATAGTAACACACCTACCAAAATACATGAACATCCAACCACATATACCGGAGATGTTCATCTCATGACAGTGTCACAAAATGAACAATGACACAACGTGTGATGAAAAGAAAGAATCAGAAGAGGGCAACTACTACTGTTAAGTTCAATAACTTGTACGCTTGTTACCTGTTAAACTGTGATTTTTTTTAAAATATGTCCTAACATATATCCTTCTACACTCATTTAGAATATTCCAAATCTAGGCAACATCTTGTTCCAACATTTCAAGGCCATAAGTAATGAGCTGACCAAACTTTCCTCCATCCGCTGTTATTACAGAACAGTCCCTTAATGGATGCAACATTTTTTTAAATCTCAATCCAGACTGTGCAGGTTATGGAGATTTCCAGCTGTCTCCATGCAAAGGACGGCAGGGAAAGATCATTACATATCTCAACACAAAACGTCCAATAAAGAAACGTAGGGACCCCCCACGAATCCCATTTTCGAACTTGACCTTCACCTCCACAATGGTAACTTGCCTACCAAAAACAATGACCATCCATTCACATACACTAGAGTTATTCTGCTAACAAGCGACAAACACAAAAAGTCCACTACAATGACGTATGAAGGCTTATTGGCACAAGGCATCGGCTTAGGGGAAAAGACCAGTTACGAGTATCCATTAATGGAAACCCCATTAAAGCAGTTCCGGTTCGTAACTGGTCTTTTCCCCTAAGCCGATGCCTTGTGCCAATAAGCATGGCTTTGGACTTCTTGGCATTGCCAGAGAGACAATTGGCCGCAAACTGGTGATAAAGACGGTCCATATCAGACTAAAGAACCCTTTATATGGTTACTAAGTCAGGATGGCTGAAGTTTACAACATTAGCATATAAGGCGATTTAAAATGCTGTATGCATTTTAAGATAGCATTTACATACATTACAAACAAAAGGAGTCTTCCTAGATAGTGCGTTGCAATGGAACGATCACATCTTACACGTTACTAAGAAGCTGTCTCAGGTTATCGGCATCATAAAGTGTTTAAAACCATTCATCAACAGAGAAGCCTTAATGACAATTTACACATCTTTGTTCCTTCCCCACTTAAACTACTGCAGTTTTGTTTGGGATCAAGGTAACAAGGGTTGCATCGACAAATTACAGAAACTACAGAACAGGGCGGGTAGGGTGATCCTTGGGTGCGATTACTACACACCTAGTGACACCATACTGCACAGACTAGGTTGGACACCAGTGGTTGAAATGCACAAGAGGAACAAAGCAGTGTTTGTATACAAGGCCCTAAACGGCATATCCCCTCCCCACATCACAGGTCTGTTCACACAGCTTAGGGAAGTACACACTCACAATACACGCCTCAGATCACAGGGTGGGCTACAACTGCCAAAAGCTCAACTACAATACAAAAAGAAATCTCTGTCTTGTACTGGTGCTACTCTATGGAACTCACTCCCACCCCAGGTAAAAAGTGCAGTTTCTGTTAATTCATTTAAGCGCCTTTACAACCAGGAATGTCTTGCCACATCATAACAGACAAGTCTACCGTGTTATCAAATAGCATTGATATGCAAATTCCTTTTGTTATTCCTTTTGTTATTTTCCTGATTAGTTTTGCATTATTGCCATTATGAGTTGTGATTATTTTGTTTTATGACTACCTTACTGAGTTGTGGCATTATATATACTTTTACTTTAATCTGTACCTAAGTTGACTTGCCATTTTGTTATATTTTGTTATTTTCTTGTATTATTTATTTATGTATGCCTGCAGGGCACATTGAAAAACGCCTTAGTGGCGATATGTACCCCCTGGATAAATAAATAAACAACAACAACAACAAAAGGGGTCAAAATGGAGGCTTGAGGCACACCACATTCAACATTACAGAAATTAGATATGTGTCCATTCACAAGCGTGCAGTGATATCGCCCACAGAAGTACGATTGGAACCATTTACCCGAAGAGTCAATGATTCTAAAAGCAGTTAGTTTTTTCATGAGAATGTTATGGTCAATTGTATCAAATGCTTTTGATAAATCAACAAAAACTGCATCAGTGATATTTTTCTTGATTAACTGCTTCGTAACATTTTTCCGTGACTAAGTGAAGAGCTGTTTGGGTTGAGGTTTTTTTTTTCCAAACCCAGACTGTCGTGCAGAAAGAAGGTCATTCTAAGTCAGAAACTGATGGGCTCGTTGGTGAACTGCACGTTCTAGTATCTTGGATATTGCTGGAATAATACTAATACGTCTGTAGTTACCTGTGTCTGTTCTATCTTCAGCTTTAAAAATAGAAACCACTAGTGATTTCTTCCGATCTACAGGGAATTCTGAGGTGGACAATAAGGCATTCATAATGCTGGTTAAGGATAGTGCTATAACTGGGGCAGCAGTTCTGAGGAATCTACAGTCTTCGGATATGGGCTGCAAGAGGACAATTGCTTTACTGCGTTGTGCAAACTGTAAGGGATTGAATATGGACTTTTACTTAAGGAATATCCCAGCCAGTTTGTCTGCTACTCCACCAGAGAAGGAGTTAAGCTGTCCTGCTATACTAAGGGGTGATAGTATTGCTTTACCATCGTTTTCAAACAAACGCCCCTGTAGTTCCCAAACAAGCTGCTGGGGGGGGGGCAAACTTACGTCACTTCTTCCCGATATATCAAAACGGGAAGTTTTGCTGCAGTACCATAACAAGCCACCAGGGGGCTGACATTCTGTTGAATGAATTTTCTTCCAGGAAACCCCCGAAATTTTAAGTGGTAAGCAATACGACGCACTCCCACCACAGTAGTAGACTAAGTCTTTACTTGATGAAGCTGAACACGTGGTTTAAGCCTAATGGAGGCTCTACGAGTATTAGACGACCACAGGTTTCAAAGGCGACCGAAAAACTGGCTTCATTATTGCTTTTACGAACAGCAACATTTTTCACTCAACCAACATAGGGTACAGTGGTCAACCGTCCGGGCATCTACCGTAGAATTTTTGAAGGGCTGATGGGGCAACGTGGGTGTTCCGACATTCCTCAGTGTCTCACTGGAATAAAATGTTGCACTATGCTTCACCTTATACGTCAAGGACATCATAGAGAATTCTCATGCGACCTTATGTTACGTGAAGGTTTAGAACATGGAAATGTTCGTTATGTTACTCAGTTAATTCAAGTGTGCGTGTTTATTTTGATTATCGCGCTTTCTTCTGCACCACATGTGGACGACCGGTCGACAGCATGCAGGGTAAGCGCTAAATGAACCGTCCAAAATGGTAAGTTTCCAGAAAGACATTGGCGAGATTTTCCTGGTTCCCGGCTTGATTAAGAGTCTATTATCAGGTCGGCATGTGGTCTTGCAATGACCCGTCCATGAAAAAGCCCTGGCAAGGTTTTCCTGGTTTCCGGGTTGAGTAAGAGTCCATTATACAATGCTAATACGTTGCAGAACCTCAGTCTGGTGAAAAGACTTTGGGACACCTCCAGTGAAGAAGTTGGTGTTGTTTCTATGCGGTCATCAGCTGTCCAGAGGGGTCAGCTTTCACTCTTAGAGGTTCAGACAGGAGGGCCGGCAGGTTCCACTCTATGGATTATTCTGATTTTGGAGTTTTGGACACTTTAGAGGTTGGTGTGCCCTGCCAATGTGTGGTTTTAAAGGTCTAAAATTTGGAAATTCAGTGAAGGTGAACATCACTAGACATAATTTTTTTCAAATCAGGACCTCATTTGCATAATCTATGAGGAAATACTAGAATAGCTTTATTTCTTAAGATAAAACTGGTGTTGAGTGGAGGATATGATCAACTGATATATTTCATGCAAATAAGGCTTTAATAATCTGCATAATCACCGTAAAAATGTATACATGTAATAACTTAGTTTGAACGGTTAACATGATTTGGCAACGGTATGAGGTCGCGGAACTCCTGTTGTGTATGAAACCTGAAAATTAGCTTATAATTTGCATATAACCATCAATATCGTACCTTGTCCATGCCAAATGATAAGGATGTCACATGTTACTAGTTAGGGGCCATGTGAATACTTTGCATAATAAGCTAATAAGCATAATTGTAAATGTAAGCCATTTACAGATGACCATCACCATTTAATGGAGGTATGACGTCGCCGAACTAGTTAAATTTGTTTTCTGATCTAAAGGGTCTGGACGAGAAGGGAGCACACAATCCAAGTAATGGCAATGATAACATAAACATTTCTACAAATGCACTTACAAAGGTACGCCGCTCCAGTAGGGAATTTTTCATTTAGCCACGTTTTATTATACACAACGTGACTGAATAGTGCATCGTAGGTTTCTCCCTCATAATGTAGAATATCATCGTCGTCGGGGGGACAGGGGTAACTCAGGAGCATGGATGAGCCAGCTGGTTGTAGTACAGTCAGTTTGTTAGCATAGGCGTGTCTCTTGAATATATTGAGAGTGGTTGTCGTTCCCGTCTTATGTGTTTTGATAAAAACAAATTTCTTTCTAGGGATGCAGCTTGTTGTCAGCTTTTTTTTTTCTTTAATGGGAACAGCTTTTCCAGCATTTAAAAGGTCCCTGTAAAAGAAGGTAACTCTGATTGAATTTTTGGTGGAAATCAATATACAGAAATTGACTTCTGGGCCACTTACAATCTCTACATGTGATACAGTAACGGGTATACAGTTAACAATTCTGTGAACGTTATATTCCAGCTAGATAAATGTCTTAAGACGTATTTCAGCTCATTTATCATGTTTAACCTCGCGATATCTATTTATTTGTCATATATAAATTATAGATTATATTTCCAGCTCTAATAGGCCCTAAGTGCGACGCTACCAAAGACAAATAATAAGAAACTTAAAATTTGGTATCTTTGAGGTAAAGGCGTAATCTTTTACAAATAAATTATAAACTTTCTTGATAAAGGTACATGTAAATCCAAAAGGATTGGTTAAGAATAGTGCTATCCAACGTGTTGGCCCCTTTTTCCAGCCGCGGCCAGATTTTCTCATTAACGGTACTCAAATGATATTACATATCTGGAGTCCTGATAACCCATTTTGTATACCCTTTTCCATTATGGACCACATAATAAATGCGCACAATGATTTATTTAGTAAGTAACACTGTTTGAGGTCTTAGAGACTAACAATAACATGCCTATAACCAGCCTAATTTTTTTCAAGTATCCGTATATCCCCATGTAAAGCCCAAATGAACATTTCTGAATATTTATAATATTTGTTTGACAACCATGCATCATTTTCACACAGCAAAATAAAAAAATGGCCAGAGCTTTTTCAGTAGTCAGACGTCTTTACCTGATTGATTATAGTCCAAACCCGAAAAAATCCCCATAAAGACCCCCTAATCGCGGTTTGCGTTAAGTGTGTCCTACTTATACGACACTTGTTTTTTAATCAGTAGATGTTGATCTCTCCAGAAAGGTAAAATCATCAATCAAAATTGCCGCGTGTGGGAGAAAAAGCCTCTTAAAATGGCGTCTAAAATCTAGAGAGATGAAAATTCTGTTTTCATAGGTTCTGGTAACCCCCTTGCATACCCTCTTAATCTTTATATTTTATTTTTAACTTTTGTTCAGTAACAGTACAAATCTCATCCTATATGGGAATACCAAACTTGTGTTCATATCTTTATCAGAATAACCAGGGTAATCATTGCAATTTCAGTAATTTTCAGCACTAAATTGTCTTGTTTTTGAGGGGGGTCCCAGAACTCCATAACGAAAAATAGCTGAAGAGATTTAACTATATGGCAGTTCATAGTTCCACATACATTTCACACATACAAAGTATGAGCCGATTTGGCCCACCCCCATCTTCCGACCTCTGCCTGGTTTTGCTTGGTCTTCTCATGCAATGTCTTTAAATCGTGACCTCAGTATGTCCAGATCATTAGATATCAAAACTGAAAGTTCCGCTGTAGTACCATAATAAGCCATTAAGCCAGTCTCAAGAGCAGAATCAATTGCTTTGGTTTAGTATATGCATTTTTTGAAAGCCAGAAAGTAATTGTATTGGCAACTTGACGTTGCGTTTGGACTAAACAGCAGTTACATTATACGGCAGAAATATTCTGGTAACCCAAAGTCGCAGCCAGTTGATATTATTTTGCAAACAACCGTTGGACATACTTCAAAGCGGCGGCTATTTGGAAGTTTTTAGTTGATCTTTAAAAATTGCTTTTGTAATGTGTTTCTAGATACTTGTTTGTCAATTAACCTTACCAACTTTTTTTCCATTTGGTTTGGCAAGAAAAAGGCTTTGATGTGATGGTGTCCTTAATAAAAAGCGGTGGCTGTTACGAAATTCCGGGAAGACCTAGAAAATATGGTTTGTAATATTCGAGCTTATCAAATTTCTGCCTTAACAAATAATTTTTTTTCACTTGCTTTGTGCCACAAAATTACCTGGATCTATCCAATTGGAATCCATACTTAGGCGGCATCATTCCCATCATCCCCACACATGGGTCTGCTTTGAGGGGCACCACTATACTAAGTTACTGGTCAACTTGGCTCAACCCGTTCTCACCAGGGCCGTAGGTGGGCAGAGTTGATCAGGGTCATGGGCCGAGTTCACCAGATTTGCAATGGGTTCGAGTCGTCCTGATCTCACGCATACACATGAACGCTACTGCGAAAATTTAAGGCTGGACACTTGTACTGTCATATGCACATGCTTTTGAAATGTTTAACCTCAAACAACATTGTTTATATGGTGATAGATAGATTTATTGATCTTCATCTTTGGTAGAGCGGGAACGTGTATACACTTGTTTCAAAATTGTTATCTTGTAGCAGAATTCCTGCCACAAGTAAATTACCTTGTAATCGATTTAAATATGTTAACTTTAACTGTAATTTTAAGGTATCTGAGTGATCGTTGTCCAATTGTGCAACTTAAACACATATATTTTAACACACACACACACACACACACATATATATATATATTGCGAAGATAACGGAAAAAGCAACACATTGCTAAGTGAGGGAAATAACATATTTAATGTTTGTCTTAAGCCTGCTGTAATGTATTGATTGAGTTACTTCATTTAATTATGAACATTTGTTAAAATAACTACAGCTACTATTTTCTTTAATCATTTGTTTTTTAATCAACAGAACAGACATTTCCACGTCAATAATGATTTTGTCAATTTTTTTAAACATAAGTTTTGGATTACCCAAATAGTTTGCTTTCCATGATTTATGCATTTTGTAGGTTATTTCCCTTTTTCTTAGTCATAACACAAAAATCAAAAATTTAATTTATAAACATTTGGCAAGTTTATTTCTAGTATTTCTAAATTTGGCACCTAAATCCACAAAGAGCTACTTACCTGTATTTTCTCTGCATGTAAGGTGGGGAAAATGCCAGTAACTGATGCCTGTGTGAGGCTCTCATTGCAAGGAACACCATCAAACAAAAGGAAAGTATGACGAAGAGGATGAAATTCTTTAAAATTAAGAAACCCATCTTTTTAAATTATTTCATGGTGACCTATACACCAAGAAAAAATTCCCCAGCCTCTCTTTATCAAGATATTCTTTTGAAATCCAGCTTCAGAAACATCCGATAAAAATTGAAATTTCTGTAGGAAGAAAACACCATTGTTAAAAATCTCATTTTTCAATATTTTGAAATAAACTGGAAGCAGTGTGTTGACCTTGAGATGGAATGCACATTCTTAGAAATTAACTAAAAATCTTGATAAAAATTACAAAAGAAATACTTAAATCAATTCCTCTGCAATAAATGTATCATACGTTACAAACTATGAGAAATGTTAAAATAGAAATACATTTCATGATTAATAAATTAAATTACTAGATTTTAATGGTAAACAGGATATATAATTAAAATATTTTTGCCATCAGCGACTTACGTTTTGAAAAATGTTTTGGATATTTCTTGCCAGCACATGACTCGTGTTACACATTAATTATTGTTGCCCTGTCCAGTTTTAAGTAAACACAGCCTACTTACTTTAATGAAGGCTATTCATCGAGATAAACATAACGTAATACATAAAACTTTACTTTAGCATCCGATATCTTTCATCGGAGACATAGAATGAGTCCAGAGGCAAGTGTTACCTGTATATAAATTAGTCCTTTAATCATTATGTGACACGTCAAGATTCCATCGAACCCTAGCTGGCGCATGAGCTTTGTCCGCTAAACAAATCAGCTGGGTCGCCACCTTGTTGCGGTTGTGATGACAGCAAAAGGATTTCGCATTCAAACCCCTACTTATCATATGATTTGGATCACGTGAGCTAATCTTTGAACTAGAAACAAGATGGTGATCGATATCTGCGTAAATTTTTGCGAAAACTTTGCATAAGTAGCGATCCGCACAAGTTTTTTAGGAAAACGTTGACTTCGAAGCTAAGGGTTCTTAAGAAAAGGTAAGTCAGTCTCGAAGTTTCTATGTGCTCTGAAGTTTTACGGTATCGCGTCTGTTACACAATATGATCTGAAACATTTGTCAATTAGCTGTATTCGTCCCAACCTTATCAAAACAGCAGGAAATTGATTTTATCGTGTGCACTTTGTTCCGTCATTTTGAAGGAAGTAAGGTCAGTATTTGCGCTATTGCTGCAACGTTTTGTGTGTATTTCACGCCTGGTAATGAAAATGCTGTAGCCACAAATGAAATATGTGATCAGTATCTTAAATATTTTATAAACGGGATGTCGTGCATTGTTTTTAGCATCTCATCCTAACCTATAATATGTCCCCATATAAAACGAACTCTACCCGATATCAATGTATCAAAATGTTCTACCAAGTTAGCATATATGCCATCGGAAATGGAAATCTGAAAAAAAAATTCCACAGTGTCTAGATAACAGTAAAGAGTTTCCACTATTTTATTAGAAAAAAAGGAGATATATCTCATTGTAATATCCATGAAAAATAAAGGTCTTGTTTTTGGTTTTTGGTGTGTGTTTCTGTCTGTTTGTATTTCCGCATGTTTGTGACGATATTTGGGATGTTTGTATTTATAAAAAGACAAAGGTCAAGGTCCAGTATTGGCCTTCAGGTGGCTGACCTTGGTACTGCAGCTGAAAGTCCGGTTTCTGGCGACGCCATAGGGGCGTAGGCATTTGTGTAAGTACTAAGATCGCTTTGAAAGAATCTCAAAAATAGCACGAATGTATTCCCTATGGAATTGGTTTTGTTGTTTCAAATATTTTTTTTCTATCAGGACAACAAACAATATAGAACTTTTTTTGTTGCTTATACAAAGAAAGAACTAGGAGGAGTAGTAAATTCAAGCTGGGTGTTTCAAATAAGTTTTTTTTTCAATTAATATCGACATGTGATCACCTGTGAACACAATTACTGCATATTTTGAATTTTAAAATCAGAATGGGCCATAAAGACACTAAGAAAAACGTTAAGAACAGAAAATCGAGAAGAGTTGAGAAAACTGGTTGTCAGATCTTCTGTGGTGCCCTCTCTCTGGTAGTCCATCGGTTTCGATGACGACATCTGTGCAGGCCCTCAGTTGGTGTGGATCCTCTGGTGACTTCTTAGGCCAAAGGCTGAGGCACACAGCTTTCCACATCTGTTGCACTGGAAGTCTGATGTAGTGGGTTTAGCTTGTGCACTAGTGCTATTCTATGCCGCTTGTCCCTTGCAGCTTCGAGACCTCTCCTCCTCTCCTTATTCCTCTGTGCTGAAGTACATTTGCCCTCAATCTACCCAATGCCTGACTGGCTTTCCGAATTCTGCATGTGATTAATTGTCCAGCGATCTGTCTGCTGAGACTGTGCTTCCCAAATAGGTAAAGAGTTCTGAAGCTTCAGCGAAGCTCGGTCCGTGATGTGTTGCAAGTGATTTTCCATGTGAGCCAAGAGAGCACAGTCGTCTGCAAACAATGCTTCTAGTATGAGTCTGTCCACAGTCTTTGTTCGAGCTTGCAGGTGGCGTAGGTCAAAGACCAATCCGTCAGAGCGGTATTTGATGTATATCCCAAGGTCAAGATCTTTCACAGTGTGTAGAAGAACTTGTGTGAAGAACAAGTTGAACAGCACCGGTGCGAGAACGCACCCTTGCTTTACACCTGTGGTGATATTGAACGGTTTGGATAAGTCCCCACCAATCAGAACCTGTGCTGTCATGTTGTCGTGGAGTATCCTCACTAGTGTGGTAAACTTTTGTGGACATCCCAGCTTGGTAAAGATAGTCCACATTGCTTCTCTGTTGATGCTATCAAAGGCTTTGGTCAGGTCGGTGAACACAGCGTAGAGGTCCTTACGCTGTTCATAGCACTTTTCTTGGACTTGACGCAGGGCAAACACCATATCTGTGGTGCTGCGACCTGGGCGAAACCCGCATTGTGCCTCAGGAAGGTTACTCTCGGAGACGTTGCTGATCAGTCTATTCAGGAGGATGCGAGCAATGATTTTTCCAGCGATGGAGAGCAAAGATATTCCTCTATAATTGCCACAGTCTGATTTTGGTCCTTTGTTTTTGTACAGTGCTATGATTGTGGCATCTCTGAGGTCTGATGGCATGCATTCCTTGTCCCAGATGGTAAGAAGAATCTCATGGAAGGCTCGGAAAGCTGTTGCACCCAGCGACTTGTACAGTTCCGCTGAGATTCCATCTTTTCCCGGTGCCTTTCCATTGTTCATCTGTCTGATGGCAGTCTTCACTTCTTCTTCAGAAGGCGGTAGGTCAAGGTTCTCCTGAATAGTCCTCTGCGGAAGATGTTGGAGTGTTGACTCGTCAACTGGAGAAGGTCGGTTTAGGAGTTTGGTAAAGTGTTCTTCCCACCTAGCATTAATTCCTTCTTTGTCCTTGATGACAGTTTGACCATCAGCTGCCATTGGGGGTGCGTTTTTTCCACTACGAGGGCCATATATGGCTTTTATGGCAGCAGATATCATTTTAGAGTTGTTTGAGTCTGCGTAGTACTGCACTTCGGCAGCTTTCCTTTCCCACCATTCATTTTGCATGGTTCGGAGCTGTTTTTGTACTCTGGCCTTCATCATTTTATATTTGTCGTGACAAGGAGTGTTTGGGCAGTTTTGCCATTCTATGTAGGTTTTCTTTTTCTCGTTCAGGAGGGCTTGTATGCCTTCATCGTTCTCGTCAAACCAGTCTTGATTCTGTCGTGTCTTAGGCCCTAGTACTGACTTGGCTGTTGCTGTGATGCATTCTTTAAAACGGTTCCATTTTTCCTCTGGCCCGTCATCCAGGGGTTCCAACTCTGCTATCTTGTTGTCAAGTTTGGTTTGGAACTCCCGTAGGTGCTCATCTAGCTGAAGTTTAGCAATGTTGAAAGCCATTCTATGTTGTTTGGGGCGCTTGTGGTACGTAGGAACAATGTGAATATTACACTTTGCCCTAACAAGTCTATGGTCTGTCCAACAGTCTGCACCGCGCATTGCTCTTGTATGGAGTATGTCCCTGATGTCACGTTGGCGGGTGATTACATAGTCGATCAGGTGTCATTGTTTCGAGCGAGGGTGCATCCATGTTGTTTTGTATTTATTACTCTGTCTGTACATGGTGTTTGTTATGGCCAGGTTGTGCTCAGCACATTTGCTCAACAGTGAGAGTCCGTTGCTGTTCACTTTTCCTACACCATGCTTCCCTATAACTCCCTTCCACTGTTCATAATCTTTACCCACTCTAGCATTAAAATCGCCTAACACTAGGAGCTTATCATTGCTGTGTACGGTGCGCAGTAAACCGTCTAGGTCGGCATAGAATTGATCTCTGTTCTCCTCCGTGCTTGTCAGGGTAGGGGCGTAAGCGCTTATAATAGTAAGGAAACGCTTGTTGCTGACAGGGATGCGAAGTTTCATGAACCTTTCATTGATGCCAGAGGGGACATTTGGTATCTGATGGAGAAGGCTAAACCTGATGGCAAAACCAACTCCATGTATCCCGTCCTCGTGTTCTCCTGTTCCTTTCCAGAAAAACGTGTAACCACAACCTGGTTCCGACAGAGAACCCTCTTCTGGAAGTCTCGTTTTGCTTAATGCTGCGATATCTATACTATATCGTGCCAGTTCTTTGGCCACAAGTGCTGTTCTCTCTGAGGTCTAGAGGTGACGTCTCGATCCATAAGAGTGCGTACATTCCATTCCCCCCAAAAAGTCTCTTTGTTTGATAATTGGGTCGACTGCTTAGTGGGTAAGTCCGCCGATCGACGGTGAACCGGCCGGACGGTGTGGGCAAGCTGTTTTTAGGCCACCTTTTCTAGGCCCCTGCCTATCTTAGGGTTAGCAGTGCCGTCCTAAAAAGGCTGCTCAGTCACCTAGGATGCTGCCGGGGTTACCTGCTGCCCGTACAGATGAACGACGACCACTTGTCCACAGGCAGCCCACGTGCAGGTTTGTGACTAGGACCTCCAGTGGTTACCTCCACCTATCCCTTTCACCACTCCCCCATCGCCGTGGGACTTTGTAGGTACAGAAACAGAAACATTGGGTGTGTGCACAGACACCCGTGCGTGAACTTTTTTTTGGTGGGTGAACTGTTGCACAGGAGCAATCCCACCCTCTCGGCATAAGGAACCTGGACCCAGTGGTACGGGGACCGTTACACCTGGAGACTCCCTAGCTGCAGTGGATGGCCATAGCGCCTCTTGTGTCTTGCTATGCCCTTGGCGTTCTACACCGCTTCGCTGTCCCTGCAAACCGACCGTTGGATCACCTGGATCTCCTCCGCTCTGTCTACTAGTCCAGTCTTTACCTGCTGGGATAGACATGTCCCTCACCGGTGGGTTTGCGACCCAACCGGCTACCCTCACCTGGTTTAGCCCGCCTGCCAAAGCGGTTGGCCGGGGTGTTGCCGCTGCGCATGCTACAGCTACTAGGAGCCACAGGCCAGGTGAGAGCTGAGCATCAGGTGGGAGCCAAAGCAGGACGAGCTACCCTATGGGCTGATGTTACTACCCTATAGGGCATGGCAAGCCCCCCCCCTGCAAAGGTACTGACCCTCCCTGACACCCCATGACACCCCTGTGGTGCCCTAGCGCTGTCATAAAACTAGAGTTCTTAGACCTTATACCTTCGCCAAATGAGGTTACCTTTTATGACTAACGAAATGTGGATTTCCCCCTTATTATGCAAATAAGATCCTCATTTGCATTAATTACATCATTTGATCATATTCTCATCCCAATGGCAGTGTTATCTTAACAAAGAAGGCCATTCTACCATTTCTCATAAATTATGCAAATGAGGTCCTGATTTGAATAAGTTAAGTTGAATAAAGTTCACCTCCAGTCAACTTTGAAATGCACAAGTATGAAATTGCTAGCATCAACCACTATGGACTTATAGTATTTTCTCATTAATTATGCAAATTAGGTCCTCATATACATAACGCCCATTCTCCGTTAACGTGTGCAATTGGGGGTAGAAAATGGTGAAAAATAAAGTTCTTCCAAATACCTAACAAATGTGCTGAACTTGTTACCAGTATTGTCGACTATCTTTTGCCAATTTTGTACGGTGCTACCACCTATACTTTTCGAGATATTAAGTTTTTTGTCTGTAGAAATGGTAATCTCCGGAACAAACCACCAAAGACACCACCAAATAGCCAAAACAAGCTCACGTGCTACATCTGCTTGGAGATTAAAGCAGGGAGAGTAAACCTTCTGTACAAGACAAGGCCAACTACAGTATTGTTACAATTGATAAAATGCTGTTAATCGAACTTTGCATCGTATCCTTTTCCTGTAAATTCGATAACACAGTGAAGAAAAAAATGATAACGTAGGTTAGACGATAACGTAGGTTAGAATTATGCTTATGATGATCAATACAATCCAAGCCGTCAGCCCTTACACTATAAAATTTACATGCAAATGTATATCTGATGACCCTCTTTCTGATGAATGGAAGTGTAAGTATCTGTCTCTAATCAATGCCACGACAATGGAATAACCATGATAACGTAGGTTAGAATTGAAAATTGACAAACGGCCTAACGCTGTTTGGTGTTGTCATTTTTCCGATACTCTTGTTTTGTTCTCCCTGCCATGGATTTGTTTCGCAAAAACACAGTCTAGCGGATAAGACAGTGTGAAAATTATTGTGAAATGTCTTTTCGTGGGCGAATTATACCCGTCTATCTTTCCATAACGTAGGTTAGACAAAACCTTGCGACAAAACTAAAACGGCATCAGATTTAGTATGGACGCCAGCTGGACAAGTTCATCCACCTGTGGCAAGACAGTTTGGTGGATAGGTGTAGATTATGACTGAAAATTAAGTCAACTCACACGTTTTCATTGTTTGAACCCGACGTTTTGTGCGTTACTAGTGGTTGCGACAGGTGATTTTAGCGTGTTTCTTAGCAAAATCTTCGCCTGGACGACCCGAAGGCAGCTGACAGTTGCGGTAAAACATAACTTGGTATATTACTATCATGTACTGATAACAGGAAAGCACAAGATACGCAGTTATTGCTTCTTTTTAAAACTTGGTGGCCCGCTACTATCATGCGACAGCAATGGCACACGTTAACGAAGAATGGGCGATAATTAATATATAGTATATATGTTCCTCTCATTGTTAATTACACATGTCACAAGGTTGAATAGTCCTATCATGGAAGGTAACTGAATTATAGAATTCCTTCATTAATTATGCAAATTACCTACACACCAAATATCAAGATGGTCCGATGACCGATTATTGAGTTATCCTAAGTTTTCACACAAATGCTCCTGCAGTTGCAGAGCAAGCCGCTGGGGGCCCTAAGTCCCTTCTTCCCGATTACAATAGCTACCTACCATCCAAAAATCATGACCCTAGCATGTCCAAGGAGTTCCGCTGCAGTACCATAACAAGCCGCCAGGGGGCCCAAAATCTAATCACTTCGAGGTCTCATTAAGACCTACCCACCTACCAAAAATCTAAATATGAAGGCAATCCATTTGAGCCTCGAGTTATCGTGTTTACAGACACAGACACACAAACACACACACACACACACACACACACACGCGCGTACGAAAACATTACCTTCTTGGCGAAGGTAATCAGACAAAGGTAGATAAGATAATATAGCTTATCACCTCCATGAAATGTCATGGATGTTATATTTTCAGTTGCGTTTGTCATTTTGTCATTCTGTCTGTTGGTCAACAAGATAACTCTGGCTAGAACGGCTGGATGGATTGGTTTCATACTTGGTGCGTCGGTAGGGTCTGATGAAAACTTGAAATGCATAGATTTTGGGCCCCCTAGTGGCTTTCCTTGGTACTGCAGCGGAACTTCCTGTTTTGATATCTCGCGATCTGGACATGTTAGGGTCCTGAATTTTAGACGGTAGGTAGCTCTTGTGCTCGGGGAGAAGTCACGTGGGCCCCTTAGCTGCTTGTTCTGGAACTGCAGGATGGTTTCTTTAAAAATCTTCGAGAGAGGATAACTAAACAACCGATTGACGGATCGTCGTGATTTTTCGGTATGTAGGTAGCTTAAGTGATGCTTGACATTATAAACTATCAGGATCTAATTTGCATAACTAATAAGCAAATTCTATAAATCTGGTGCGTTCGATAATAGGGCTATGAAACACTTGTGATATATGTAATTAAGAACGACAAGAACATTGGCAGATATGCATTATGTAAATTAAAAATATAAATTTTGAGCAGGATTGTAAATGTAAGCCATTTACAGGTGGCGTTTCATGGAGGTATGAGGTCGCCGAACTCTAGTTTGTTTATGTTTTGTGATGTGATTGGTGAAGGTGCATTATCTTTGTTATTCTTTCACTTCTTTTTTAACATGTTTTTAAATTTTATTTTCGGTCCACAATAAGAATATTATATACACACCGTAGCTACTTTTATCTCTTTACGCAAAACCTGAGCTTGTCACCCTTTAACAGGGCGGATTAGTAGATAACTCTCATGACCGGAATACAAGCTGCCATTGGTAGGAAAGTGCGGAATCTCTGTATCTTTGTATGTAATGCCAATGTGATATATCGTTCTGTCTGAAATATATACTTTTATCTCTTTACGCAAAACCGGGACTTGTCACCCTTTAACAGGGCGGGTTAGTAGATATTTCTCAGGATCAGAATACGAGCTGCTATTGTCCAAAAAAAAAAAAGTGCAAATTTTTTTTTGTATCATCGTATGTATGCCGATGTGATAAAATCAGGGCTGATTAGAAGATAGAAAATAATTCGCAAGACCGGAATACGGGCTGCTATTTGTCAGAAAAGTGAAAACCCTTGTATCTGTGTATGTTATACCGATATGCCGCAATGTGTCATTAAATTGTTTGTTGAGCAGTACATTCTGCTGGACTATATGTATCTTCTTTAGTGTCTTAATTAAGTCTCCTTATCGTTTTAGCAATCGTTCCACATTTGTAGCGTAGCATAATGCCAGTTGGAAAGTATGTTTATAAGTTGAACTTTGATTCGAGCGCAATTTTTCTCTCTATAACGCCATTAGTCTTGATTTAGTTGTGTGAAAGGGTACGGTCCTTAGTGTCTGGTTATAAGCGGTTTTTTTTATTTGTCTCTATTTTCAAAGGAAATATAACAAAAAGTTAGGTTGTCTAGCTTTCCTCTTCTGGTACCTTTTCCCCTCGCACGTTTCGTCTTTGGCTATAAGGTAACCAGTCTGTATTTTGGCCACAGTTTGAATTACTACTTTAGTGTATGGGATTTTGGGGGTTTTCTGCCGTTACAGCGCCAATAACCTTGGGGCCAATTTACAAAAAAAAATTATTATTAGTAGTTAGAATAGATTTTGATGAAAATTAAACTGTTGTTTTTGAGGATATTTTGTACTTAAACTTTTGTACGTCGTCTTATCCCCAGGCTGACAACATGTACTTAGTGCCGGAGTGGGAGATGGAGTTCCCATTCCATCCGTTAGAGGCGTATAAGGAGGGTTTGCAACGGGAGCTTTGATGGATCTCCCGAACCGGAACATCCGCGAGTATCGCCCCCCAGCCTTCGACATTATCGGTATCCCGTGGAACCATTTTGCCTCGCCCGATAACATTTTGTTTAGGGATCCAGATACTTTTCGGGGAGGAAAGTTGCATAGGCATCCGGTCGAATGGATTAATATTCTGCAAGGACAAGATAACGCACTCCAGATACAACAGTGGATCCAAGATAGTTTATCTATACATGATTTCATATGCCCATTCAAGGAATTCTTTCAAGGAAAGCGTTACGACTGTGCTTTCCCCCAACTTACCATGTTTTATAACGGTCAGAGTTGCAAGGATCATGCACGTTTCATCACGGACACTTTAGAAGAAAGAATACGTACCGGTGCTATCTCCATCTGGGGAAGAGTGGGAAAAGTGCCGCAGCCTTACCTGGCAAAGCAGTGGAGCCTAAAAAGCCGAGGTTATGTCACGATGAGCGTTTCCTAAACAACTGAATAAAGAACTGTCCGTTCCAGCTGGAAGGTTTAGACCAAGTCAAGCTCTACGTGAAGCAAGGCGATTTTCAAACGGTGTGCGATGACAAAAGCGGGTACGATCATATCCTCCTCACCCAGAGTAGCCAAGCTCTGGTAGGTTTTCAATGAACAGGATAGTGGCTTTGCTGTGCAAGCCTGCCGTTTGGCTTTAAGGGCAGCGCTTTTGTATACCAAACCGTCGGATTAGCCGCGATGAGCAGGATCAGATCGCTGGGAGTCCCGTCTACTTTGTACATAGACGACCGGCACGCGGCACAATTGCGGGTAGCGCAAGCAGATGGGAAACCACGCATAGTCAAGGTGCTTTGTGGTAAGAGAAAGAGAGAGGCCGAACGTTGGACCGGTTTCGAGGTAGCCCAAGCAGCCGCCTTTATACTCTGTAAAACTCTGGTAGATCTTGGCTACTTTATCGGTCTATCAAAGTCTACGTTGACCCCAACGCAGTGTCCGATTTTCCTCGGTATGATCATGGATTCAATTGTTATGGCCTTCCGTCTGCTAGAAGACAAAAAGCTAGCTTTTGCAGTTTTGAGGGAGGCGACCCTGGGCGAATCTACTTTTCCAGTCAAAACGGCTCAAAAACTAGCAGGAAAGATGGTGTCCTTCTCACGGGCGATTCCGGCAGCAAAGTTGTATGCACGGGAGATTTTCAACGCTATCAAGGCGGCAAACAGCAACGAGGGAACAGTCCTGATGTCCGACGAGTTAAGAGCACAGCTGCAACACTGGCGCTTCCTAGACCCGTGGAAGGGATATCTTCCATGGAACCCAGTGAAAAAGGAGGTCTTAACTCTCGCGTCGGATGCTTCAGGATTTAGATGGGGAGGAGTCGTGGACACAAAGCAAGGAAGAATCCAGGATGGCGACTACTGGCCGTTCGACGTCGCAGACAAGCACATCGCCGTAAAGGAGATACGCGCACTGACAAGAACCCTGGAAGCCAGTGCTAGCGAAGGGGAAAACGGATCTTAGCCAGAGTTGACAACACGACCCTCATCGCCGCGTGGAACAACCAAGGAAGGCGTAGCATAGAGGTATCTAGGGCAACTACTGAACTGTGGGAAACGACGATCCGCCTGAACGTAGATCTGAGCGTGGAACCAACCCTTCCGCAAGCAACCCTGCGGACTCCCCCTCTCGTTCCCTAAACAGATCGGACGCCCGGTTGTTACCGCGCCTCTTCTGTGAAGTCGACGCACCCTTCGGAGGCCATGACACGGATCTGATGGCCTTACCATCAAATGTTCAGGAGAACAAACGTGGTCAGAGGCTCAAGTTCTTTAGCCCGCAACTCTTCATAGTGCGCAGATGGGGTGGACGCGTTTACCCAAGACGTCTCCGGCAGGAAGGTATACGTTTTTCCCCCATTCCATCTCATAGCTGCAACGATAGCTTTTCTTCTAGAGCAGCAGGCCGACGCCACCATCATGGTACCATACCTCACACCCAGACGGTTTTGGTGGCCTATCTTGCAGACGCAATCGAGGGCGTCCATGCTAGTAGCAAAGAAGGGCGACACGGCCCTTTTGTTCCCTCAAGGACGCGTCAGAGTCCCAGAGGTGTCGGTCACACGACGCAGGGGAGTATGGACGGAACGTCCGACCTTCTACGATCTTTGGGCTTTCAAGCTTTAGGTCACCGAAAGGCGGTATTGGACACTTATCTATAAAGAACTCCGTTTTGGCACTGAGAAAAGCGTCCAGTGCAGACGCCTTCAGGAAACTGCGTATTAAAGATATTACGGTAATTGTACGTCTCCTGGTCTTCTTTATCGGTCCGTTAGGTTAATAGCTCTTTAGCTGTAGGGTTAAAACATATATATATATATATATATATATATATATATTTATAGAAATAATAATTATTAAAACAGATTTGATTATCAGAAGCGTAAATAAACCATTGAAAAAAAAGCAGAAGTAACGACGCTCCACTCCTCCACGAATACTTCGCCCCTCCGCGTCACATGTTTGCCTAGTTTACACAACCCTAGTTTCAACCCTATACTCTCCCCGTACGTTTTATGTATTGTAAGGTTGACTAATATCAATATAATGTAATTAATAAAACAGTATTTTCGGTAATCACCGCATTGTACCATTATTCGTCAGCAGGGGCGGGAAAAGCTTAATCGGGTTTTCTTTTGACTCCTTTCTCAGGTTCTCAACACGCCCAGAATCTGGATGCCAGCGATACAATGTACGCAGTGTGGCTATCCCAACGACTTTACCTTCAGGTTTTGTCAGCAGTGCGGAACACCCAGACACCCTTCGGCCCTGCAGGGAAGTAATCGCCCACTGCTTGTGAACGAAACAAGGTTGCAAACCAGATTACATGAAGTATTAAACCGCGCAAGAACCACACCCTACGAGATTCAAAAATTCTCTTTAGCCAATAGTTTGCAACTTTTCTTGCAATCTTTGTCATGCCCAAAATGTCTGCGTACGGCTTCACCAGAAGATCTCCTGAAATTCCTAATATGGAAGGATGAAGTAGGGAAAAAGATACTTCACAAAACAGACTGCCCTTTTTAAATCAGAGGAGCCTAGGCAGGGTCCAGAGCTGTGTGACTGTCCCTCTAGATTGGCCTATAAAACAGTAGACTCCTATATTGGGAAACTCAAGGCCCCAAGGGGGTAGACTAGGAGCGTGGGACCCCTCTACTGCTCACGGTAACCCAGCCACAAGCCCGCTGTTGAAGGCTTACTTAAAGGTAATCACACAAGAACAGCTGGAGGCAAATGTCCCACCCCGGCAGGCATCTCCGATATTTCTTTCGAAACTAACCAAGCTATCGGCTCTTATAGAAGAAAGGTTAAGGAAGGAGAGCTCACCGGTAGCAGCGTTCATCCTTGCAAGAGATCAGGCATTCTTTAAGACGCTCTTTTTCACAGGGGACCGAGGAGGGAACTTCCTCAACGTGAAAACAGACGAGGTCAAAAGGCTCCCATCGGGAGGCTTATTGTTTAATTAAGTTTGGGGAAAGACGCTGCGAGATGGAATAAGCAACGTCTTCATTTTGGAGAGAATAGCGGCTAAGGCCACATGCCCTGTTAGGGGCTTAAAGATATGTATATGGATATAACCCGCCAGTTGGGAACGCCACTAAACGGGACCTTCCTTTTCCCACCTACAACAAAAGAGGGCGGAATTGCCGACAGGCAGACAGCGACTTGCACAATGGAGGCGGCATTGAAAAAATACTTAAACGCCTTAGACGACGATGAAGGAGAGACCTTACACAGCTTTCGAGCAGGATGCGCAATCACCCTAGCAATGTCGGGCATACCGAAGCAGCAAGCCATGGACCATATTGGGTGGTTTTCTGAAGAAGCACCGACGTATTATACAAAGCTATCAAAGGTTGTAAGAGCAGGAGGCGTGTCAGCAGCGTTGGCCTCAAGGGAAGCGGACCAGGCAGTCCGTGTTTTTGAAAACACTAACGATGTAAGGTACTTAGAAAAAGCATTTTCTACACAGTAAGAATGGATGATAGAACATAGGTGGACGGTGGGTGGGGAAGAGAGAGAAAAAGGAAAGGTCTAGAAGGGAAGAGAGAGAGAAAGGGAAAGGTCTAGAAGGAAGAGAGAGAGAAAAGGAAAGGTCTGGAAGGGAAGAGAGAGAGAAAAGAAAAGGTCTAAAAGGGGAGAGAGAAAGGGAAAGGTCTGGAAGGGAAGAGAGAGACAAAAGAAAAGGTCTAGAAGGGGAGAGAGAAAAGGAAAGGTCTAGAAGAGTATGCACAAGAACACGCCCAAACAGGGCGCAACGAAGAGGGAAGAATAAGAAAACAGTAAAAACAGATCATGGTGTTGCGAGTCATTATTTTCTTAAAAGGATGGAAAGGAAGAGAAGGCGAAGAGTTTGAGAAGGAAGATGGAAATGGGTAATGGGGAAAATAAGAAATAGGGGAGGTATCAAAGAGATTACATAAGATAAGTCAGGGAAAGGAAGGCAGACAAATAACCGGATGTAGCGATGGCGGAAGACGGCAGTTTCCCCATCACTCATTCTGGCTGCGCATGACAAATAGGATACTACTTGTCATGCGCTGTGATAGGGCCGGAGAAATCACGTGATGCACTCATCCTATATAAGGGCAAGCGGATTAACATATTCCATCAGTAAGCAGTCCAGAGGTTCTCCGTCCGCCAGACGGAGCCTAAAGCGACCCACCCGCCCAACCCTCGACATTTTCGGGTGGCGGTGGGCGTCCACTAAAGAGCGACCGCCATGACCTCTATGACACTTTAGGCTCCTGACGGCAGTTTCTCCATCACTCATTCCGGAGGACCGATGACTGCGCATGATATATAGGATACTGTTGAACTTTGGGAATAGTTCTGCAATTTCAATTTTTCACCAAAAATAATGGTATCATTATTTTGATAATATAAACAATCCGACTCAATATAACAACATCAAATTGATTTTGACGCAGTGTTATACATATAATTTATCTCCCCTGCAAATTTGACACATTTTGAAGCATATACACTGGGCGAAAAGGCCTCGGATGCAGCCGGATCCCAAGGATCCCAATTTGCATCTCCTTGCGGATGCTGCGCGGATCCCAACGAATCCCCAAAATCACGGATCCCACACACATCCGTAACGCATACGTATGCATCCGTAACTCGCAGGGGATGCAGACAGGGCATTTGTAAGGATACTTACTTTGCAGCGGATGCAGACACGGTATCCGTATGGATACCTACTCGTTCAACGTATACGTAAGAAATAATACATTAGGATAGCAAAATGTCACATTTTGAGGGGTCGTATCCTGTCATATCTTTGTACCTCGGATACCGCCGTTTGTAACATAGATATAAGTTAGACAATCACCTACACACTGGATACCAGGATATTCGCATTCGTGAGAATCCACGTGTGTTTTTGCTTTTGGGGATACCTTTTTGCATTTGCTTTCTTACGCATCCGCGAGCCCACTCCACAGCAGAAGCGAATTGTGCGTAATCTGGGGATACCTTGAATATGCGCATTTGCTTTCTTACGCATCCTTAGGCCCACTCCACAGCAGAAGCGAATTGTGGGTAATCTGGGGATACCTTGAATATCTGAATTAGTTTTCTTACGCATCCTTAGGCCCACTCCACAGCAGAAGCGAATTGTGGGTAATCTAAGGATACCTTGAATATGCGCATTTGCTTTCTTACGCATCCTTAGGCCCACTCCACAGCAGAAGCGAATTGTGGGTAATCTGGGGATACCTTTAATATGCGCATTTGCTTTCTTACGCATCCTTAGGCCCACTCCACAGCAGAAGCGAATTGTGGGTAATCTAAGGATACCTTGAATATGCGCATTTGCTTTCTTACGCATCCTTAGGCCCACTCCACAGCAGAAGCGAATTGTGGGTAATCTGGGGATACCTTGAATATCTGAATTAGTTTTCTTACGCATCCTTAGGCCCACTCCACAGCAGAAGCGAACTGTGGGTAATCTGGGGATACCTTGAATATCTGAATTAGTTTTCTTACGCATCCTTGACAAGGCATCCTCCACATGACAAGTCAAGTGAATTGTCGTTAGTCTGGGTTAGAAATAGTCTCATCAAGGAGGTTACTCTTTCGTCTTTCCGTATTTTAAATTTGTACCTCGGATACCACTGTCTGTGACATAGATCAAGGAGTTTTCATAATCCTTGCATCGATCGACGGTAAGTAAGAGGTTTGGTAAGACAGACTCATATTCGTGATAGTGCTGATTTTTGCTGTTTCGAAACTTTCCGTATTAGATAAGAAGTTCGTTCATCATACGACCTTCGCCGGTAAACCAAGCATGTCTCAAAGATCCACTTCTGTATTTTCGATAGATCCGCAGAGCACTCCCGGCAGCAGTGCCTTGTGGGTAATCTCAGTAAAACCCAAGGGAGCTTCAATCTCAACGGTCACTTTTGACCGCTTGCTTGACTGAGCTGAGTGTGCGTCCCTCTTATATATACCGTCCCGCTGTCCATGTATATTCACTAACTTTAAGAACAGCAACCACCGCATTGAGTGTCGAAGTCCTGGATGCTGACCGTACATCGATTGGACGCTTATACGCGCAGTGGCCGAGAAAAGAACGAGAGAGGCACCGGGAACCTCGCCCCATTCGCCGCCTGGCGAGGTCACGAAGCCGCCATTTTTTCATCATCATAAAACTTTGCTGACCCGCCTGGCAAACTGGACCATAAACCGACTGCTGACGGCATATAGATGTGAGTTAACGCTTAGAAACTCTTTTGTACTGGTTTTAGATTATTTCTGAAGATTAGAGCAACCCAACTTCGACTAAAAAGCATAATGCTTCGAC
The DNA here is from genome assembly GCA_013266295.2 of Branchiostoma floridae x Branchiostoma japonicum. Classification (NCBI taxonomy): domain Eukaryota; kingdom Metazoa; phylum Chordata; class Leptocardii; order Amphioxiformes; family Branchiostomatidae; genus Branchiostoma; species Branchiostoma floridae x Branchiostoma japonicum. The sequence goes on along the minus strand of CM023829.1, from coordinate 20,117,005 downwards.
GGGTAGAAAAAATCAGTTCACACTACTACCGGGCAGAAGGACGATGTGTTTTTGTAAGATATTTGCATATTTTATAATCAAGTCCTCACTGGTATCGTGCATTGAGATGAATAGTCAACATTGGAACATGATATGTTATATTTCACCAAGGAGGTTTTGATTTCGATTTCACGTATCAAAAGCGAAAAGATAGGACATCTGTAACCTTCTGGCTTTTATCTGACCTGTTGTTCCCATATGTAAAAGCACCAGGGGGTTTATGGCCTTCTCCCCGGGGGCATTTCACATGACAGTGCCTGCTAGCATAACAATGTTTGCTTCATTCCAGGCTCCTGGGGAGCCTGGCTATCTTGAACAGGCCTACGAGACTTTTGGCATATTTTGTCCGAAATGCCATTTTTTTCAGTAATTGTTTCTTTTATTTCGTAGGTCAAAAGCGACTGGTTGAAAGTGGGGAAAGACTGTCTTCAGCAGACATCTAGTACCTCAAAGGGCATCCTGATGTGGGACTAGAATAAGAAGACAGATGATGAGATGATGGCTGTATAAACAGCACATAGATTGTGAGACGCAAGACGCAAATTGCAAGATTTGATAGTTCTAGTTCTAATCTACCCGTTTAGTATTGCGAATATTCATTTTACATAATATGTTTTGTATAGTTAGTTCTCCATTTGTTGTTACTTATAACACAGTGTGTATGGAGTTTCAATAAAGGTTTTTAGGCTCAATCTGTTCATTCGTTCATTCATTCATTTATATATGTAAAGTCCGCATGTCGGATCTGCACGTATACAAATCAAACACGGGCGTATCCGGATCCAGGGTGAGAATGCGTAAAGATTCAGGAAGATCCGAGGTATGGATATATCAAAGATACTAAAAAATCCAAACGCCGGCTCTGTTTGCATCCGAGGTAAATACAGAGAAATGCGTGTGGATATCCGATAGGATACGGAAAAAAGCACATGTTGTATCTGTAGGTATCCGTATAAAATACCGACGTCTGCACATGGATATCTATCGGAAATCCGGGGAAATCCCCATAAAAACGATTTTCGCATCCGTAGAAAATCCCGTTTTTCGGATTCTGGAGGATCCAATCCTTCCAAATATGCGGCCAAATCCCCAAGAAAACGATTTTGTATCCGCGGAAAATCCCGTTTTGGGATTCTTTGGGATCCATTCATTCCGAAATATAAAAAAGAATCCCTAAAAATACGAGTTGGTATCCGTGGAAAATCCCATTTTGGGATATTTAGGGATCCAAACGTTCCGGATCCCTAAAAATGCAAATTTCGGATATTTTACGGATCCCACCCGCATCCGTTTGTAACCGCTTGTATCCGCTACAAATGCGTAAATATCCCTATGCGCATATGGCTGCATCCGAGGCCTTTTCGCCCAGTGATATTGTCGAGTTATGTCAATTTTCATTCAGGACCCAAGTGGTAGCTAGTATATGCCCTGGGCCGCCTTAGATTCACTGAACTAAACATATTTTAGTCCATACCATAGTTTTAGATTAATTATATTGTTTTTATTCATGTCCCTTCCCCGGTCATATCTTTAAATGAATTCAACATCTTCATTCAAACTACCGAAATTGGTTTTCTTTCTTCCATGGAGACATCAGTGGACGTAAAACACGGTCCTGTGACCAGACATGCTGCTTTAAAATATAAACTGAACGCTTTAGAAAGAGCGCCTTACCTTAAATGGCTAAGTTACAGGACAATATAGAATATACCAGCATACAATAATAACGGATTTTCCATTGTAACAAAAATGTAAGAATAATGTTAATATACCATTTTACCATTATTCCATTGCCCAATATTACGACCAATTACAAATTAGTTTACACTGAATTCTTAACATAAAGAATATGAATGCGAACGTCAGCACAAAGATTTCTATATAAAGCCAGACGGACTTAAGTCCTCTTCACTTGCGACTCACAAAATATATACGCAGTGAATGGCTCACAATATCGGCATATGCACAGTGAGTGAATTGCAATATCGTTATATAAACAGCGAGTGACTCACAATATCACCATATGTACAGTACAGTGAGTGACTCATAGACGTAATAGAAAGCCTCCATGCTTGTTAACCGAATAACCCATAATACTAATAATCCAAGTGCATACATCGCCCCATCGATTATGCGTCAATGACGATAATAATAACAATCGTTTTCATGGGAACAATCATAAAGCATCGATGCTTATAAGCAATAGATATATTTATATATATTAATAATAACACCTTTCATGGGATCACACCATAAGCCTTTTCGCAATTACTAGTGCGCCTGCGCGGAGTTTACTTAGCGACCCAGAATTCGAGATAAACAAAACCGCGCACGCCATTGTCCACAGCGCCAGCGTATGTCTCGATTTCCAGCTTACACACGGCGTTACCGGTGGTGGCCCGCCTGGGGCTGAGTTTCAACGATGTTCTGGACCTTGTGTGCCTAAAATATCGTGATATCCTTCTCTTTAAGTGGATTTACGGTACGTTTTTTGACGGTATCCAAGCTAGCGCTAGCGCCTAAGTAGTATGCATGCCCCCCTCCCCTATCCTGCACGCCTTCTGTTTCCACGTTTTCTGCTCGATTTTCCGGTCCAATCTCGATAAAACGAGTTTTGGAATACCTATTTTCTTTTTAGAGAGGTTATTTGTCTAAAATAATGTGGAATTACTTAGCGGTTTATGTTTTAAACGGGAATATTTTTAGAAAAACCGCATGAGCTTTGTCTGTGCAACAGGCCGATTTGTGTGGTCACGTCTTTGTCTCGTGTCACTCCAAGCACATAGAGCTTTCTAACCGCAATCCTCACGACTAATTACCGATTAGAATAACGATTTATGAATAGCACAAGCAGTGAGTACACCAATAATTTTAGTTAATATTTACTGTGTTTTTCGTAGTAGGATACATGGTGGGGACGGGTTTTATGCATGCAAGAATTATGTCAGTTCTGAGTCTTTGAACTCAAACCCATGTAGTGTAACTTTTGATCAAATTTGTTCTTCTTCTTCTTTTTACAGTGTTACTTTCCCGAGCTCACCATGAAGCTGTGTGCAGTAGTGCAGTGCAGCAATTCAACATACCAGCTAGAAAAATGGAAGTCAGAGACATGCCATAAACATGGTACCAAAATGGACTTGGTTGCTGCGACTGTCCCCCACCTTTCCGACTTTTCCCATTTCCCACTGACAAGAAAGACTCTGATGCTAGAAGAAGATGGAATAAACTAATGAACATGCTTGACCCAGGCACCAAGAAAAACTGGGTTAACAAGCCACATGACCGAGTGTGCTCACGCCATTTTCCTGATGGCAAACCAACAAAAGCTCATCCTGACCCCATCCTACATCTCGGCTACACAAGGCCTTCATCTGAGCAGACCGTGACACCAAAGCGACCACCTCCATCAAAACGTGTTACGGTACCTGAACCTCCAAAAAAGAAGCCACGTAAAGATGAAGATGATGTTGTAATGCCTCCCATAGAAAAGACAGAGCATGACCTCAGGTACACTTACAAATGTGAATGCCGAGAAGAATGTGATTGTCAGGGCTGTATAAGTAAGCAGATAGGAATCAACACACTGGAACATAGAGTGCAAGAACTAGAGCAGGAAGTCATCTCACTTAAAACACAACAGGAAGAGTCTGGAGGAAAGTCATTTAAATGTAAGCAGAAGTTTACTGCTGACACTCTGAAAACTGATAATGATGTCAATCATTGTACAGGATTAAGGTCAAAACAGGCTTTTAATGATATGTATCAGTACCTAAAGCCACATGCCCAAAAGATGACCTACTGGAAAAGTTCAGATTCAAAAAAATGGTACTCCAAAGTCAAAAAAGGCATCTACAAAAAACAAAGAAACCCCCCAAAAGCGTGGCAAGAATCGAAGGCTAAATCTGCGAGATGAATTCCTCCTCACACTGATGCGATTGCGTCTTGGCTTGACTCTCAACTTCCTGGCTATCATTTTTGGAACTGTCCCTAGTACTTGCTCACAGGTTATTAACAGCTGGGTTTGCTTCCTATCCGTAGCACTGCAGCCACTTATTGTATGGCCAAGTAGATCCGCAATCACAGAGACTTTTCCACCACAGTTCAAGGAGAAATGTAGCAGAATAAGATGCATACTACTGTACAGAAATCTTCATTGAGAGGCCCAGATCTTTGGACTTACAAGCATCCACATGGTCAGACTATAAGAAGCTCAATACATTAAAGATTCTGGTAGGAATCAGTTTATTTAGCATGGTTGCAGACAGGTGCAGAAAGTGGGTGTTACTGTCACTTGGGAGCTCCATATCTGCTGTTCTTGGGCACCTAATTTCTAGGAGTCCTTCTCCACAGCACGCACACTCTACCAGCCCATCCAGAGTTGCACACAAGAACACCTTCTGTGGGTGTACAAACAGTCCGCACTCAGTCACGTCAAGGTGCTGGTGGCCTTTCCCTTTTTGTAGGGTCGTGTAGGCACTTCTTGCAACGGGTTCAAGAAGACGTCCATATTTAAGACTGGGTAGGTTTGGGTCTAGCTTTGTGTATCCCATTAGGGTTTTGATCATTGGCTGGGGGTCTGTACTGAGAGTTGTGTTCTTGTCATCTAGCGTGTTGTTTCTCGTGAGAACAGATTTCAGGTTGGAGGCAGTGATCATTCCAGTTCTGAAGCTGGCCCACTGTTTGTTGTCTGCCTGTCCTCTTGTCTGCTGTTCTATCTTGGAAATCTGGTCGGATGTGTATGTTGGCAATGACGCAAGGAAGGACTCTACTGTCTCATTCCTGGTAGCCATTTCTGACAGACTGAGCAGGGGTGTGGATTCGACAACGGTCTGGTTTCCATTTCTGTGCCGAAGTTAAAGTCAGCTTCAGGGGGGGCCGGGTAGGTTGGGGGTGGGGGTTTGTCATGGCACATATACTTAAAAAACTGTAGAGCCTGACATGACGGATACATGGCATCCGAGAGTCCAGCTGCTGTGGGCATGTTTCTTGTGTTTTCCAGAGGGTTGAAGAGCTTTTTTGTGACCTTGTTGATTGGCGTTCTGTTTGCTGCAACAGGAAGAGAGAGAAAGTGTTTAGTGATTAATACCAACAACCAGAGCATTAAGGTTTGTCGAGACAGCATGGCATGACACAACTCTTCACATAATAGATTAATATCAAGACAACAGTTGTAATATCAATACAACATTTCATATCTATTTCATAAATTACTTTTCTTACCTCCTTTGTGGTAGTTGGACTTTGCCCACTTTATCTCACTGATGGGTTTCGCCTCCAACACAGCAGCGGACCCTCCACTGTAGACGTTCCACTTGCACTTATTGGATGTGCAAGGTCTGGAGGCCCCCACCATGAAGGCGTGCTCCATTTTGAACATGAGGGCAGCCACATGGTTGCACGTCGAACCAAGTCTACCAAATTACACCACAATGAGCACTCGTTTTATGTTATGTAAAATAACAAAACTACAATGTGCACAAAACAAATTCTAGTTGCAAAGACATATTTTCTTCAGTCAATTTCCATTACTAAAGGGAAAAACTTTTCAAGAGACATGATATGCAAGAGAAGCACAACATCCTTTTTATAATGACAATAAAAATTGATAATATTTGTATTACTTTGTATGCTTTACCTCCCACTGTTACAACGTTATGAAAATTATTTTAGATTTCAAATGTATTAATGATATACAAAATACAACTCACCCAGCAAAGCAGCTACAGTATGCACTGAGAATCCTCCCAGATTTCTTTCTTCTCTACAGCAACCCAGCAAGCGTGGTGGATATTCCTGATTGACTGGGACGACGTGCATGTAGTCTTGACGAAGCAAGCGTCGCTGTCAGGTCCTATGGGGTGGTAATGTACTTCATTAATTCAGTTGCTCTCAAAGTAAGAGTAAGCTTTCACCTCTTTGTAGTCACTGAGGAGACGATCGTGCAGTGTAGCGGGCTTGCGATCCGACCTCGAGCTGCTGCTTCTTGGTTCGCTGACGCATGGGGCCTCGCAAAGCAGCCATTTGGCGATGTCGGTAAAGCCGACAGGAGGCCACTGTTCCACGGCGTCCTTTTCTTTTAGCCACCCTTCGTTCAAGTCCTGCAGGCGATCGGGTAGTTTTGTGCCGTTAACCTTCAAGAGTTCGGCGTACTGCGTAGATCGTGCCCTGTCCTCGGCGATCTCGTTAGGTTTCACGGGCATACGGAGCTGCACGGCGCTGTATGCCAAAGCTTGCAGCTCGGCTTTTCTCCCTGTTGTTTTGCATCCCCTCACTCGTAGAAAATCTCGCAATGCCGGCAATTTCCAGTGTTCGATTTCTTCCAAGGAAGGGCCATCGGCCTCGTCCTCCATTTCGAATTGAAATCTAAACAAGGATCTCACTTATGGGTCCGATTTGACACTCAAAACAAGCTAAGCGCTGGGATAAACACGGGCATTTAAAGGTAGCGCGGGGCGACGCGGTTTTGTTTATCTCTCAAAAGGGCGGATTTTACCCATCATGCATTTCGCGCCGGTAATTGCGAAAAGGCTTATCGACAGATACAGCCAATCAAAAATGGTTCTGTCCATCCCACCTCTGTATACATTCCCCTCATCGATGGGTATCAATCAATTTCTTAATTATACAGACATTATATGTTAATTATTAATACATAATATCTTAGTTAACGAAATTGACCATATGCATAATTTAACTCATAATTAGGTATAAATTAACACATAGTTTTAAATACATTAAATATTTGATTGCAGGTAATTAACCCTATCTAGACTGAGGCGGGGGAGGGGGGCTAAAAGTGCCCGCGCCAACTTCGATGCCGGATAGCGTCTGAACGGCTTGCCCTACAACTACCAAACTTGGTGACTTTTCCTGAAATATCATTCATGTCCAGTATCAGGGTGAATGGTATGAAATCAGGTTACGTCACACAGCTAACTTCGTACGGGGGGGGGGGGGGGGTTAGTGTACGAAGTACGATGTACGAAGTTAGGCGTTACGTAATTTAAATATGACGTAATTTAAATATGACGTAAGTCTCAAGTGACGTAGCAAGCTAACTTCGTACGGGGGGGCTGGGTTAGTGTACGAAGTACGATGTACGAAGTTAGGCGTGACGTAATTTAAATATGACGTAATTTAAATATAACGTAAGTCTCAAGTGACGTAGTAAGCTAACTTCGTACGGGGGGCCGGGTTATTGTACGAAGTACGATGTACGAAGTTAGGCGTGACGTAATTTAGATATGACGTAAGTCTCAAGTGACGTAGCAAGCTAACTTCGTACGGGGGGCAGGGTTAGTGTACGAAGTACGATGTACGAAGTTAGGCGTGACGTAATTTAAATATGGCGTAAGTCTCAAGTGACGTAGCAAGCTAACTTCGTACGGGGGACCGGGTTGGTGTACGAAGTACGAAGTTGTACTAATTATTATATAATGGGTTTTGACGCGGCCCAAGCTAATCTTCTCACAAAGAGTAAGCGCCGCACTATACCGAGATCTTGGATGCCTAAACATATGTCCTCTAACATGACTCCCACTACGTTTGACCGGCAAGTTTAAGATGTATACGGCAACACCTGGCGTAATTCAAACCTTGTAACGTTAAAAAAGAACTTCATTCGAACTGGCCGCGGTAATTCGAATGCGGTTTCTGTAAGTGTGTCACTTGTAATTCGAACCGGGGATTGTGTTCTGGTAACGGTGTCACTTGTAATTTTGAACGTTTCTTGGCGTTTTGATCATGTATGTGTGAAGACGTCGTCGGGTAAACTGACCAAACAGATGTTACTTCAGTTTTAATTATGGCCTAGGTGCTGATCGACACCACCTGATAATTGTCGGCGCGTTATGCGCTTTACCAGGAATAATATACGCTTTACGACACCCAGATCATGGATTCCGAGAAATAGGTAGCATAACATGACTCTCACCTACACCCACCACAATACGTTATTAAAACTTCTAACTTTGTGCTTCGTACATCGTACACCCTCCCCCACCCTCTGTACGAAGTTAGCTTGCTACGTACGTCACTTCTAACTTCGTACTTCGTACATCGTACACCCTCCCTGCCCTCTGTACGAAGTTAGCTTGCTACCTCACCCGTCCATTACTTTAACATAAGAAGTTACTCCTAACTTCGTACTTCGTACATCGTACACCCTCCCCCGCCCTCTGTACGAAGTTAGCTTGCCACGTCACATAAGGCTACGTCACTCCTAACTTCGTACACCGTACACCCTCCCCCGCCCTCTGTACGAAGTTAGCTTGCTACGTCACATAAGGCTACGTCACTCCTAACGTCGTACTTCGTACATCGTACGCCCTCCCCCGCCCTCTGTACGAAGATACCTTGCCACGTCACATAAGGCTACGTCACTCCTAACTTCGTACATCGTACACCCTCCCCCGCCCTCTGTACGAAGTTAGCTTGCTACGTCACATAAGGCTACGTCACTCCTAACGTCGTACTTCGTACTTCGTACATCGTACACCCTCCCCCGCCCTCTGTACGAAGTTAGCTTGCTACGACACATAAGGCTACGTCACTCCTAACTTCGTACTTCGTACATCTTACACCCTCCCCTGCCCTCTGTACGAAGTTAGCTTGCTACGTCACATAAGGCTACGTCACTTCTAACTTCGTACTTAGTACATCGTACACCCTCCCCTGCCCTCTGTACGAAGTTAGCTTGCTACGTCACATAAGGCTACGTCACTTCTAACTTCGTACTTCGTACACCCTCCCCCACCCTCTGTACGAAGTTAGCTTGCTACGTCACATAAGGCTACGTCACTCCTAACTTTGTACTTCGTACTTCGTACACCCTCCCCCGCCCTCTGTACGAAGTTAGCTTGTTGCGTCACAGAAAACGTAAGCTTGGTACGTCCTCAACATATGTTTGACTCCCACCCGATCCTAGCTATTGTAGGCTCTAACTTCGTACAACTTCGTACAACTTCGTACATCTAACTTCATACCATTCACCCTGTTACTGGACATACCTCTGAAATATACCTGGCAACAATTTCATATTAGTGATATAAGATAATAATTTTCCTGTTGCCATGGCAACGCGTTAAAAAAAGACATTTTTTGCGAAATTCAGTAATTTTCGTTAAGTCAATCGGTGAAACTAAAATTATTGAATCAATGTTCAGTTGTTCTGACTGTCTTTGAGCAAATATCTTAAAATCTACAAACTCCAATCAGGATCTCTGCTGGTAAAATCGCTAATTTTACCGTTTGAGATCCTGACCATGGTTTCTTTTCATTAGAATCTAAATCTAAATTCCACCAGATTAGAGTCTCTACCCTGAGATATATGACATAGAGATACCAATCGGAGCCTTTGTCGTTAGACAGTCCTATCTGGATGCTGTCAATGTGCAGCTCTTGACACATTTTTATGGAATAGTCCATTTTCACGAAACAGATAAGAAGCTCGCAGGCATTTGGTAAACACTTTGCCTTTGTAATTTATGTAACATTTTCTTGATTTAAGTAAGATTTTAAAAAAACTTAGTATAGTCCTCCAGACCCTTGCAAGAGATTGATAGAAAATGCATCAAAGGAGTAGCCAAACATTTCAAAATCAGGTTTGAATTTAATACCAATTTGCCGAAAGTCAGCTATTGGTATTTGGCTGTATACATCAAGTAATTTCATGTTGCTGGAGCGTGTTTCATTTTTAGGAAATATATCATTTCTGCCTTTAACGCCGACGCCGCGAAAAAATTGCTTCAAATCATCTGACAGGGTCTCCGTGTGTGCGATGAAGTCAAATGGAATCTGGAACGACAGAAATGGTAGACAAGAATGGTTTAAAACAAGGATATAATTTCTGATAATACGACCAATACTAAATTGCAGATATTTCTATTAAATCAATGATTCTGCAGGAAAAAAACTGTTTTATCAGAAAAATTAACTTGATGTAGACCCGGTAGTATTTGTTTTACGGAAGTACAGGTGTTTTACTCCCTGCAGTTAAGACGCTTTGAACATACCCCCAGTAAAACACTCATTTTGATATTATAATGACATTTAAATGAGCGCATGGTGCAAGTAGAAGTCATAAATATGCAATAGGAAGGCGACAATTGCTGTAATTACACTACCAACTGCCCCTCCTGCTGTTTTGCATTTGTATGTGCTAACTCTGCACACCTCTTAAATTTTCAGTGCTATTGTAAAACCCTTTAATGCAGGCCTCCGAGCGAATGGGACTTTTCCTAAACTATAGTTGGCTACAATTTCTTATCAGTGCGATAAGTTCATAACTTTTTGTGTTCCCATGGCAACGGGTTTCTGACGCATTTTGTGCGAAATTCAGTAATTTTCGTTTCAACAATAGACTTTTCAGGGTTCTGTATCAAGTTACACATGCTTTCTAATATTAATAACATTTAATGTAATTGCATGTAATTTTTATCAATAACTAGGCATTAAATATGCTAATTTGATGACGTCATTGGTCAAAATCCAAGATGGCGGACCATATCATTAGATTAGGTATATACGGGTAATTTTCCTCAAATTTCATTACTACTTCGATTTCTTTTTAGAAAAAAAGATTCATATGAACGTCTTTAGTCTATTTCCAATGTATTTTTAGACTTTATCTTGAATAAAAACCATTTTTCAAAATTCAAGATTCATGATCCAAGATGGCGGATAGCTTAAATATGCATGACGTCATTTAATGACGTCACCGTTTTTGCTATGGGCAACATAAGTCTCAGTACACCCTTATATTCTATCATGATCACTTTTTTGTTAAAGTTATGTTGTGTACCATTGCGTTTTAAGAGAATAACCTATATAGACGGTTTTGGCCAATGAAATCTGATTAATGGCGTCATATTGACGTCATATTATGACATGAAAATTGTTGTTATGATTTATTTTTATTAGCACACTATCCTCTAAAAATTTGGTGATCATTCGATAACCGTTCACGAGTTCTGATGGGGGGGGGGGCGGCCCCACGAATGCCAAAAAAGCCCGGTCTAGATATGGCTAATACTGCGTTTTGTATAATTTTTTTACGCGTTCTTTTGCCGGCTATCGTACAACGGTCAGATGATGTCATACCCTCCAGCTTTTCTGGTCGGCTGGTTGTACGATGGCCGGCAAAAAAACGCGTTAAAATTCTACAAAACACAGCATCAAAACGTTAACTTACTCCGAGGCAAGCACAGGAGACTATCATTCAGAATTCTCCATTACTTGAACCAAATAAGGTAAAGAAAAAATATTTCTAAATATAGCCTGTGGTAGTTATAGTAATCCTGATATACATTTAAAAGATAAGATGAATAAAGGAATGTAACTCAAGACCGCATGACTGTGCCTTATAAAATATAGGCAATTGAGCCCCGATTCTAAGTGCACACTGCATTCTTTTAAGGGACATTGCACTTTGGCCATGTCCCCCTCCCTTAAAATCAGACAATATTAATTAAAGTTTGGGCTTAACATCCTGTACCAGTAGGTAGTACAGGCGAACCAAGGAGGTTACTAGTAACCACATTGGGCGAACATCGTGTTAGCATGAATGCCACAGAGGAGACTTATAGAATGCTAGAGCCCAGCATGCTGAAGCCCGAGTTATAGCTAACTGAGAAGGACTGTGGTATAATTTCCTTGCGGCATGTAGGCCATGGAGCCAAGGAGCTCGTCTGTGGCACCCAGGCTGTTTTTTTTCTTCCCAAGACAATCATGTAATGTTTTACAAACAGTATTCAAAATGGCCATTTTATGAAGTAGTACTTAGTGTGTTCTTGTATAATGAAAAAGTGACCACCATAAAGAAAGATGACTGAGTTTAATTTATAACAGTACTATTATGTAATGGTCAAAGCACGGTGCTGACATGCGTCTGTGGAAATTAAAGAATAACAAGAAACTACATGTCCAGGCGTGGGGAAATAGGTGCATGCTTGGAGCCGGACAAGGCAATACACATTCAGAAATTTTTCGTATTGCTGTGGTAAAAGTCATCATTTTGGGATCGTTAGATTTAACTTCTTCATTTTCTTGGGATGGATTTTAAAATATCCAGCTGTTACCTGCCCAACAGGTCGAGCAGTTGCTCAGGTATTACCTCATTTTAGACCGAAAGCGAGTCATAGATACATGGAGTATATCAGGTCTGCTTTTTCATGCCATCAAAATAATATTTTAACAGTTCTAACTTATGTTTAAGCTAGGGGTTGCAGATCCCATACCTTCGTTGTTAGTTTTTTTTTTTTTAGAATGTTTTGTTTAAATAAAATAAAGTAACTTTCTTAGGTCTACACCCCTTGCTGTTTAACAAAATTCGAATGCCCCTCTGACCATCCCTTACACTCCTTGTGTAACTTACCATCTTCCTGACCTACTTTACCACTAGATTCAGGGCCAAGCCGCTATACTGCAGCTACAGCATTAAAAGGTAAAATTTTGTGTACTAAAACTTGTACACAACTATCTAATTTGCATAGTATACATCATTTAAGGCCAATTTTCAATTTAAGCACGTCTCTTAAAAAATTACAAAACATCGACTCCTGCTCAATTCAGCCAATTCAAAGTCCTAAACAAAAAGGGTAAATACTGCTGAAAACAAAACAGGTAGAGGGCCCGAACCTACATTAACAACTCAAAAAATTGAGACCAAAGCATCTTTCAAACCCGGAAAGGCCACTATTGTACCTAAGAAAGCCACTAGAATTCGAACTTGATCTACTTTCTCGTCACCTCAATCTACCTACAAAGTATAACATGTCCACAATACGAGATATCATACTAGTAACCCGATGCAGCACGCTACAAAACCGCTAGAGTACCACAAATTGTCCTTGTCCTTCGTTGCCCTAGCCCACCTACCTACCAAATATTACAAGTATACATGCACCACATCCAGAGATATCATACCTTGAGCATCCTTGACCTTTGTTGTAAGCCTACATACAAAATGTCATAAAATTACGTGCACCGCCTCCCCTTTAAAATCACCGATTAAAATAAAACGGCATATATTTTCTCGAGAGCAAATACAGCATGCTTCAGTCCGTCTCCTTAAATTCAAAATGGACTGCACCATATTGCCTTTTTCTATGAGTGCTCTCGAGTATGAAGTGTTTAATACCCCCATTTAGTTCCTAGTAGCTTGAATATAATATATCAAATCCGGCCTGCACTGTTAAAACATTATTACCCATGTCACCCCGTATCTGCTTGGAGATTGCAATATGCAGATGTTTCAAGGTAGTGAAGTCTATTATCTCAACAGCCAATCGGCACGAATAGCACCACCTGTATGGAGAATGCTGCATTCCAAATATGGTCACACCCTGCTCTACATTCTAAATATGGTCACACACTTACTTTATGACATTTCTTACCAGTAATAACTAACTATTAAATTTACTGTACGCGTACTAGATTCTCCTAAATGATAGATCATCAACCTATCCTGTCTGTACTCATTTTTTACATCTTTGTAATTATGCATGTATTTTAACATTGTGTTTTACTCTTGTTTTGTATTTGTATTTGTAATTTGAGCAGAAGGCGTCATATAACCAACTGTGATTCCTGCCTAATACTCAAAAAATATATGTAGAAAGATAAATAAATTACTATTGAAAAGTTTACAAAATGGACAACTAGAGTTCGTGAGAACACATGCTTTCGTCAGGTGTAGATATTTTGTTTTTTAATATTGAATGTTGATGGGGTCATTGTTGATGGAAGGATGAAATGTAAAATTAGAAACATGGTGATGTTGGTTGACAATGTTTAAACAAATGCAGGTTGACGTAGTTGAATGACGTATTATAGGGTACCATAATAGATGCTAAAGCAACAACAAGAAAAGTGGGCAAGAAAATGGAGGAGGAACAACAAAAGTGGGTAAGATAGAAGGAACTGTTTCGAAAAGGCCCACTTTAGACCTGGGCAGGTGTAACCTGATCCAATCCCTAGTAATGTCAATGACAATTTTCATGTTGTAGGGACGTCATATGACGTTATCATTACGTCATTTGACGTCATTATGACATCATAAATGTGATTTTATTGGCCAAAACCGTCCAGGTAGGTTATTCTTTTAAAGATTAATGGCACACAACTTTAACCTAAAGTGTTCATGATAGAATATTAGGGTATACTAAAACTTATGTTGCCCATAGCAACACCGGTGACGTCATGCATATTTAAGCTATCCACCATCTTGGATCATGAATCTTCAGTGAATTTTGAAAAAAAAAGTTTTTTTTTAAGATAAAGCCTAAAATCAAATTAGCATAGATTATGCATCCTTATTATTAGAAATTACATTAGATGTTATTTATATAAGAAAGCATGTGTAACTTGACATAAAGCCCTGAAAAGTCTATTTTCACCATGTTTAAAGTGTAGAACGAGCATGCTACAAAACATACTATAGATGACGAGGCCTGATTATATATCATAAAACACTCACTTGACAAGGGATGCACCTGTCCGATATCAGTTCCCAGTGCTCGTTTTTCCATTCATTCACGTCTGCCGTTACAGCTCTAATAAAGGCTAAGAACGGTATCAGTTGATATGAACTATTTTTCACTTGAACAGTTTTAATGTCTTCGCTGCAAGCAGTCTGAAATAAAAGAAACATATTTGTCAACAATTATAACAGATAATTTGATGAATATATAAGCATATATATATGACTTGCTTTTTTGCAAGATATCACAAACATTTAATCGAAACACTACTGCAAACAAGAATTTCGAGACATTACACCTACAAGAAATATTTAGAGATTTTGTAAATTTCATGTTTGTTTTTTTGTCTCATAGATTATGGAAACAATGTTACAATTTATCTTTGCTTTCGTCAGAAATATATGGCATCGATTTTGGTGGAGCAGCTGTGGCGTGTCCCCGTATTAGGGTCAACGTCATAACTCGATTATTGGTAGAAAGATTTGTTTCATTTTCGGCATGTGGGTAGCTGTTGTCAAAATGTAGCTCAAGTTAAAAAAAATGGTGCATCTGGCTTTCTTGAATCGTTTTTTTAGCGGAGATTTTGTGCATTTGTCGATTTGACGTATGGAGTATGCTTTTATAAAGTTCATCGCACAATAAGTCGATCTGTTGTTATGATAATGTGCCTAATGTTGCCTAATGTTAAACCCTTTTAAAATATCTCAAAAATACTGTCTAGAATAAACTCATTCCTTACCCTTACATATTAGATACTGCTCTGCTTTATCTGACACATCAGACAGTATGTTATAATGTCCTTCTATCGGCCTCTGCTGTCTCTGTTTCCTCCCAGAGGACTATTCGCCTTTTGAGTGCTATAGGAATTTCCTGAACCAGGTGTTTGTGGACCTGTCTTTTCCTACCCCGTGGTACCTAGTTCATGGTTGTTTTTTAGTCTGGGTAAGCGTAGAATGTGCCCTGCCAGCTGCCTTCTTTTCTCTGTAATGTTGTCACTCAGGGATTTTGACTTCACCTGTATCAGAATTAAACGTATTGCTGTTACTTATTATAAAATGATTATAAATTGCAATCATTTTCTTTAAAGTCTCTTAAACATGCAGTAATATGACTATATCAGTCGCAACAAAGCAGTTGAGCAAAATTTGTAAAGCATATGACTGGGCGTGTTCTTTTACGGTTGGAGATGTGACGTCATAATAACACCATCGTAGCAAAAACGCTGCGCCAGGGCAGACTGTCACATAACAATAGTGCCTCTGTTCCTTGACGCGTAGCAAACTGCTACGTCCTGGTTAAATATTTGGATTACCCTTTTTAGAGGTGAGTTATTTTTGTAGAAAGGAGTGAAATCGTCAAAATAACCTTTCAATACAAACTATGTAGGTAAACCATGAAAAGGTTGCGTAGGAGGCATGTTTTCGAAGTACCTAAAAGTCCCAGTGCGCTTCGCTGATAAACGATTGACTAATTTTAAACGGTTTTTACTGGCACTTCTTTCTTGGCTTACGATGCTGAAGTGATTTTAAAGATGTATACAAGCCCGAGTACTGCTTCGCTAATGTACTATGATAAACAGATTTTTCTGGTACAGATAGATAAGTAACAACATGAGAAGGTAATAAGGTATGGTTCTAGCGTGTAGGCCCATTATTTTTAGATTGATCATAACGACTTAGAGAAGGGCGGGAGCACAATCTGGCGGTATCACCGGGGAATGAAAGGTGAGCTATCTTTTTTCGTATCACAATTTATGTTTATTTCATGTTTATGCTTTAGATAATGGTATCTTTATCTTTTTAGATTCATCTATACGCACACACGATAAATAACAGTGAAGAAAACTATTTTTAAAAAGAGCAGAAGGAGGGAAAAGCTAACAGGCTTATACGAAGCCCGTCTCCATTATACTGATCAAATATTAATCACAACACAAATGTTATAAATTTAAGATAAAAGAAATAACAAAGATATACCAAAATTAAAAAAAAGGATTAAAAAATTGCAACCTAAGTAAGTATAAGCATTAGTGGTGACCGAGAATCACAAGCAAATGCATATGATAATAGCATACTCTATATGAATAGAAACTGAGATATTTCAGTGAAAGATACAAAAAATACAATAAATGATCCAGCAAAAATCGGATACAAGATTGCAAATGAAGCATAAGAAATGTATCATTAATGACAAAGTATTACAATACAAGAAAATTTAATACAATAGTAACAACTTAAGGTTAACTGTGTTAAACGCCTTACTTAAGTCTACAAAGATTCTTACAATAATTTTTTTAAAAACCTACTAATTCTATGCATTAATTGGATAAATGTCAATGAAGTAGAGTACCACTGTGTAAAACACATTAGTGTGTAAAATGTCATTTTGATCTAGATGTTTAAACAGACGATTTTATGCCAATTTTTCCAGAATCTTAGATATGCAGGGTAGAACTGAAATAGGGCGCTATTTACTAACCGAGGCAGAAATTACTTTAGTAATTGTAGTTAATCTAGTACGACGTTCTGTACTGATAAAGTTAGGATATGCATAAGAGGGCAAATAATATGGGGTAGGGAAATCTTCAGTATTTAAGCACCAATTGTGTCGTGTCCAGCAGCGGAATATTTTAGATTTCGTACAATATGTAGAACTTTAGAAGTGGAGGGTGCTTCAAATGGCATTAGTTGGCTTTTTAGATGAGTGTTGATGTAATGGAGATGGCCTTTCTTTCTTGCTGGTATTTATAGGGTAAGGCCAACAATTAATCATTGAACGTTTTGGATATCTATGTTTTCTTTTATATCATGGTTTTTACTTCATCTCCCAGTGTGTTAATTACAATAGATGGTATTGTTGCCTTTTTGTTGTTGGTTGTTAGTAGTCATTTCTGGTTTTGTTTCCTTAAATGCTCTAAACATATGACTTTTGTCAAAGTTGATTTAGAAGATTTCCTCAAATTTAAACACGACAACAAGGGATTACTGGATCTGCACACTCTGAAAATAGGGTGTTTATTCTATCCCCTGAAGAAGTGAGTGTAGTATTGCACATGTTTTCTACTAAATTAGTAGGAGTTGACCCATTTTGTATTCTTTTGAAAAAAATGGAAATATTACAAAAACGTCAGTCAAAAATCAATTAAGAATGTTTTAATGAATAGTCACAAGTATGAGAATAACATCCTGACGAGGGCATAAATCTATATGATAAGCTAGTATTATGTAAATCGAAGCATGTGGGAAATTGTTGCAGAGCTATAGGTTTAATACGCCCCCTATCGGGGGTGCTGAAGACTAAAATGTTTGATCTAGTTGCTGAGGGTGGGTCGTGATCAAAGCATGTGAATATATGTTGCGGAGCTATAGGTATTATACGCCTTCTATCGGAGATTCTCAATACTTTAGCAAAAGTTGCAATCATGTTGCTGCCAAAAACTGTAACTTTTTTTTTAATCATTGGTACAGCATTTATAAAACAGAAATTAAACCAGAGTTCCACGATAGCATACCTTCGCTAATTATGTTAGTCTTAACAACTGACGAAATAAAGATATCTCTTATTAATTATGATTGTAATTAATAGTGTATGGAGCTGCCAAACACTGCAAATAGACAATTTCGAAAATACTAGAGTTCCACAATGGCATAACTTAGAGTTATGTTATGCTTTACAACTGACAAATTATAAATGATTTCTCAGCGATTGTAATTTCAATTGGGAGTGCATGTAGTTACCAACCACTGCAGAGACAATTAAAAAAAAAATGGAGTTCCACGGTCGCATACCTCCGTCACTTATGCTAGGCTTCAGAACTGACCAACTATAAATGATCTCTCATCGATTGTAATTCTTTTTGGGAGTGCATGGAGCTACCAATAACCAAATAGACAATTAAGAAAAAAACTAAACTGGAGGTCCTCGACCGCATACCTTCCAGAGTTATGCTAGGCTTGACAAATGACGAATTATAAATGATTTCTCCCGATTATAATTCTCATTGGGAGTGCATTGAGCTACCAACCATTACTTAGAGAATTTTAAAAAAAATGAGTTTCACGATCGCATACCTTGCCGAGTTATGTTAGACTTTCCAACTGACGAATTATGAATGATTTCTCAGTCAATCTAATTTTAATTGGGAGTGCATGTAGTTACCAACCACCAAATAGAGAATTAAAAAAAAAATTGTTAATTATGGTATTTTTTTTTACAACTGAAGAACTATAGATATTTCTTATTAATTATAATTGTAGTTGATAGTGCATGGAGTTACCAAACACTAAAAACAGAGAATTTAGAAAATACTTAGAGTTCCACGATGCCATATCTTTTTTAGTAATGCTAGGTTTACAACTGACGTATTTCACAAATGATTTTTCACGATTATAATTTCAATAGGGATTGCATGGACTTACCAACCACAAAAGTGACAATTTAGAAAAATAAAGTTCCACGATCGCATACCTCCGTCACTTATGCTTCACAACTGACCAATTATAAATGATATCTCATTGATTGTAATTCTTATTGGGTATGTATGGAGCTACCAATTACCCAATAGAGAATTAAGAAAAAAACTGGACTTCCACAATCACATACCTTCGTTAATTATGCTAGGCTTCAACTGACCAATTATAAATGATCTCTCATTAATTGTAATTCTTTTTGGGAGTGCCTGGAGCTACCAATTACCAAATAGAGAATTAAGAAAAAATGAACTGGAGTTCCTCGATCGCATACCTTCCAGAGTTATGCTAGGCTTCACAACTGACGAATTATAAATGATTTCTTAGTCAATCTAATTTTAATTGGAAGTGCTTGTAGTTACCAACCACCAAAAAGAGAATTTTAAAAAAATTATTTGTTAATTTTGGTAGTCTTTACAACTGAAGAATTGGAAATATCTCTTATTAATTATAATTGTAATTAAAAATGCATGGAGTTACCAAACAGTGGAAAAAGAGAATTTTGAAAATAGGTAGAGTTCCACGATGGCATACCTCCGTCAGTTATGCTAGGCTTCACAACTGACCAATTATAAATGATCTCTCATCGATTGTAATTCTTTTTAAATGAGTTCCACGATCGCATATCTTGCCAAGTTATGTTAGGCTTTAAAATTATAACGAATTATAAATGATTTCTCATTCATTCTAATTTTAATTGGGAGTGCATGTAGTTACCAACCACTAAATAGAGAATTTAACAAAAAGTTAATTATGAAAGTCTTTACAACTGAAGATTATAATTGAAATGGATAGTGCATGGAGTTACCAAACACTGGAAAAAGAGAATTTTGAAAATACGTAGAGTTCCACGATACCATATCTTTGTGAGTTATGCTAGGCTTTACAACTGACGAATTTTATAAATGATTTCTCACCATCATAATTTTAATAGCGATTGCATGGACTTACCAACCACAGAATAGACAATTTAGAAAAAATAGAGTTCCACGATCGCATACCTCCGTCAGTTACACTAGGCTTCACAACTGACGAATTATAAATGATCTCTCATCGATTGTAATTCTTTTTGGGAGTGAATGGATTATTACCAAATAGAGAATTAAGAAAAAATAAACTGGAGGTCCTCGATCGCATACCTTCCGAAGTTATGCTAGGCTTTACAACTCACGAATTATAAATGATTTCTATCGATTATAATTCTCATTGGGAGTGCATTGAGCTACCAACCACCAATTAGAGAATTAAAAAAATGAGTTCCTCGATCGCATACATTGCCGAGTTGTGTTAGGCTTTACAACTGACGAATTATGAATGATTTCTCAGTCAATCTAATTTCAATTGAGAGCGCATGTAGTTACCAACCACCAGTTAGAGAATTAAAAAAAATGTTAATTATGGTAGTCTTTACAACTGAAGAATTATAATTATCTCTTATTAATTATAATTGTAATTGATAGTGCATTGAGTTACCAAACACTGAATAAAGAGAATTTAGGAAATAGGTAAAGGCCTAGGATGCCATATCGTTGTGAATTATGCTAGGCTTTTCAACTGACGAATTTTATGAATCATTTCTCACCATTATAATTTTGATAGGGATTGCATGGACTTACCAACCACTAAAGAGACAATTTAGAAAAAAATAGAGTTCCAGGATCGCATACCTGCGTCAGTTATGCTAGGCTTCACAACTGACCAAATATAAATGATCTCCCATCGATTGTAATTATCATTGGGAGTGAATGGAGCTTCCAATAACCAAATAGAGAATTTAGAAAAGAAATAAACTAAAGATCCTCGCTCGCATACTTTCCCGAGATATTATAGGCTTTACAACTCACGAGTTATAAATGATTTCTCACGATTATAATTCTCATTGGGATTGCATTGAGCTATCAGCCACCAATTAGAGATTTTTTTTTAAAATGAGTTCCACGATCGCATATCTTGCCGAGTTATGTTAGGCTTTACAACTGACGAATTATAAATGATCTCTCATTGATTGTAAAATTTTTTGGGAGTCCATCAAGTTACCAACCACCAAATGGAGAATTTAAAAAAAAACACAATAAATTGTTAATTATGGTAGTCTTTACAACTGAAGAATTATAATTATCTCTTACTAATTATAATTGTAGTTGATAGTGCATGGAGTTACCAAACACTAAAAAAAGGAAATTTCAAAAATACGTAGAGTTCCACGATACAATATCTTTGTGAGTTATGCTAGGCTTTACAACTGACAAATTTTATAAATGATTTCTCACGATTTTAATTTTAACACTTTAACAGTCAGTTTAACGGCCTTTCCTGGCCATAAACAAGAGTCATTATCGGCCAGTATCACGCATTCTCCCGGCGAGATTACAACACATGGCCGCTCTTGCAACATACCATCGTTGAGCAACATAAACACCAAATCATCTATGCAACAGGCTGCCGCATTTCCTCTTAGTGTTCGCGCCAGCACTCGGGGCGACGGGAAACGTGGCAAACGGAAACGTTACAGGTGTTGCATTTGTACACAGTCTCGTGTGGCCTCGGACGTTGCGCACCCGCCATTTTCCGATGCGCTTTGGCGCAGTAGTGGCAGCCTCGTGTCGGCTTCCCCCGGCGAACTTGCTCGTGTTCACCGATAACTGATCCTGTTCCAGGGTGGACGACGGGCGGGTTTCCAGTGGCTGCTCTGCGTCTGGCCGAGAAGTTCTCCACTAGTTGTCGCACTAACGCCCGACGATACCTCAGCTGGGCAGTCCTGTGGACAGGAAGATTGGGATGTCTCTTAGTTGTGTAGGCCTTCCTGTTCAGGTAGGCATTGACGACAACCTTGTTCAGGACGTACCAGAACAGTTGCCGGTGCCACTTTTTTGACGGAAGCCCAAATTCGTAGGAAGACCTGAGCTGGTCCGCCTTGTCAACCGCCTTGTAGTAGCGATTATACAAGTCCACCACCGCTGGACATGGCACCTGTCGACGGATAACTCTTCCTCCAGTACCTTTACATCGTCTCCTAATTTGTACATCGGGAGCATCGACGCTTATTGCCGTCGATAGGACGATGAGCGTCTTTGTATCTTTCCATTTGACCGCTGTAAGCGGCCCGTCATGGTACCGGACAGAGCAACCTCTCGGTGCTCGCTGCTTAGGAAATGGGTCTCGGGAGCTCTGCGACGGCGGCCTGCCTCGCCTACATCCCTTTGGAATCGGATGCCGCACAGTCGGTAGACCGGACGCATTCCTTCTCACCGTCCCCACCAAGTACGTGTCCTTCGTGAAAAGATAGTCTGGCAGCTGGACGCCTGTATAGTTAGAGTCACAAAAAACCGTGCGATAGCGTCCTTGGAACGGCAACGTTAGCCTATGCACGATACGAGCGGGCTTGAGATCAAGAGGGCTGATATGGTCGTCATCAATGCCGTGCATGACCCGTTGGTATGGTAACATGTCCTCCGGGTCCGCCCGTGCCCCGGACACTTCGTCGGCCAGGATATAGCCATCGGGCTCCGCCGGTACCCAGAGGCAATACGCATACTTTGTAGGCTTGGAAGGGTTGTACTGGCGAAGATGGTGCCGACCTCTGAAGGCCACCATTGCCTCGTCAACGGCGAGGTGTTCACCTAAGTGGTGGGCATGCCTACTATTCTGTTTGATCCGCTCCATGATTTTCCGCACTTTTATTACTCGGTCCACCCTCTCCCTTGCTTTGAAGGCTTTCAGCCGCTGGCTGCCAGGCGGACAGTATCCTTCTGGTGAGTAGTGAAGGTAGCGAAGGATCTGATGAAAGCGGTGAAAGGGAAAAGCGGTCTTCATCAACGAACAGCCAGTGTCTTCTTCAACGGCCCAATAGAACGCAAGGTTCGGTAGGTGTATGTAGCCGGCCAATATCATGCAACCCAAAATGCTTTCAGCTCGGTTGAGGAGGTGGCTTTCCAACGCGAGCGTCTTTCTGCAGGGTGAGCCCTCCTTCTCTCCCGGGCGTACTTATTCGTGCAGCGTACCACGTACCGGATACAGGCCTCGTCTAAGAGCTCCAGGAAGAAGGACAATTCCGTTCGGTTGTCCTCCGTTCGCTTCAGGCCGCCGGGCCCGGGTGCTCTGAAGT
The DNA here is from genome assembly GCA_013266295.2 of Branchiostoma floridae x Branchiostoma japonicum. NCBI lineage: Eukaryota > Metazoa > Chordata > Leptocardii > Amphioxiformes > Branchiostomatidae > Branchiostoma > Branchiostoma floridae x Branchiostoma japonicum. Next base: position 20,093,912 of record CM023829.1, on the reverse strand, counting down.
TCTTGGGCCTGTACGGGTAAGCATCACCGGCACCGGCACCGGGTAAGCATCACCGGCACGGACGTCCGGCCACGGCCGATCAGTTGTAGCGTTCCGTCGAGAAAACTCAAAGACGCGTTCGGCTCTCGTCTGCCTCATGACAGTATAGAGGTCAAGTTCGTCGCTTTCGTCGCTGGCCACCGCCCCAGTTTCATCGATAACCTGCCCAGGCGGCACCGGTCCATTCATCTCCGGTGCATCGCCTCTCTCTTGCCCTTCAATCTGCGCTTGATTCACCTCCACGCCCTCGGCGCCCTCAGCTCCGTCGGGGAAAAACATTTCAATGTCATCCACCGCAACGTCACTGTTTGCAACCGATCCCAATACGGGTAATTATCGGTGTCGCTCCCAAACAAGGCCGCCAGTTGAACTGACCCCGCATGGTCCTAGCCAGCGACCCCGTGCCGCGCGGCCATTCTCGTCACCGTCGGGACCGCCGGGCTCCCAGGACACCGACCACGGCCGCCTGGCCAGGCCAGGGATTCCTCTCTCGCGGTCGGACTTGGGCGGGAATGAGCTGTCAACCTCCCCGCCGGCATCTCACGCACCGCCCGGTGCTAAGCCCGTAAGCCGGGAAAAGCGGGACAAAGTCACCGATCGACCCCGTGTTTTCTCCACGCCGACGACTTGCTGGTGCTGGAGAGGCTTCGATGGCATGCACTCTCTCATAGCCGCCAGCACTCTGCTGTCGCACGCAACGGCCGCTTCAAGGCTGGCCAAGTCCGATGTAGTAAAAAAACACCCACTATCTCTATATAGATTGACCATCTTACGACATGGTCAGACACCTGTAGAGTCTACTTTTTCCAAATCCACCGAAACACGACCACGTAGTAGTCTTCGGCGGTCGGAGGCACCTGCCGCCGCCGGCTGAGCCGACCCCGCCCGGTCCCCGCCAGTGACCCCGTGCCGCCGCCACCACGGCCATCTCCGCCACCGTCAGGACCGCCGGACTCCCAGGTCACTGACCTCGGCCGCCTGGCCAGGCCAGGGATTCCTCTCTCGCGGTCGGACTTGGGCGGGGATAAGCGGTCAACCTACCCGATGGCACCTCACACGCCGCCCGGTGCCGAGCCTGTTGGGACGGGCAACATCGGCAACATCGGAACCTGACCACCGGCCTTCTCCAGCTTGAGAGCCGGCAGCAGTACACCGGAATCTGACCACCGGCCTTCTTCACCTGGAGAGCCAGCGGCAGTACATCGGAACCTGACCACCGGCCTTATCCAGCGCCAGAGCCGGTGTCAGAACATTGGAACCTGACCACCGGCCTTCTTTAGCGCCAGAGCCGGCAGCAGTACATCGGAACCTGACCACCGGCCTTCTCCAGCGCCAGAGCCGGCGGCAGTACATAAGAACCTGACCACCGGCCTTCTCCACCTGAAGAGCCGGTGTCAGAACATCGGAACCTGACCAACGGCCTTCTCTAGCGCCAGAGCCGGCGGCAGTACACCGGAACCTGACCACCGGCCTTCTCCAGCTGGAGAGCCGGCGGCAGTACATCGGAACAGGACCTTCTGCTTTCACCAGCTCCAGGACAGGCAAGCGTGCCTTACCTGTCGCTCGCTCCGATGTCTTCTACCTTAAGAAGGGGATGGGGAGACACCCCGCCGCCCGGCCTTCGCGGCGGAGTGCCCGGGCGGGCACGAATCTTAGCTCGCGGGGATGACTTTCAATAGATCGCAGCGAAGCGGCTGCTCTACTAGGTACGACACCCCGAGCTGCATCAAAGTCGTCTACAGAGGATTCAGCACCTCGTCCCCGGAACCGATTGCTCTGCGGATCGAGCGCGGAGTCCGACGGCGTAGTCGGGGCTCCTGAATGGTCGCCGCAAGTGGCTCTTCCGGGCTGTCAGACAGCCCTACTCTTGCCACTCCGAAAGAGGCGCCACGCCTATTGTTGCTTTCTGGGCGGGATTCTGACTTAGAGGCGTTTAGTCATAATCCCTTAGATAGTAGCTTCGCACCACCGGCTTATCAGCCGAGCGCCTGAACCAAATGTCTGAACCTTTTTTTGACCCCATACGGTAAGATTTGTCGCAAAAAAACTACGGTTGTTTGAGGGTTAAAGTCAAAAGGATCGATAGGCCACGCTTTTACGGTCTGTATTCGTACTGAAAATCAAAATCAAGCGAGCTTTTGCCGTTTTGCTCCACGCGAGGTTTCTGTCCTCTTTGATCTCGCCTTAGGACACCTGCGTTACTCTTTGGCAGATGTATCGCCCCAGCCAAACTCCCCGCCTGACACTGTCTTGGAAGCGGATCGCGCCCGGCGGCCGGCCGGTGCGCCTAATGCCATAATGAAAAGCCCGGCGCAGCTAGGCTCGCTTTCCGCCACACTCAGTAAGTAAAAAAACGATGAGAGTATTAGTATTTCACCGACGGCCTCCCACCTATGCTACACCTTTTATGTCCCTTCGCAGAGACTAGAGTCAAGCTCAACAGGGTCTTCTTTCCCCGCTGATTCTGCCAAGCCCGTTCCCATGGCTGTGGTTTCGCTAGATAGTAAATACGGACAATGGTAATCTCGTTAATCCATTCATGCGCGTCACTAATTAGATGACGAGGCATTTGGCTACCATAAGAGAGTCATAGTTACTCCCGCCGTTTACCCGCGCTTGATTGAATTTCTTCACTTTGACATTCAGAGCACTTGGCAGAAATCACATTGCGTCAACACCACCCAACGGCCATCGCAATGCTATGTTTTAATTAGGCAGTCGGATTCCCCTGGTCCGTACAATCTCTAAGTCAGCTGCTTCGTGCCGGCCGAAACGGAGCGGGAGAGCGAGCCCCCGACCGCGCAGCTGAGGCCGTCCACGAGTCAGTCACGTCGCCAGGTCCGGGCTCGACCCGACGAGCAGGCCTCGCCTAGCCCCGGATATTCCCGTCTTGCTTCTGGTCCCAGCCCGACCGGCCCAGCCCTTAGAGCAAATCCTTCTCCCGAATTTATTTCCCTTACCTACATTGTTGTTTCTACTAGAGGCTGATCACCTTGGAGACCTGCTGCAGTTATGGGTACGGACCGACGCGAAAATCGCACGCCTCTCCTCTGATTTTCAAGGGCCGACCTGAGCGCACCGGACACCACAAAAGCCGCGGTGCTTTACGGGGCAGCTGTCCCTATCTCCTCCTACTCGTTGCGGCCTGGCTCGGCCGGAGCGGAATGCCGCGACGGCCGGGTATGGGCTCGACGCTCCAGCGCCATCAATTTTCAGGGCTAGTTGATTCAGCAGGTGAGTTGTTACACACTTCTTTGCGGAATCCAACTTTCATGGCCACCGCCCTGCTGTCTGTATCAACTAACACCTTTTCTGGGGTCTGATGAGCGTCCGCATTGGGTGCCTTAACCCGGCGTTCGGTTAATCTCTCAGCGCCAGTTTTGCTTACCAAAAGTGGCCCACTGAGCACTCGCATTCCAGGCCCGGCTCCACTCGAGCGAGTCGGTCACCTTACCAATTTAAAGTTTGAGAACAGGTTGAAGTCGTTTCGGCCCCAAGACCTCTAATCATTCGCTTTACCAGATAAAACTGCGACAGAGTGCCAGCTATCCTGAGGGAAACTTCGAAGGGAACCAGATACTAGATGGTTTGATTACTAATAGTCTTTCGTCCCTATACCCAAGTTTGACGATCGATTTGCACGTCAGAATCACTACGGACCTCTACCAGGGTTTCCCCTGCCTTCGACCTGCTCGGCCATATTTCACCATCTTTCGGGTCCCAACGCGCACGCTCTAGCGCGACCTCACCGACGGAGCGGTCGAAATCGACCGGTGGTGCACCAGCGCCGCGGAGACGGCGGGGATCCCATCTCGGACCGACAGACGGCCCTTCACCTTCATTGCGCCTCTGGGTTTCGTACAACACCCAATGACTCGCGCACGCGTTAGACTCCTTGGTCCGTGTTTCAAGACGGGTCGGGTGGGCAGCCGGACCTCGCCGCATACACCCGGGCGACCTGCGTGGCGCACCCGTTGCAGGGGACGCGCGGGCCGTTGCAATGCACTGGGAACAGTCCGTCTCGGTGGAACACCGCACGAAGGGGACGGGGGCCCGGCGTAGGGGCAGGCGCGGCGGTCTATTGCCTGTCCCCCGTCCGACAGTGGGCGCTGCACGCCCGCGGTTATAAACCCGGAGACCGGAAGGCCCCGGACACCTTCCGCGGGGACAAGGCCGCCGTCGGAAGAAGTGCAGCGGGTCCACACGCCTCGGCGCCGGCCGATCGGTCTTGCCATCCATGCTCTGTCAGCTGGGCGCGGACAACATCGCCTGAATCCTGCGGGTGAACCTTGCGGGCCCACCCGTTTACCTCTAGCCTGAAGGACATAAAAAGGTGCCAAACTTCCTGTTCTTGTGCACCATAAACATAATCGTAGGAACTAATGTAAAAAAAATATATATCTAAGTAAAAAGAAACCTATTCTGCGTCATCAGACTTCAATATATTCTGCTTTTCTTCGAGATTTTGCTTTCGAAGTTATTTTTGCTACTTGTAAAACACTGCAGTTAGCTATCATTATGTGTTCGATTCGTCTATACGTACCAGTATATAATGGGCTTGCTTGCCTTAAAATAAGGTTAAGATAATTAATTAGAAACAAATCAACCATCACCGCAAACGAGAAACTTATTGGTGTTGTACGATAGTTTCGTGGCAGGATTTTCAGTGAGACTTGGACGGAGCTATAACCTGAGGTCTGTGTTGTTAGATAGTAGATTATGTAATTGTTAGATATGTAGCTGGGCAATAAATCTATACCTAAGGGTGTGTGTCAGTCGTTGCATTATAACTTGACTTGTGGTGTGTGCAGGAGAGGCGGGGGGTTCTATCAGTGGCAAGAAAGAAATATATGCATCGGCACAGGCGTTTGTGTTGGTTGGTTAAAACTTGAACATTCCCCGTAGTTAGTTCGTTGTATGTCTTATACAATCCCTCCGACAATGCCATGTTGCTTTTGATAGACAAACACAAGAAATGTGGTTGAAATATAGTACATGTACCAAGAGGTATGTGATAGTCATAGGCATGTCAAGATGATGAGATATCGATATTTATCTTAATCACAAAGAAAACTGTATACACATGTTTATACTGTAATGTACAAACGTCCATCATGTCCATCATTGCAATAAATAATATATGGTTGGACAACGATGTCCAGGTACGAAATACTACGTTAGGGGAAAATTAGGACTAAATTCATGTGCGATTGGTTGTTATTTAGTTGATTCCAGCGATGTACCTTGATTCAGAACCAATAATTCTGATACTGAAGCACCTACTGAGTGTGCCTTATATATATATATATATATATGGTTAGTTAACATGATATGATATAGAAAACTACCTCTCCCTATTGTAAAAAAAATTTTCACGTACATTTTCCCAAAAGAAAGGAGAGCTCATTAAATTACAACTTGACAACGCCCGTCTAGTGGAGCCATTTTGAACCACAGGATGTAACATCCGTTACCGTTTTCCGATCAATTTCCCCTCCGCTCCATGTAATTTACTCTTCTCAAGTTCCTCTAATCTGCAACATTAATTATGTTACGGGTGTTACAAGACGCAGATGATTTTAATCGATAGAGGATAAAGGTGATTAGAAAAAATTAAGTTTGCCTTTCTTTAAATTACCCAAAGAGGTCAAAATGCAACAAAACGTCCGGACCACCTTAGTCCTAAACTAAATGATTACAATCTTCAACAGAACACTAAAACTGACTGAAGTATGTCCATAGATACTGATGCCTTGATTAATGGCTTTTAGGGTGATAGTATGGATAAAAGCTTTATCATATACCCAGTTATTTTTATGATGTTCCAGGTTTTTCCTAAACAAACAAAAAATCTGCATTTTTTTCACACATCTTATCAAAATCCATACATTTTTGGTAACTTCCTATGATAAATAAGCTGTCATTTTTTTTGAAATCATAAATTGATATGTTTTCCTAAAATATAAGGGGGGTGTGTCTGAAAAATCTGTCCGTCGATTTTTCGACCTTAAAAATCGCTATTTTGCCCATTTCAATGAGAACGACCCTATATGGGTATTGAGGACTACATGGCGGTATAGAAACACTTGATATTGTGGAGCACTACATGACATTTTTGATATCGGACTTTCTATTTTTGGAATAAGAATATGCTGTGTTTGCTCCCGAGCAAAAAAAAAAAAAAAAAAAACTGCATTTCTAGTTTTATTTACCTGACCTCGAGTAAAAATACTGACTGTAGATTGAAAACCCAAATCCCCAACTGACAGTTCTAAATAGAACACTGGTTCTACATGTTATAACAGCAAAAGGCGTTGGAATATTCCATTGCTGCATGGGGGTATAGACTGTTGGGACACTTCATATTTTTGACAGAGGCGGTTTAGGAACAATCCATTTGTGCGGGAAGGGGACAAGTCTATTTTTGGTACGGGGGATGTAGTGAAGCCATTTTCTGCATTTGCTCCCGAGCAAATGTCTCCCTTTCTAGTTTTAATTTTTTTTTTCTCTCCGTTATGGATCCTACCACGATGACTCAGCTGCAGCCACCGCAAACGTCGATTTTTTTTGGACCCAGACAAAAGTGGCATCAGGCGGCTTTTGTGTATCCTCAAATGGAATTGACATAACAGTTGACTGTATATACATATCGCCCATTCTTTGTTAACGTGTGCAATTGCTGTCGCATGATAGTAGCGGCCCACAAAATTTTTAAAACACGCAATAACTTCGTATCTTATGCTTTCCTGCTATCACAACATGATAGTAATATACTAAGTTATGTTTTACCGCAACTGTCAGCTGCCTTTGGGTCGTCCAGGCGAAGATTTTGCTAAGAAACACGCTAAAATCACCTGTCGTAACCACTAGTGACGCACAAAACGTCGGGTTTAAACAATGAAAACGTGTGAGTTGACTAAATTTTCAATCATAATTTACACCTATCCACCAAACCGTCTTGCCACAGGTGGATGAACTTGTCCAGCTGGCGTCCATACGAAATCTGATGTCGTTTTATTTTTGTCGCAAGGTTTTGTCTAACTTACGTTACCGAAAGATAATTCGCCAACGAGAAGATATTTCACAATAATTTTCACAATGTCTTATCCACTAGACTGTGTTTTGCGAAACAAATCCATGGCAGGGAGAACAAAACACGAGTATCGGAAAAATGACAACAAAATACAGCGTTAGGCCGTTTGTCAATTTTTAATTCTAACCTACGTTACCATGGTTATTCCATTGAGATTAGAGACAGATACTTGCAGTTCCATTAATCAGAAAGAGGGTCATCAGATATACATTTGCATGTAAATTTTATAGTGTAAGGCCTGACGGCTTAGATTGTATTGATCATCATAAGCATAATTCTAACTTACGTTACCGTTTAACTTACGTTACCATTTTTTTCCTTCACTGTGTTATCGAATTTACAGGAAAAGGATTCGATGCAAAGTTCGATTAACAGCATTTTATCAACTGTAACAATACTGTAGTTTTATTTATTTGCACAACAACAACAAGAAAAATATATACATAATACAATAATAATAAATAAAACAAGGTGCAGGAGGAGGGATAAAGCATATTTAGCTTATTCTAAGCCCTCCTCCTCTATACTAACCAAAACTAATTATAACTCAAAATTGAAATGAAATTATACATACATACATACATAAGGAATTGTTTGCAAAATAATTCAAGACATAGGCAAAATGATACAATAACAATAATTAAGCAATAGTATACATAAATTGAGATGAAAAGAAATTTAAATGAAATACTGCATAATTAATAAGGAATTATTTGCAAAATAATTCTGTATCAAACTGATACAATAACAATAATAAAACAATAGTATACATAACTAGAGTTCCACGACCTCATACCTTCACCAAATGAGGTTACCTTTATCACTGACGAATTATTTTCCCCATAATTATGCAAATGTGTTATCTTAACAAAGAAGGTCATTGTAGCATTTCCTCATAAATTATGCAAATGAGGTCCTGGTTTGAATAAGTTACCTTGAATGATGTTCACTTCCAGTCAACTTCGAAATGGGCAAGTATGAGATTACCAAAATCAACCACTATGGAATATTTTAGTATTTTCTCATTAATTATGCAAATTAGGTCTTCATTTACATAATTAATATATGGCGATGTTCCTCTCATTCTTAATTACACATGTCACAAGGTAGAAAAGTCCTATCATGCAAGGTAGCTGAATGATAGCATTCCCTCATCTATTATGCAAATCAGATCCTCATTTGCATAATTGTCACCTAATCATGTCAAGCATCACTTAAGCTACTTACATACCAAATATCAAGACGATCCGTCGACCGGTTATTGAGTTATCCTACTTTAAACATTTTCATACAAATACTCCTGCAGTTCCAAAGTAAGCCGCTAGGGGGCCCAAATTTACGTCACTTCTTTCCGAGTACAAGAGCTACATACCATCCAAAAATCATGACCCTAGCATGTCCAGATCACGAGATATCAAAACCGGAATTAAGTTCCGCTGCAGTACCATAACAAGCTGCCAGGGGGCCAATAATCTAATCATTTCGAGGTCTCATCAAGACCTACCCACCTACTAAATATCAAGATAATCCATTTAAGCCTTCTCGAGTTATGCTGTTGACACACAGACACACACACAGACACACACACAGACACACACACACAGATACACACACACACACACGGCCATGAAAACATAACCTTCTTGGCGAAGGTAAAAACAATAAAGTAATAACTGGAGATAAGAATCTAATACAGGGGGTTGGGTGGTTTATTAGATGGGCTTTGTAGTTGTCCTTGTCTTGCTAAAAAGTCATAGTACAGATGGTTTACTCTCTCTGCTTTAATCTCCAAGCAGATGTAGCACGTGAGCTTGTTTTGGCTATTTGGTGGTGTCCTTGGTGGTTTGTTTCGGAGATTACCATTTCTACAGACAAAAAACTTAATATAACGAAAAGTATAGGTGGTAGCACCGTACAAAATTGGCCAAAGATGGTCGACAACACTGGTAACAAGTTCAGCACATTTGTTAGGTATTTGGAATAACTTTATTTTTCACCATTTTCTACCCCCAATTGCACACTTTAACGGAGAATGGGCGATATAGTCTCTAATCCCCGACTTCAATAAGTTGCAGAGGGGGAAATGTGGAACCCGGATATAATGCCTTATTTATCAATATTCATTATAGGTCGAGGATGAGGGCGGGGTCACGGATTACAAACAAACAAAAAGTTATAATCAAATAAATAGTAAATCATCAGTCCATTTTTAGTCCAAGTGCCTTATCACATTCCTAAAAGTTCCCAATGACTGGGCCGATCGAACTTGTGGTGGTAAGGAGTTCCACACAGTCGCCCCCGAGTACCTCAGTGACCGCCTATACACCTCCAGTTGGGGCCTCGGTATGATAATGTTGTCTGATGTGCTCTGCCTGGTGGATCTGGTTGCTTCATCTCTGTACCGGATGAAAACCCCTCGCATATGTGGAGGTAAAGAGTTGTCCAAGCCCCTATACACCAGCATGGCTTTGTGTTGCCGATGTATGGTTTTCACAGACTTCCACCCAAGAAGAGAAAGGACATCCTGTGATGGTGTTCTATACGGGGCTTTTAAGATCAATTTGCCCACTCGGTTCTGCATTCTTTGCATCTTATCATATTGTACAGAAATGGCACCATCCCAGACAGTACAGGCATAGGTTAAATGCGGTAAAAATATGGTGTTATATAAGGTGAGCAGTACAGATTGTGTAACAAAAAGGTTGGACCTGACGCATTGTTCCAAGCGCGCGCTTCAGTTTAGACAAAACATGAATAACATGAAAATCCCATTTCAGTTCGCTATCTATAATGACTCCAAGGTATTTAAAAACGGGGACTACTTCAAGGGGGTTTCCATTCATTAATACTTGTAACTGGTCTTTTCCCCTAAGCCGATGCCTTGTGCCAATAAGCATGGCTTTACACTTCTTGGCATTGACAGAGAGACAATTAGCCACAAACCAGTGATGAAGACGGTCCATATCAGACTGAAGAGCCCTTTGTATGGTTTCTAAGTCAGGATGGCTGAAGTATACCACCGTGTCATCAGCATATAAGGCAATATTGCAGTGTTGTATGCATTTTGGCATATCATTTACATACATTACAAACAAAAGCGGTCCCAAAATGGAGCCTTGCGGCACTCCACATTCAACATTACAGAAATTGGATGTTTGTCCATTAACAACAGTGCAGTGTGATCGCTCACTGAGGTACGATTGGAAACATTTAGCTGTAGAGCCAATGATTCCAAAGGCCCTGATTTTTTGTAGAAGGATGTTATGATCAATGGTATCAAAAGCTTTTGACAGATCCACAAAGACTGCACCAGTGATTTTACCTTGGTTTATTGCTTCATACCATTCCTCTGTAACTAAATGAAGGGCTGTTTGGGTTGAGTGTTTTTTGCGAAACCCAGACTGTCGTGCAGAGAGAAGGTCATTCTCAGTCAGAAACTGATAGACTTGTTTGTGAACTGCACGTTCAAGTATTTTGGATATTGCTGGAAGAATGCTAACTGGTCTGTAATTACCAGTGTCTGTTCTATCTCCAGCTTTGAAGATAGGGACAACTCGCGCTTTCTTCCAGTCCGCAGGAAACTCAGAGGTGGACAAGGAAGCATTCAAAATGCTGGTCAGGGAAGGTGATATAACAGGGGCAGCAATCTTAAGGAGTCTGCAGTTTAGCCCATCAAGACCAGTGGCTTTGTTTGCTTTCATAGAATAAAGTTCGGACAAAACAAAAGCCTCTGATATGGGTTGAAAGGAGAAAGTCACTTTACTATGTTGTATAAACTGCAAGGGATGAAATATGGATTTGTACTTATGTAATAACCCAGCCAGTTTGCCAGCTACTCCACCAAAGAAGGAGTTAAGCTGTCCTGCTATACTGTAGGGTGATGATAATACTTCACCATGATGGTTGACTAAGGTTGGTATTTCTGTGGACTTTTGACATCCAATCAGACTCTTGAGAGCTTTCCACATTTCAGAAAGACTGTTCATGCCTGCAGAACTGTGGATAATATTTGTGTAATGATCTCGTTTAGAGTTCAGTATTATCTTCTTGGTTCTGTTACGCAGTGTCCTGTATACCTCCCAGTCTACAGGTGACTGAGTCCTTTCAGCATGATGCCTTGCATGATCTCGTGCATGCATCACTTGTCTCACTTCTTCTGTGAGCCAAGGTGGACAGTTGTCACCCCTGACCCTGAACTGCTTAACCGGGGCATGTACATCACATACAGTGTTAAACAACTCCTTCCAGGTTTCCCATCTGTCATTCACAGAATCAAAAATATCTACTGTGTGCCACGGAACACTAGCAAGATCCGCTATAAAGCTGGACTCATCAAAGTTCTTAAATATTCTGGTAGTAATGATTTGTGGACTGGGTTTTGGCTTTTTGCAACCTCTATGACTATACACCATGTGGTGGTCACTAAGGCAACTGTTGTATACTTTGCCATCCGTGTATTTAGCTGGGTTGGAGGTTAGTATTACATCAATCAATGTTGCAGTTGTTTCAGTAACTCTTGTGGGTGACTGAACTAAGTTTGTCAAACCGTGAAGGTCACACAAGAATTTAAGTTCAAAGGAGTTCCCTGTATCAATAAGAAAATCACAGTTCAGGTCCCCCATTACCATAATCTCATTATCAAGATCTGATGCTTTTTCTAAACTGGTGTTAAAATGCTCAAAAAAAGTGTTATCACAAGGGGGTCTATATGCACAACATATCAGTAGATGTTTGCCTACTTGTGGCATTAGTTCAATCCATATTGCTTCAAGTCCCTCAATGTTGAGGTCAGTTCTTTCGCGATAGGCAATATGTGTTTTAATGTACATGGCTACACCTCCGCCATGGCGGGAGCCTCTGTCTTTTCGCAGGAAAGTATATCCTGGAAGATTCAATACATTATCTGGATAATCTTTGGTCAAATGTGTTTCTGTCAAGCAAAGGATGTCAATTTCACTTTCTTGGGTAAGAACCTCAAGGAACATATGTTTAGCTGGAAGGCTCCTGATATTTTGGTGAGCCAGTAACAGACCTTTGTTCCCAGACTTCTTAGGAAATGTAGGATGTGGTGGTAGAGAATCCAAACTGCCAGTAGGGAATGTAGAGGCAAGTGTTATAGATGACTGATTATCTGACTCTACATCAGCAAGAGGCGCAAGGCGTGCAAATTCACATTTGTAACAATCAACATTGGCTGAACTACTCTGACTTGATTGTTTAGTGACATCTGGTATCAGTAGACTTAATACATAAGTACACTGTCTGACTGCAGAGTTGTGACCTAGACTGTAAGGTAGGGGATAATGCGTATTAGGCAATGGATTAAGCGTGTCCTGCCTTGCTATACGACTGAGCCCAGTAACAGGGCTCGAAAATGACAGAAAACCATAAGCAAAAATAACAAAATACACTACTATAGGACTGCTCATGATTACAACAGGGTATATATAAACTGGCTTACTATATCATAAATATTCACAATAACACTACTACAGAGTAGAGTAGAATACAAATCATGGAATTTTACTACCTATATTAACCTAACCTCTATCCGTGTTGCATACTAACCAAGCTACAAGAGTGGCAGCTTCCCTCTTGCCTGGGGATGCTCCAAGTAGCCCTGCTCAAATCAGCCTGCCCTCCCTAACATGGTGGGAGCTGGCACGGCTGAATAAGGAGAATTTAAAATTATCTGTTTTACGTAAATTTGGTCCTAAAAATTGGTCTCAAAGTGGACCATGGTGCTTTGGAAGAGATCTAACGCATATAATCCTAGTGAACTAACAACAGGGCTGGTGGAAACAACGTAAAGAGGAGAACTTATTCACCAGGTAAAAAGAGGGCTGCCATCTTGTAGTCCGTGACCCCTGACCCCTGATGTTAAAATTGTTAACATCGCAGTCTGCGATGGTGGTTGTCGAATCAGTGATGACGTCACAGTCGGCGATAGTGGTGAGGGAATCAGTGGTAACACCTCAATTGGCGATAGTGGTAGTTAAATCAGTGGTAACTCAACAATCGGCAATAGTGGTGACGGAATCAGTGGTAACGCCGGAGTCGGCGATGGTGGTGACGGAATCAGTGGTAACGCCGGATTAAGCGATAGTGGTGACGGAATCAGTGGTAACGCCGGAGTCGGCGGTAGTGGTGACAGAATCAGTGGTAACGCCGGAGTCGGCGATAGTGGTGACAAAATCAGTGGTAACGCCGGAGTCGGCGATAGTGGTAACGGAACCAGTGGTAACGCCGGATTCGGCGATAGTGGTGACGGAATCAGTGGTAACGCCGGAGTCACAAGCATAATTAAGCATAATTCTAACTTACGTTACCGTCTAACTTACGTTACCATTTTTTCCTTCACTGTGTTATCGGATTTACAGGATCCTAGGAAAAGGATTCGATGCAAAGTTCGATTAACTGCATTTTATCAACTGTAACAATACTGTAGTTTTATTTATTTGCACAACAACAACAAGAAAAAAAATATACATAATACAATAATAATAAATAAAACAAGGTGCAGGAGGAGGGATAAAGCTTATTTAGCTTATTCTAAGCCCTCCTCCTCTATACTAACCAAAACTAATTATAACTCAAAATTGAAATGAAATTATACATACATACATAAGGAATTGTTTGCAAAATAATTCAAGACATAGGCAAAATGATACAATAACAATTATTAAGCAATAGTATACATACATTGAGATGAAAAGAAATTTAAATGAAATACTGCATACTTAATAAGGAATTATTGGCAAAATAATTCAAACATAGGCAAACTGATACAATAACAATAATGAAACAATAGTATACATAAAAACAATAAAGTAATAACTGGAGATAAGAATCTAATACAGGGGGCTGGGGTGGTTTATTAGATGGGCTTTGTAGTTGTCCTTGTCTTGCTAAAAAGTCATAGTACAGATGGTTTACTCTCACTGCTTTAATCTCCAAGCAGATGTAGCACGTGAGCTTGTTTTGGCTATTTGGTGGTGTCCTTGGTGGTTTGTTTCGGAGATTACCATTTCTACAGACAAAAAACTTAATATAACGAAAAGTATAGGTGGTAGCACCGTACAAAATTGGCCAAAGATGGTCGACAACACTGGTAACAAGTTCAGCACATTTGTTAGGTATTTGGAAGAACTTTATTTTTCACCATTTTCTACCCCCAATTGCACACGTTAACGGAGAATGGGCGATATAGTCTCTAATCCCCGACTTCAATAAGTTGCAGAGGGGGAAATGTGGAACCCGGATATAATGCCTTATTTATCATTATTCATTATTGGACTTTCACTTTATCTTTTTCTTTTGCAGACGGACACAATTAAAGCTATTGCACCGCTGCAGTAGTGATGCCACAGTCAGCGAATATAGTGGGGGCACCAATGGTACGTAAAAATTGGTGCTGGTGGAAAAAGGAGGCATGGTAACACCGGGGTCAGCGATAGTGGTAGTGGAAACATTGTTAACATCGCAGTCTGCGATGGTGGTTGTCGAATCAATCATGACGTCACAGTCGGCGATAGTGGTGAGGGAATCAGTGGTAACACCTCAATTGGCGATAGTGGTAGTTAAATAAGTGGTAACTCAACAATCGGCAATAGTGGTGACGGAATCAGTGGTAACGCCAGAGTCGGCGATAGTTGTGACAGAATCAGTGGTAACGCCGGAGTCGGCGATGGTGGTGACGGAATCAGTGGTAACGCCGGATTAAGCGATAGTGGTGACGGAATCAGTGGTAACGCCGGAGTCGGCGATAGTGGTGACAGAATCAGTAGTAACGCCGGAGTCGGCGATAGTGGTGACAAAATCAGTGGTAACGCCGGAGTCGGCGATAGTGATAACGGAACCAGTGGTAACGCCGGATTCGGCGATAGTGGTGACGGAATCAGTGGTAACGCCAGATTAAGCGATAGTGGTGACGGAATCAGTGGTAACGCCGGAGTCGGCGGTAGTGGTGACAGAATCAGTAGTAACGCCGGAGTCGGCGATAGTGGTGACAAAATCAGTGGTAACGCCGGAGTCGGCGATAGTGGTAACGGAACCAGTGGTAACGCCGGATTCGGCGATAGTGGTGACGGAATCAGTGGTAACGCCGGAGTCTGCGATAGTGGTGACGAAACCAGTGGTAACGCCGGATTCGGCGATAGTGGTGACGGAATCAGTGGTAACGCCGCAGTTTGCGATAGTGGTGGTGGTGAAATCAGTGATAACGCCGCAATCGGCGATAGTGGTGACGGAATCAGTGGTAACGCCGGAATCGGCGATAGTTGTGACGGAATCAGTGGTAACGCCGGAGTCGGCGATAGTGGTGACGAAACCAGTGGTAACGCCGGAGTCGGCGATAGTGGTGACGGAATCAGTGGTAACGCCGCAGTCGGCGATAGTGGTGGTGGTGAAATCAGTGATAACGCCACAATCGGCGATAGTGGTGACCGAATCAGTGGTAACGCCGGAGTCGGCGATAGTGGTGACGAAACCAGTGGTAACGCCGCAGTCGGCGATAGTGGTGGTGGTGAAATCAGTGATAACGCCACAATCGGCGATAGTGGTGACAGAATCAGTGGTAACGCCGGAGTCGGCGATAGTGGTGACGGAATCAGTGGTAACGCCGGAGTCGGCGATAGTGGTGACGGAATCAGTGGTAACGCCGGAGTCGGCGATAGTGGTGACGGAATCAGTGGTAACGCCGCAGTCGGCGATAGTGGTGGTGGTGAAATCAATGATAACGCCACAATCGGCGATAGTGGTGACAGAATCAGTGGTAACGCCGGAGTCGGCGATAGTGGTGCCGAAATCAGTGATAACGCCGCAGTCGGCGATAGTGGTGGTGGTGAAATCAGTGATAACGCCGCAATCGGCGATAGTGGGGACAGAATCAGTGGTAACGCCGGAGTCGGCGATAGTGGTGACGGAATCAGTGGTAACGCCGGAGTCGGCGATAGTGGTGACGGAATCAGTGGTAACGCCGGAGTCGGCGATATTGGTGACGGAATCAGTGGTAACGCCGCAGTCGGCGATAGTGGTGGTGGTGAAATCAATGATAACGCCACAATCGGCGATAGTGGTGACAGAATCAGTGGTAACGCCGGAGTCGGCGATAGTGGTGACGGAATCAGTGGTAACGCCGGAGTCGGCGATAGTGGTGACGGAATCAGTGGTAACGCCGGAGTCGGCGATAGTGGTGACGGAATCAGTGGTAACGCCGGAGTCGGCGATATTGGTGACGGAATCAGTGGTAACGCCGCAGTCGGCGATAGTGGTGGTGGTGAAATCAATGATAACGCCACAATCGGCGATAGTGGTGACAGAATCAGTGGTAACGCCGGAGTCGGCGATAGTGGTGACGGAATCAGTGGTAACGCCGGAGTCGGCGATAGTGGTGAAAGAATCAGTGGTAACGCCGCAGTCGGCGATAGTGGTGGTGGTGAAATCAATGATAACGCCACAATCGGCGATAGTGGTGACAGAATCAGTGGTAACGCCGGAGTCGGCGATAGTGGTGACGGAATCAGTGGTAACGCCGGAGTCGGCGATAGTGGTGACGGAATCAGTGGTAACGCCGGAGTCGGCGATAGTGGTGACGGAATCAGTGGTAACGCCGGAGTCGGCGATAGTGGTGACGGAATCAGTGGTTACGCCGGAGTCGGCGATAGTGGTGGTGGTGAAATCAGCGATAACGCCACAATCGGCGATACTTGTGACGGAATCAGTGGTAACGCCGGAGTCGGCGATAGTGGTGACGGAATCAGTGTTAACGCCGCAGTCGGCGATAGTGGTGGTGGTGAAATCATTGATAACGCCGCATTTGGCGGTAGTTGTTGTGGTGAAATCACTGATAACGCCGAAATCGGCGATAGTGGTGACGGAATCAGTGGTAACGCCGGAGTCGGCGATAGTGGTGACGGAATCAGTGATAACGCCACAATCGGCGATAGTGGTGACAGAATCAGTGGTAACGCCGGAGTCGGCGATAGTGGTGACAGAATCAGTGGTAACGCCGGAGTCGGCGATAGTGGTGACAGAATCAGTGGTAACGCCGGAGTCGGCGATAGTGGTGACGGAATCAGTGGTAACGCCGGAGTCGGCGATAGTGGTGACGGAATAATTGGTAACGCCGGAGTCGGCGATAGTGGTGACGAAATCAGTGGTAACGCCGCAATCGGCGATATTGGTGGTGGTGAAATCAGTGATAACGCCACAATCGGCGATTGTGGTGACGGAATCAGTGGTAACGCCGGAGTCGGCGATAGTGGTGACGGAATCAGTGGTAACGCCGGAGTCGGCGATAGTGGTAGTATTAAAATCAGTGATAACGCCGCAATCGGCGATAGTGGTGACGGAATCAGTGGTAACGCCGGATTCGGCGATAGTGGTGACGAAATTAGTGATAACGCCATAATCGGCGTAAGTGGTGACGGAATCAGTGGTAACGCCGGAGTCGGCGATAGTGTTGACGGAATCAGTGGTAACGCCGGATTCGGCGATAGTGGTGACGGAATCAGTGGTAACGCCGGATTAAGCGATAGTGGTAACGGAACCAGTGGTAACGCCGGATTCGGCGATAGTGGTGACGGAATCAGTGGTAACGCCGGAGTCGGCGATAGTGGTTACGAAACCAGTGGTAACGCCGGATTCGGCGATAGTGGTGACGGAATCAGTGGTAACGCCACAGTTTTCGATAGTGGTGGTGGTAAAATAACTGATAACGCCGTAATCGGCGATAGTGGTGACGGAATCAGTGGTAACGCCGGAGTCGGCGATAGTAGTAACAGAATCAGTGGTAACGCCGGAGTCGGCGATGGTGGTGACGGAATCAGTGGTAACGCCGGATTAAGCGATAGTGGTGACGGAATCAGTGGTAACGCCGGAGTCGGCGGTAGTGGTGACAGAATCAGTAGTAACGCCGGAGTCGGCGATAGTGGTGACAAAATCAGTGGTAACGCCGGAGTCGGCGATAGTGGTAACGGAACCAGTGGTAACGCCGGATTTGGCGATAGTGGTGACGGAATCAGTGGTAACGCCGGAGTCGGCGATAGTGGTGACGAAACCAGTGGTAAGGCCGGATTTGGCGATAGTGGTGACGGAATCAGTGGTAACGCCGCAGTTTGCGATAGTGGTGGTGGTGAAATCAGTGATAACGCCGCAATCGGCGATAGTGGTGACGGAATCAGTGGTAACGCCGCAGTCGGCGATAGTGGTGACGGAATCAGTGGTAACGCCGGAGTCGGCGATAGTGGTGACGGAATCAGTGGTAACGCCGGAGTCGGCGATAGTGGTGACGAAACCAGTGGTAACGCCGGAGTCGGCGATAGTGGTGACGGAATCAGTGGTAACGCCGCAGTCGGCGATAGTGGTGGTGGTGAAATCAGTGATAACGCCACAATCGGCGATAGTGGTGACAGAATAAGTGGTAACGCCGGAGTCGGCGATAGTGGTGACGAAATCAGTGGTAACGCCGCAGTCGGCGATAGTGGTGGTGGTGAAATCAGTGATAACGCCACAATCGGCGATAGTGGTGACAGAATCAGTGGTAACGCCGGAGTCGGCGATAGTGATGACGGAATCAGTGGTAACGCCGGAGTCGGCGAAAGTGGTGACGGAATCAGTGGTAACGCCGGAGTCGGCGATATTGGTGACGGAATCAGTGGTAACGCCGCAGTCGGCGATAGTGGTGGTGGTGAAATCAATGATAACGCCACAATCGGCGATAGTGGTGACAGAATCAGTGGTAACGCCGGAGTCGGCGATAGTGGTGACGGAATCAGTGGTAACGCCGGAGTCGGCGATAGTGTTGGTAGAGAAATCAGTGATAACGCCGCATTTGGCGATAGTTGTGGTGGTGAAATCACTGATAACGCCACAATTGGCGATAGTGGTGACGGAATCAGTGGTAACGCCGGAGTCGGCGATAGTGGTGACTGAATCAGTGGTAACGCCGGAGTCGGCGATAGTGGTGACGGAATCAGTGGTAACGCCGGAGTCGGCAATAATGGTGATGGAATCAGTGGTAACGCCGCAATCGGCGATACTGGTGACGGAATCAGTGGTAACGCCGGAGTCGGCGATAGTGGTAACGGAATCAGTAGTAAGGCCGGAGTCGGCGATAGTGGTGACGGAATCAGTGGTAACGCCGGAGTCGGCGATAGTGGTGGTGGTGAAATCAGTGATAACGCTGCAATCGGCGATAGTGGTGACGGAATCAGTGGTAACGCCGGAGTCGGCGATAGTGGTGACGGAATCAGTGGTAACGCCGGAGTCGGCGATAGTTGTGGTGGTGACATCAGTGATAACGCTGCAATCGTCGATAGTAGTGACAGAATCAGTGGTAACGCCGGAGTCGGCGATAGTGGTGACGGAATTAGTGGTAACGCCGGAGTCGGTGATAGTGGTGGTGGTGAAATCAATGATAACGCCACAATCGGCGATAGTGGTGACGGAATCAGTGGTAACGCCGCTGTCGGCGATAGTGGTGGTGGAATTAGTGGTAACGCCGCACTCGGCGATAGTGGTGGCCGAATTAGTGGTAAATTTTAACGGCAAAGTCGGCGATAGTGGTAGTGGAATCAGTGGTAACGCCGCAAGCGGCGAAAGTCGTAGTGAAATCATTGTTAACGCCGCAGTCGGCGATAGTGGTGACAGAATTAGTGGTAACGCCGCAATTGGCGATAGTGGTGGTGGAATCAGTGGTAAATTGTAACGACGAAGTTATCGATAGTGGTAGTGGAATAAGTGGTAACGCCGCAAGCGGCGAAAGTCGTGATGGCATCAGTGTTAACGCCGCAGTCGGCGATAGTGGTAACAGAATCAGTGGTAACGCTGCAATCGGCGATAGTGGTGACGGAATCAGTGATAACGCCGGAGTCGGCGATATTGGTGACGGATTCAGTGGTAACGCCGCAGTCGGCGATAATGTTGACGGAATCAATCGTAACGACGCAGTTGGCAATAGTGGTGGTAGAATCAGTGGTAACTTCGGAGTCGGCGACATAGGACAACATTGGAGAATGTGGTGAGTACTTAGTAAAACGTGGAAGAATCTAAGGGAAAGTGTGACAATGTAGAAGAATGTGGGAGAATTTAGGAGAACATGGTAGAATTTGAGACAACTCGGAGAAAGTGGGAGGACTTAGAAGAACATGGGACAACGTTTGAGTACATGGGGGAACCGAAGAGAACATTGGAAAGCATTGGAGAAAGTTGGAGAACCTAAGAGATCGTGGGGAGAACCCAAAAGAACGTGGGAGAACCTAGAAGAACATCGGCGAACCTAGGAAACGTTAGGAGAACATGGGAGAAAATGGGAGAATGTGGAAGAACTTTGAAGAACATGGTAGAACCTAGGAGAATATGTTTGAGGACCAAGGAGTACGCTGGAGAATAAGGGAGAACTTGGGATAAAAAAAAACATAGGAGAACCAAGGAGAACGGGGGAGAACCTAGGAGAACGATGGAGAACATGGGATAATGTGGGAAAACATGGGAGGAAATTGAGAATATGGGAGAACCTAGGACAACGCGGAAGAACTTGGGAGAACGTGGCACAAAATGGGAGAACCCATGAAAAACTAGAAGAACATGTTGGAAAACCTATGAGAACGTTAGAGATTATAAGGACGTGGGAGAACTTACAGTTTTTGACGTAGTCAACAGGCACGCTCGTCATTTAGCAGAACTAAGCGCCATGAGCAGTCCTTTATACCACGTGCATAGAAGTTGCTCTCTGAACATCATGAGTAGCGGTACTACATGTATTATTTTATGTACAGCTGTATAAATGATGTTTGATTCACGATTTTTAAAGTCTATGAAATTTGTTATTTTAATGATCGATTATGTAATGTGATCTGAGCAGTGTCATATGTGAAAATCTGACATACTTCATGTCATATGTCATTCATTGTATATAATAATAAGAGAACGTGAGAGAATGATGGAGAACGTAGGAGAACATGGTAGAATGTGGAAGAACCTTGGAGAATATGGGAGAACCTAGTAGAACATTGAGGAAAGCAGGAGAACCTAGACGAAGGCGGGATAAGATCGGAGAATATGGGACAACGTGAGAGAACCAAGAAGAACAGGACAGAACCTAGGAGTACAAGAGAGAAAGTGGGAGAACCTAGGAGAACATGGGAGAATGTGGAAGAACCTAGGAGAACGCAGGAGAACATGGGAGAATATGGAAGAACGGGGGAGAACCAAGGAGAACAAGGGAGAACATGGAAGAAAATGGGAAAACCTAATAGAACATTGGAGAATGTGGGAGAACCTTCGAGAAAGCAGTACAACCCAGGAGAAAGTGGGAGAACCTAGGAGAACGTTGGGGAACCTAGCAAAAGTGGGGAAACCTAGGGGAACCTAGGAAAACCTGGAACCTCAAACGAAGGAGAATGAGGGAGAACCTACAAGAACGCAGGAGGACCTAGGATAACGTGGGAGAACCTAGCAGAAGTGGGGAAACCTAGGGGAACCTAGGAGAACGTGGGAGAACAAGGGAGAATATAGGAGAACGTGGGAGGGCCTAGGAGAAAGTGGGAGAACACAGGGGAGCCTAAGAGAACATGAGTAAGAACATTGGAGAACATGGGAGAACCTAGTAGAACATGGAAGAAAACGGGAGAACCGAGGATATGGCAGGATAAAATGGGAGAATGCGGGAAAAGGTGGGAGAACCTAGGAGAACATGTGATAATGTGGAAGAACCTTGGAAAAGGCGGGAGAGCATGGGAGAATATAGAAGAATGGAGAACCAAGAAGAACAAGGGAGAAAATGTAAGAAAATGGAAGCACCTACGAGAACATAGGAGAATGTGGGAGAACCTAGGAGAACGCGGGAGAACAACGGAGAACGTGGGAGAAAATGGGAGAAGGCATAAAAACTGGGAGAACGTGGGAGAATTTGGGAAAACCTAGGAGAACGTTAGAGATTATAAGAGAACGTGGGGGAATGATTGAGAACGTAGAAAAACATGGTAGAATGTGGACGAACATTGAGGAAAGCGGGAGAACCTAGAAGAAGGCGGGATAACATGCGAGAATATGGGAGAACGTGAGAGAACAAAAAAGAACAGGACAAATTGAGAACCTAAAAGAACATGGGTGAAAGTGGGAGAACCTAGGAGAACATGGGAGAAAGTGGAAGAACCTAGAAGAACGCAGGAGAACATGGGAGAATTTGGAAGAACGGGAAAGAACCAAGGAGAACAAGGGAGAACATCGGACAAAATGGGAGAACCTAGGAGAAGGTGGGAGAACATGGGAGAATGTTGGAGAACCTAGGAGAACGCGGGAAATCCAAAAGAACGTGGTAGAATACGGGAGAACGTGGGAGAATGTAGGAGAACCACCTAGGAGAACATGTTAGAATATAGAGGAACCTTGTAGAACATGGGAGAACCAATGAGATCATAGAAGAATGTGATAGAACCCAAGAGAACACCGAAGAACATGGGAGAATATGGGAGAACGTGGAAGAACCATGAGAATGTGGGTTTACATGGGAGAATGTGGGAGAACCTGGGAGAACACGGCAGGACCTAGGAGAACGTGAGGGAACCTAGGAGAACGTTGTAGAAGCTAGGAGAACGAGGGAGAACATGGGATATTGTGGGAAAACTGGGAGGAAAGGGAGAATGTGGGAGAACCTTGGAGAAACAAGTAAAAAACATATAAGAATCTCGGAGACCGGGGGAGAACCTAGGAGACCGCGGGAGAACCAATGAGAATGTTGGTGAACATGAGAGAACATGAGGGAATGTGGGAGAACCTAGGAGAACGTGGGAGGGCCTAGGCTCCGGGAACGTGGGAGAACCTTAGAGAACGTAGGAGAACCTGGAAGAACGTAGGAGGACATGAGAGAAACTGTGAGAACCTAGGAAAACATCGGAGAACGTGGGAGAACCTAGGAGAAAGCGGGAGAACATAAGAGAATATGGGAAAACGTGGTAGAACCAAGAAGCACAAGGAAGAATCTCGGAGAACTTGGGAGAAAGTGGGAGGACCTAGGTGAACGCGGGAGAATATAGGAGATCTTGGGGGAACCTAGGAGAACGTGGGAGAATGTGGGACAACCTAGGAGAACACGGAATAACCTAGGAGAACCTAGGAGAAAGTGGGAAAACCTAGGAGAACATAGGAGAACATAGGTAAACATGGCAGAATGTGGCAGAATCTAGGATAAACCAGGAGTACATGGGAGAATATAGGAGAACGTGTGAGAACCAAGGAGAACATGGGAGAACCTAAGGTTATATGGGAGAAAGTGGGAGAACCTAGAAGAACATTTAAGAAAGTGGGAGAACCTAGGAGAACGTGGGGAACATGGGAAAAAGTGAAAGAACCTGGGAGAATTTCGGAAAAAAACTAGGAGAACGTGGGAGGACACAGGAGAACGTGGGAGAACCTAGGAGAACGTAGGAGAACATGGGAAAACTTGGTAGAACCTGGGAAAACATGGGGGAATGTGGGAGAACCCATTAGAACGCAGGATAATTTAGGAGACCGTGGGACAACATGGGAGAAATTATGAGAAACCGGGAGAACATGGGAGAATGTGGGAGTACGTATACCTGGGAGGGAGAACCTAGGACAACGTTGGAGATTATGGGAAAACGTGGTACAATATTGGAGAACCTGAGAGAACATGGGAGAATGTTAAAGAACCTTGGAGAAAACGGGACACCCTAGGAGAAAGTGTGAGAACCTAGGAGAAAGTGGGAGAACCTAGGAGAAAGTGGGAGAACCTAGGAGATAGTGGGAGAACGTAGGGGAATCTTGGAGAACATGGTAGAATGTGAAAGAACGTAAGAGAACATGGGGAATGTGGGAGAACCTAGCAGAACCTGGGAGGACCTAGAAGAACATGGGAGAATGTTGGAGAACCTAAAAGTACATTTGAGAATGTGGAAGAACATTGGAGAACATGGGAAACCCTCGGAGAACGTGGCAGAACCTACAAGAACGTGGGAGAACATGGGAGAATGTGGAAGAACCTCGGAGAACATCGAAGAATGTGGGAAAACCTAGGAGAACGCGTAAGAACCTAGGAGAACGTAAGGGATTATGGGAGAACAGCATGGGACAAAGTGGGAGAACATGGGAGAACATGGTAAAAATGTTGGAGATCCCTGGAGACCGCGGGATGACCTAGGAGAACGTGGGAGAACATAGGATTAAGTGGGAGAACCTAGGAGAACATAAGAGAATGTGGGAGAACCTAGGAGAACGCTGGAGAACCTAGGAGAAGGTACAAGAACATGGGAGAATGTAAGAGAACCTAGGAAAACACGGGAGAACCAAGGTAAACATGGCAGAATGTGGCAGAACCTAGAAGAACGTGGGAGAACATTGGAGAATATGGGAGAACGTGGGAGAATCCAGGAGCACATGGCATAAACTAGGGGGACATGGGAGAAAGTTGTATAACCTAAGAGATCGTGGGAGAACCTAGGAGTACGCGGGAGAACCTGAGAGAACGACGGAGAACATGGGAGAATGTGAAAAAAGGTTGGAGAACATAGGAGAATGTTGGCGAACCTAGGAGAACGTGGGAGAATCAAGGAGAACATGGCATAACCTAGGAGAACATGGAAGAGTGTAGGAGAACATGGGATAAAGTGGGAAAACCTAAGAGATCGTGAGAGAACCAAGGAATAAGCGGGAGAACCTGAGAGAACGACCGAGAACATAACAAGAGAATGTTGGAGAACCTTGGAGAATATGAGAATGTTGGAGAACCTAGGAGAACGCTGGAGAACCCAGGAGGACGCGGAAGATTATATGAGAATGAGGAAGAACCTTGGGGAACGTAGGAGAACCTATCAGAACACGGGAGAACTTAGGAGAACGCGAAAGATCCTAGAAAAAAGTGGGAAACCCTAGGAGAACTCCATATAATGGGAGAATGTAGGAGAACCTAGGAGAACGCGGGAGAACATCGGGAAAGATGGGAGAACGTGGGAGAATCAAGGAGAACATGGGAGAACATAGGAGAAAGTGTGAGAAACTAGAAGAAGAAGGGAGAATGTGGCAGAACTTACGAGAACGTAAAATAACCTAGGACAAATTGGGAGAACGTGGGACAACATGGGAGAATATGGAAGAACCTAGGAGTAGGCGCCGCGGCAGAACCTAGGAGAACACAAGAGAACATGGGAGAACGTCGGAGAACCTTGAAGAACATGGCAAAATGTGGGAGAACCTAAGGACGCAAGAGAACCTAAGAGAACGTGGAAAAATATGTAAGAACGTGGAAGAATGTTGGAGAAGCTAGGAGGACATGGAAGAATGTGAAAGATTCTTGGAGAACATGGGAGAACCTGGAAGAATATCAAAGATGTGGGAGAACCTAGGAGAACACGGGACAACATGGGACAATATGAGAGAACGTTGTAGAACCAAGGAGAAAATGGGACAACCTGGGAGAACACGAGAGAAAGAGGGAGGACCTGGGAGAACATGGGAAAATTTGGCAGAAAATAGGAGAACGCGGTAAAACCTAGCAGAAAGTGGGAAGCCTTGGGGGAATATGGGAGAATGTATGAGAACCTAGGAGAACAATGGGAAACATGGGAGATTGTAAGTAAACATTGGAGAAAGTAGGAGAACCTTGAAGAACGCGAGAGAACCTAGGACAAAGTGGGAGGACCTAGGAGATCGTGGGGAGAACCCAAAAGAACGTGGGGAACCTAGAAGAATTTCGAAGAACCTAGAAGACCCTAGCAGAACATGAGAGAAAGTTGGAGAACCTAGGAGAACATGGGAGAATGTGGAAGAACTTTCAAGAACATGGCAGAACCTAGGAGAACGTGTTTGAGAACCTAGGAGTACGCTGGAGAATAACGGAGAACTTGGGAGAAACAGGGAAATATAGGAGAACCGGAGAGAACGGGGGAGAACGTAGGAGAACGCGGGAGAACCTAGGAGAATGTGGGAGAACCTAGGAGAATGTGGGTGGACATGGGAGAATGTGGGAGAACCTGGGAGGACATGGGAGAAGAGAATGTTGAAGAACCTAGGAGAACGCGGGAGGACCTAGGAGAACGTGAGGGATCCTAGGAAAACATGGGAGAACCTAGGGGAACGAGGAAGAATATGCGATAATGTGTCAAAACCTGGGAGGAAATTGAGAATGTGGGAGAACCTAGGAGAACGCGGGAGAACTTGGAAGAACGTGGGAGGACATAGGAGAACGTGGGAGAACCTAGGAGAACTTAGGAGAACATGGGAAAACGTGGGAGAACATGGAAGAATGTGGGAGAACCTATCAGAACGCGGAAGAATTTAGAAGAACCTTGGACAACATGGGAGAAATTATGACAATCTAGGAGTACATGGGGGGATGTAGGAGTACCTATAGCTAGGAGAACGTGGGAGAACCTAGGAGAACGCTGGAGATTATGGGAGAACGTGGTACAATGTTGGAGAACCTAAGAGAACATGGGAGAATGTGGAAGAACCTTGGAGAAAGCGGGACAACCTAGGAGAAAGTGGGAGAACCTAGGAGAAATTGGGAAAACCTAGGAGAAAGTGGGAGAACCTAGGAGAAAGTGGGAGAACGTGGTAGAATGTGGGAGAACGTAAGAGAACATAGGAGAATGTGGGAGAACCTAGCAGAACGTGGGAGGACCAAGAAGAACGTGGGAGAATGTTGGAGAACCTAGGAGTACATTGGAGAATGTGTAAAAAAACTTTGGAGAACATGTGAGATTCTCGGAGAACGTGGCAGAACCTAGGAAAACGTGTGAGAACATGGGAGAATGTGAGAGAACCTCGGAGAACAAGGAAGAGAGAACCTAGAAGAACGTTAGAGAACCCAGGAGAACGTAGGAGATTATGGGGGAACAGCATGGGAGAATATGGGAGAATATGGGAGAACATGGGAAAATGTTGGAGATCTAAGGAGACCGCAGGAGGACCTAGGAGAACGTGGGAGAACCTAGGATTAAGTTGGAGAACCTAGGAGAACATTTAAGAATGTGGGAGAACCTAGGCGAACGCCGGAGAACCTAGGAGAAGGTGCAAGAACATGGGATAATGTAAGAGAAGCTAGGAGAACACGGAAGAACCTAGGTGAACATGACATAATGTGGCAGATACCTAGAAGAACGTGGGAGAACATCGGAAAATATGGAAGAACGTGGGAGAATCAAGGAGAACATGGCATAACCTAGAAGAACATGGGAGAATGCAGGAGAACATAGGAGAATGTTGGAAAATCTAGTAGAACGCGGGAGAACCCAGGAGGACGTTGGAGAATATGTGAGAATTAGGAAGAACCTTAGAGAACGTGGGAGAACCTATGAGAACATTGGAGAGCATTTGAGAAAAATGGAGAACCTTGGAGATCGTAGGGAAAACCCCCAAAAACGTGGGAGAACCTAGAAGAACTTCGGAGAACCTAGGAGACCCAAGGAGAACATGAGAGAAAGTGGGAGAACATGACAGAACACTGAAGAAAGTGGGAGAACCTAGGAGAAAGCGGGAGAAACTAGGGGAATCTTGGAGAACATGGGAGAATGTGGGAGAACGTAAGAGACCATGGGAGAATATGGGAGAACCTAGCAGAACGCGGGGGGACCTAGAAGAACGTGCTAGAATGTTGGAGAACCTTGGACTACATTGGAGAATGTGGAAGAACATTGGAGAACATGGGAGACTCTAGGAGAACGTGGCAGAACCTAGTAGAACTACGGAGAACATGGGAGAATGTGGAAGAATGTGGGAGAACCTAGGAGAACGCCAGAGAACCTAGGAGAACGTAGGAGATTATGAGAGAACAGTATGGAAGAATTTGTGAAAACATGGCAAAATGTTGGAGATCCCAGGATACCGCGGGAGGACCTAGGAGAACGTGGGAGAACCTAGGATTAAGTGGGAGAACCTAGGCGAACGCTGGAGAACTTAGGAGAAGGTGCAAGAACATGGAAGAATGTAAGAGAACCTAGGAGAACACGGGAGAATGTTGGAGAACATGGGAGAAAGTGGGATAACCTAACAAATATTGGGAGACCCTAGGAGTACGCGGGAGAACATTAGAGAACGACTGAGAACATAGGAGAATGTTGGAGAACCTAGGAGAACGTGGGAGAACCCTGGAGGACTTTGAAGATTTTGTGAGAATGAGTAAGAACCTTGGACAACACGGGAGAACTTAGAAGAACGCGAAAGATCCTAGAAGAATGTGTATCTGTATCTGTATCTGTATCTGTATAGCCGGTATTACCGCCCTTCGGCGTAACACACCAGCTTCGCAGGCACGCGTCGCGGCGGCAGCTGCTACATTACACCGAACGACCTGTTACACCTAACCTTTGAACGTCTAAAGCTAGACATTGTTTAAAACTATCTAGTGACGATGCCCCTACTGTACTTGGTGGCAGCGAGTTCCACTCTACGATTGTTCTAGGGAAAAATGAGTTTTTGAACGCCTCAATCCTTGGTTGATAGCTCTGGTACTTAAAGGCATGACTATTTCTTGTTCTTTTCTGGGCTGGTATTAGGTACTTGGTAGTTGGTACATCCACCAGTTTATTAGTCATTTTGTACATCATGCATAGTCTGGACATTTTTCGCCTGTCATCCAGTGACGCCCACTGTAGGTTTCTTTTCATGTCTGTGACACTGGCACCCCTTTCGTAGTTGTTCGTGCAGAATCTTGCAGCTTGGTTCTGTACCCTAGGAGAACGTGAGGGAACCTAGGAGAACGTGGGAGAACCTAGGAGAACGAGTGAGAATATGCGACAGTGTGGGAAAACCTGGGAGGAAAGGGAGAATGTGGGAGAACCTAAGAGAACGCAGGAGAACTTGGGAGAACGTGGGAGGACATAGGAGAACGTAGGAGAACCTAGGTGAACCTGGGAGAATGTGGGAGAACCTATCAGAACGCGGGAGAATTTAGGAGAACGTGAGACAACATGGGAGTACATGGGAGAATGTTGGAGTATATCTAGCTAGGAGAACGTGAGAGAACCTAAGAGAACGTTGGAGATTACGTGAGAACGTCGTACAATGTTGGAGAACCTAAGAGAACATGGGAGAATGTGAAAGAACCTTTGAGAAAGCGGGACAACCTAGAAGAAAGTGGGAGAACCTAGGAGAACGCGGGAGGACCTAGGAGGACGTACGAAAACATTTGAGAGAATGTGCGAGAATGTGGGAGAACTTGGGAGAACGTGGGAGGACATAGGAGAACTTGGGAGAATGTTAGAGAACCAAGGAGAACGCGGGAGAACCAAGACGAAAGCGGGACAACCTGAGAGAAGGCAGGATAACATGGGAGAATGTGAGAAAAGGTGGGAGAACCAAGAAGAACATGAAAGAACTTTGGGGAACATGGGAGAAAATTGGAGAACCTAGGAGAACATGGAAGAATGTGAAAGAACCTTGGAGAAAAATGGAGAAAATGGGAGAATATAGAAGAACGGACGAGAACAAGAAAGAAAATGGGAGAGAATGGGTGAACCTAGGAGAACATAGGAGAATGTGGGGAATCATGGGAGAACATGGGAGAATGTGGGAGAACCTAGTTGAACGCTGAAGGACCTGGGAGAAGGTAGGAGAACCTAGAAAAACGTGGGGCAACCTTGGAGAACGTACAAAAACATGAAAGAACATGGTAAAATGTGGAAGAACCTTGGAGAACATAGGAGAACCTAGTAGAACATCGAGGAAAGCGGCAGAACCTAAAAGAAGGCGGGATAACATGGGAGAATATGGTAAATCGTGAGAGAACTAAGAAGATCTGGACGGATTGAGAACCTAGGAGAACATGGGTGAAAGTGGGAGAACCTAGGAAAACATTCGAGAAAGTGGGAGAAGCTAGGAGAACGCGGGAGAACCTGGAAGAATATGGAAAAACGAGGGAGAACCAAGGAGAACAAGGGAGAACATCGGACAAAATTGGAGAACATGGGAGAACATAGGAAATACCTAGAAGAAGGTTGATCATGGGAGAACGTGAGAGAACATGGGAGAATGTTGAAGAACCTAGGAGAACGCGGGAGAACCAAAGGGGAACGTGGTAGAATACGGGAGAACATGGGAGAGTGTTGGAGAACCTAGGAGAACATGTCAGAATATGAAGGAACCTTGGTGAACATGGGAGAACCAATGAGATCATAGAAGAAAGTGGGAGAACCCAGGAGAATACCGAAGAACATGGGAGAATATGGGAGAACGTAAGAGAACCATGGAGAATGTGGGTGAATATGGGTGAATGTGGGAGAACCAGGGAGAACATTGGAGAATGTTGAAAAACCTAGGGGAACGTGGGAGAACCTAAAAGAACCTAGGAGAACCTAGGAGAACGTAGGAGGACATGGGAGAAACTAAGAGAACACTTCTGTATCTGTATCTGTATAGCCGGTATAACCACCCTTCGGCGTAACACACCAGCTTCGCAGGCACGCAGCGCGGCGGCAGCTGGCTACATTACACCGAACGACCTTGAGTAACTGTGAGATCCTTGGAGAACGTGGGAGAACCTAGGAGAAAGCGGGAGAGCATAAGAGACTATGGGAGAACGTGGTAGAACCAAGGAGCACAAGGGAGAATCTTGGAGAACTTAGGAGAAAGTAGGAGGACCTAGATGAACGCGGTAGAACCTAGGAGATCGTGGGAGAACCTAGGAGAACATGGGAGAACCTAGGAGAACGTAGGAGAACATGCCAACATGTGGGAGAACCTTGGAGAACGTGGAAGAATGTGGGAGAACCTATCAGAACGCGGGTGAATTTAGAAGAACGTGGGAAAACATGAGAGAAACTATCAGAAACTTGGAGTCCATGGGAGAATGTGGGAGCACATATAGCTAGGAGAACGTGGGAGAACTTTGGAGAAACAAGAAAAACATAAGAGAACCTGGGAGAATGGGGGAGAACCTAGGAGAACGCGGGAAAACCAAGGGGAATGTGGGTGAACCTTGGGGAACCTGGAAGAACATGAGAGAATGTGGGAGAACCAAGGAGAACGCGGGAAGAAATAGGGGAACGTGGGAGAACCTAAGAGAACGTAGGAGAACCTAAGAGAATGTAGGAGGACTTGGGAGAAAGTAGGAGAACACGGGAGAAACTGTGAGAACCAAGGAGAACATGGGAGAACGTGGGAGACCCTAGGAGAAAGCGGGAGAACATAAGAGAATATGGGTCAACGTGGTAGAACCTGGGAGCACAAGGGAGAATCTCGAAGAAGTTGGAAGGACTTAGATGAACGCGATAGAACCTAGAAGATCGTTGGAGAACCTAGGAGAACGTGGGAGAACCTAGGAGAACACGAAAGAACCTAGGAGAACATGAGAGAACCTAAGAGAAGGTGTGGAAACCTAGGAGAACATGGGAGAACCTAAGTAAATATGGCAGAATGTGGCAGAACCTAGGAGAAAGCGAGAGTACATCGGATAATATGGGAGAACGTGGGAGAATCAAGGAGAACATGGCATAACCTAGGAGAGCAAGGGAGAAAGTGAGAGAACATATGAGAACATGGGAGAATGTTAGAAGAACATGGGAGAAAGTTGGATAACCTAAGAGATCTTGGGAGAACCTAGAAGAACAGGGAAAATGTGGAAGAACTTTGAAGAACATGGCAGAACCTAAGAGAACATGTTTGAGAACCTAGGAGTACGCTGGAGAATAAGGGAGAACTTGGGAGAAACAAGGAAAACATAGGAGAACCTGGGAGAACGGGGGAGAACCTAGGAGAACGCGAAAGAACCTAGGAGAATGTGGGTGAACATGGGAGAATGTGGCAGAACATGGGAGAACATGGGAGAATGTTAAAGATCCTAGGACAACGCTGGGGGACCTAGGAGTACGTGGGAGAACTTAGGAGAAAGTTTCTCCCAGTTTCTTCCTAATTCTCCCCGGAGTTTCTTATTTGTTCTCCTTATGTCTCCGACATTCTCCCGGCTTTTCCAGCATTCTCCTGGTTACGAGGACATGGTAGAACGTGGGAGAATGTGGGAGGACCTGGGAGAACATGAGAATGTTGGAGAACCTAGGAGTACGTGGAAGAACCTAAAAGAAGGTGGGACAATTTGGAAGAACATGGGAGGATGTTGGAGAACCTAGGAGAACGCAGGTGAACCTGTAAGAACGTGGGAGAACAAGGAAACGTGGGAAAACATGGGACAAAGTAGAAAAACCTAGAAGAGCATGG